>JAFEMH010003792.1:0-245330 GCA_022495995.1 Adenophora triphylla var. japonica
CGAAGGGCTTTATGGCTTTTCTCCCTCGGGGATCTCTGCAATGAGGCTTGAGTAGCTGAGGCGCATCTGCCCAGTCTGTTCTTTTCCCTCGGCAAGTAGTGGAAAGTCACTTCTCTGAACTGTCCGATCCAGCTCCTCCGATATGGGCATAATACTGGTGTAGATTAGGGTCCACTGATCTTCCACTTGTTGGAGACTTGGTTGATGATCAAGGCGAGTCTCCGTAAACTTCGAGCTCCTTGACATTTCTTTCTAAGGCGGCCTCAGGCCCGACGATACGAGGCTTCATACTCGGCGACATTGTTCGTGGCGGGAAAGTTCAACTTGAGGGCTATGGGGGTATGTCTCATCTTTCGGATCGACCAGCCAGCATTCCTACACCGTTTCCTCTTTTGTTAGCGGCTCAGTCAAAGAACAAGCGCCATCTATTTTCGAGGCTCAAGCTGCAAAGATCCCTTCATGCAGGAAATTGGGGTTCGGGCCCTTTGTCTTCATTCTTGGGGAAATTCGCCGGAGTGATCGGAAATGCTTGACCCTTGATGGCCTTCTGGTCACATAGTTGATGTCGTGATACCGCCAGAAGAAGGACCACTTAAGCTAAACAGCATCGAGAGGGAAGGCTTGTCAAAGATGTACTTGATAGGGTCCATTTTCGAGACCAAGTTGCGGGGGTGGGCTTTGCATATAATGTTTCAACTTGCGGAAACTACCGAGACCGAGTCTGCACAAGAATATTTTCACATCTTTGAGTAATTGAGCTCACTCCTGGCCAACCCAAGTGACCAAGTAAATGGCATTTTCTACCCGAAAGTCTTTCTTCTCTTGTGCAAGCATATTATTGTAGTGTCTGTGGCAGTGAGATAGAGCGAGAACTGACTTGTCTATGTGGGAAACATAGTATCGGGGGATGTACTAAGTATGCCTTGATGCATTGAGGCATCTTGGCATTCTTCGGTCCATTACATTGTCCACACATTCTTCTTCATGAAGCTTGAAGATGGGCTCATGCATGTTAATTATTGCGATTGGTGAAGCGACGGCTGATGTCTTTTGCAATTTACCCATGAAGCTCTTGACTTACATGCAGGTTTGAGGTGGCCTCATATCCATGATGAGCTTTGATCTTTTGGGGTCAACTTCTACACCTCGCTTCCATTGACCATGTACCCGAGCACTTTTCCCCTTGTGCACTCCGAAGAGTGCATTTGGCGGGGGTTTAGTTCTCATGGAATCTTTGTCTCGGCCTCTCGAAAAAGAATTTTTCGTAGGTCAACAAAGTGCTTTTGCCCACCTTCTCCTTTGGGAGTGGATTATCACTGTCGTCTCACGTAGATCCTCAATCTCCCTTGTGGATCATGTCATGAAAAAAGTGCGGCTTCGCTTTGCCCTTTCGTAAGTAGCCCCGGCATTCTTGAGCCCCGAGGAGATGGCATTCTTTGTATATAGCAGGTAGGTTCCCCACGGTGTGGTGAAAGGCATCTTTTCTTGGTCTTCTCGGCCATCTTGATCGGTTTAGCCTGCAAAGCCATCAACGAAGGATTTGACTTAGTAGTTGAAGCCGAGTGGAGTCTGACACCGGAGATGTCTATGTTTGGCGAGAGGAGTAGTCGTCTTTGGGGCTGGCCTTGTTCGGATCTCGGAAATCACACAGCAGTCGCACCTTCCCATTGGCCTTGAATTTACGGTCACGATGTATGGACAAACCGTGTCGGGACTATTCAACTAACTCTGATGAATCCTACACGCGGTAGCTTCTCAATTTCTTCTTTGACACCTGCCAAGAGACCATTAAGAGCTGGATCTTTCTCGGTTACGCTTTGCTGGCTTAGCATGCGAGGTGTTAGAGGGATTACGCTGTGCTCTACTATCGGAAGCTGCCTAGCCCCGGCATATCTTTGTATGACCATGCTGTGAACACGTCGATGTATTCTACGAGAGCAACTCGATTGATGTCCCTTTCCAACCCCTGGAAGAAGCTTCCAATGCGTGTCTCTTTGAGGTTCCTCAATAGTACCCCAGGATTCACACTTATCAAAATCTCCTCGGCGACTTGGGCCCGGTTTTCCTCTTTTTCGAAACTGCTTAAAGATTTCTTTAATGTATTGTTCGTTTAGTGTGTTTGCATCCTTGTTCAAATGATTCATTTATTAAGCACTGTTTGTTAAGTTTTTGAGTTAATTTATCATTTGTTAAGTTGGCTTGATAAGAGGGATAATCGAAAGATTTGTCATTTCATTCAAGATAAGGGGAAAGAATGACATCAATTACATTTTTCATAATCCTCGGGCGTAGAGGCCTTCGGATGACTACGAGGGCTGGCCCAATTCGAAGATTCTGACTTCCTGGCGACTGATAGACAACGAAGGGTGTTTGACACGACCGGGTTGAGGAGGACGGGAGTACCAATCCAAGCTCCGTGATGCATTTGGCTTTGACTCGGCCCGGCTATCGGCCCCTGAGAATGTCCTCCCAATTCTTCAATGGCATTTACTGTCTTAGTCACCCAAAGTGCTAGGATCAAAATGACTTTCACCATACGTTCTCCAATAACGGCAACTATCTCATTATACGGAACCTGAAGTCGATCAAGTCTGGGATTTGTGCTTCTTCGTCGAAACAACTCTTGGAAACCCACCTTATTTGCTCCTTCACTTCTGGCGGCTTCTATCTGGGCTGATCTTTGGAAAGAGCCAACCGAAAGGCGGAGAAGCTACCATTGTCACGGGATGCTTGACTCTTCTTTGACTAACTTGGCCGGATTTCCTTTGAAGACGTACTCATTACGAGCGGTAGCTGGTAGCCCGAGGGATATCCCTGGCTTAAATCAAGGGAACATTCTTCTTCGAACGGGATTAGGGCTGCTTTCCCACTAACTTTCTCAAGGTTCTCTGAGAAGGGGTTTTACTGCAAGGAGATACTGGCCATCACTTTCATCATATTGTGTCCACTCCTTTTATAAAGTAATGGAGTCCAGGCACACTGTAGCAGGATGGAGCTGGACCCCTTCACCTTTCTTGCCTTTAGCTTTTCTGCATCCCAGAGAGTTCGGTTTGTACCCCAAGCGCATATACGGTAGTCTTGCTCCTTCACATCAATGATGGTGTTACGAACTCTTGAAGTCTTCTACCCGATCCAAGTCCCGGGAAGATAGCTCATTTTCGCATCATCCTCATGGCGGGAGGGATCTTTATCGGAAGTAGCTGGTGAAGAGGTCGAGTTCACGCAAACTTACACTTGTGCCTCTGGAAGAAGCTACGGGAGAATCCGGTCGATGCTTAACCCTTCATCATCATGCCTTGATCTCCCAATAATCGGGATGTCCCCGGTGCTTGGTTCCTTCTACGCTTGTGACACTATCCCCATAAATGGTGGTGATAGTTCCACTCACTCGGCGAAATTTGGCCTTAGCGATGCAAAGTAGAGGCTACCCCGCTTATACTGGTGGATTCCGAGGCCGTCCCAGCTGAAGGCTGATAAATGAAATCGGAATGTCAATAACTTGAAGAAATCAACATCCATGACCTTTTCTAGAACCACATCTTGAAGAGTGGCGATCCCCAAAAATGCGATCGTGCATGGTGGAGTCGTAGAAGCCTATAGTACGACTGAGAAGGCTTTAGAGTCCGTTGGCTTTAGATCGCAATAAATCCATCATTTTAGGTTTGGCCAAGACATTCATTGCGGACCCACGATCGACTAGTACTCGTGGCAATCGACGCTCTTCTAAGCTGGTTTGTGATGTAAAGAGGTTCGTTGTGACTAGCCCCATACTTTGGCGAGTCGATTCGGTGAAGGTAATGATATTTCCGTAGTGGATATTTCCAATCATTTGGACGACCTCATCTGGGGTGACATCCATGGGCACCGTGGTCTTGGCCAAACTTTCTTCTAGCTTCAACTTATGAGGGTATGAGGAGGTTAACGGGGACCATAAGGAGATATTGGCTTGGGTACACTTCAGGCGAGTTAGGGCTGGATCCTCTTTATCGAGTCGGGCTTTTACGCCACGGCTTATAAGGTCTTTTATCTGTCTTTGGTTAGAGACGGCATTCCTTTTGTCACCCTTAGTTTTGCTCAATACTCATCTGTCCGGACCGAGTCATCACATAGACATTGGATTTTCCTTGGTCATTATTCCTCTTTGGAGGATTACATCAATTCTTTCAAAGTTAGGCGGATTCTTGCGGCGTATGGCCAGTTCTGGCTGATTGATCGATTGACGGTGCTTTGTCGGAAGCATAGGCGGCTTCCGAATCTGGTCCCGGGTTACTGGCTTTTTGACCTTTTCACATTCTCTGTTTAAAGCTTTCACGGTCTCATTCAAACTTTTCAAAGTCGGCATGCAACAAGAATTATCACTTCCGGAGTTTGGAGCTTGGCAAATGGCTTTCCCATCCGAACCTAGCAACTTCTTTAACGAGTAGGATCACATTCCTCATCACCGTCAAGCATGTCTTTTCTTTCCCTGGGGTCAACCTTTTGACGGCATTTTGGACATTGGCTAAACACTTTCTGAAATGGGAAATTCCATCATCAATAAGGATTTACGCGGGGTCGAAACCTCATGGTGGGTTCCTTTTTCCTTCTTGTCGAGAGATATTTTCCGGGCTTTTTGGCTTACGGGCTAACCACTCCTCTATTGTCCCTTCCTGCACTTCGACCCGTGTCTTCATCGGTGTCACTACAGTAGCTCTCGTGGGAACTTTCGTCTTGGCTCTTATGACCAATGAGGGCAAAGCGAGGTCGGGATACTTGACGCCATATGAGGGTATCTCGAGACTCTTCCTCGGGCTTAGGGATTACCGGGGAAGACATCATTATCATCGTAGGACATAAAGGGCCAGGGTCGCCTCTAAACTCGAGGACTCTTTCCAAGGCATCCATACATTCTTCTTGAGACCAAGTTTCGTGAGTGACTACTAACACCTGATAGAGTCTACCCTTCTGATGAGAGTTTGGCTTCGGCGACGCTTACATGTTCCAGATCGGTGGGAGGAGCCCACTTCCCTCTTTTGGCTAAAGCTTCGATCAAGTTTCTCCATTCACCTACCAAGTCCTTGTACGGAGTATTGAACTCTAGAATATAGGACTCATACACTGCCTCGTCTAAGCTAGCATCCTTCTCCGAGCCTTTGCATAGGATGCAGACACACTTTGAGGTGATTTCATCCCCTATTCCGGGGTCCGTGGCTTTACGCCTCATCTTGCCCTTCGGGTTTCATTCCGTTGGCTCCAAGTCCATTCCTTCTCTTTGACTGTCATCATCACTTAAATCCACCCATTCCTATTCTCATTCCCGGCGACTCTTCGTGTAGCTGTCGAGAGGTAGGCAAATTCACGAGCGTTGACAAAATTGGAAAGGTCAAGCGCCTTTGGGATTCCAAGGTAGGGAAATTTGGCTCACGGGTGAAAGGAGGAAAAGGGTCCCATGGAGGGATTCGGAGGAAGCGAGGGTGTCGGGACCCTAACGGCTTGGGGTATTGGAGAAGAGGCGAGAAAGGACGGAGTCTTTTTGGCAATGGGTTATATGAAGATGGGGGAGGGCATTGGTTATAGGCTAGCTCTTAACTTCCCTAGTCATCGGTTACCCAAACCGGCCCTCTGTCAAATCGGTCATTCGACTCTCGGGCGATGAAGCGAGGATTACAGCGGCTGTACGAGGATTACTGCGCTAACAAGTCGGCGGCCGGTGTTCTCACCCACTTCCTTCTTCTTTGCGGGAAATGGATAGGAAAGGTTTAGACTCGGGGTAGGTGTTTAGCGAAGGCTCGGGCAATATGCAAATTAGAATCTTCAAGTTTACTTAAAACAGTGTCTTTTATTAATATCTATTTGGTTGGAAAAGGGGTTTTGCCCTTCTTTTTCGTAACTACACTAGATCCTGGATCAGTGGGTTCCGTCACTACGTCTATAAGCCCCTCGTATTCCACCTGTATTTCGACCTCCCGGGGTGGGCGGCCCGGGCGAGGGTCCTATAGGGCACGCGGATCCCACCGACCAGGAGTAAGAACGCTCCTATCGGGTCTAGCGGGTCATAGGACCTTTCAACGCACGAGCGATGCGGATTATAGTCAAGGCAATGCAGGAAAGTATCGTCTCTCTGCCTTGACGGATTTTTGACAGAGTTTCGCTTGAGCGAATGACGGTTTTTTGACTTTCGGTAATGTCCGAGAATATAATAGGCATGGGTCGGGCGGCAAAAGCCGGATGACACAGTGTCACATTGAACTTCGTTGCATACGCAGTGCATGAGTCGGAATCGAAGTCAATGCCGGTCAAGATCTTGCCAATTTTTCCTTGTCGGAATTTTGGCAGAGCTTCGCTTGAGCGAAAGATCTTTTGATTTTTGGCAAAGACTTGGTCTTGACTCTTACGCATTCCGTGCGGGTCAAGGTCAATAGTCAATGTCGGAGTCAAGATCCCACCGATTTTTCCTTGTCGGAATTTCGGCAGAATTTCGCTTGAGCGAAAATCTTGGTTTCCGTTATGAGCTAAGGCTTGACCTTTACGTGGGTATGCAACTGGGCTATATGACACGGACTAGACCAAAAACCAACCAAAAGTCACGGTTTTTTGAAACGTGTGACACGGGTGTGCATTGGTCGACCTTTGTTTGCCATGGGGAGGTTGGGATGATTCCGTGCGCGCCGGGAGCATCGTAAGGCTGTCCGTGGCTATGCAGCTGGAACCACCATCGGGTTTGAAGGACGTGCGTGCAAAAGTGTACGGGATATATCAGTGCGCGTAGTGTGCGGTCTCCTAAAAATGTTCCTTTTTGAGTTAAAACGAGATTTTCATAAATGTGTTTTAAAGGAATGATCTTCGGGACGGGGAAAATGCAACACATAAGCACGTAAATTTTAAGGAGCCCCGGTCGATCATGGAGCTGAATAGCCCCAAGCTGCTAGGACTGCCAGATTAACCATGATTTTTCCTGGTGGAATTGCCACTGAGGTCGTATGGTCAGAATCCTATGAGGATTAGCCGTGCGACTGCATGGATCAATTTTCCAGGTTCCACTCCTTTTGCTATTTTTCGGGTTATTTCCCGTTTCAAAGTATGCACAGATTCCAAGATGCAAATGATGCAATGCATGGTAAAGAAAGCAAGCACGATTCATGAAATCGGCGATGGGAGTCTAACCCACTCAAAGGGAAAAACTTTCTTTTATTTTTTTGTTTCAAAATTATTTTTTTCGAAAAAGGGATACTGGTACGTGGGATTGTTAGACCACCTTGTTATCTCAAGCCCCGGGTTAGGGAGCGATACAGGAAGGGTAAGTGGGGTCCACCTATATACCAAGTATCGACTTTTGTTTTAAAAATAAAGCTTTTCTCCTTTGGGATTATCCCCAGCGGAGTCGCCAAACTGTGAATGTGTGCCCCAAAATTTTTGTTTATTGGAATTCACGCGAGTTTGAAGACATCCGAGTTATTTGAAAAACGGAGTCGCCACGCCATTTTGATTACCTCAAAACTTTGAAAAAAAGGTTTTATGGGTTCGGAGGTTAAGTTACCCCTTGGGAAGAACGTTTGGCGTTCACCCAAAGTGCCTTGCCGGAGCAAGTCTCCCTAGATTTCATTAATCGTGTTTGCTTGCGTGCTTTCTTTGTGTGCATGTGTTTGAAAATAAAGGGGGGAAATGTCCCAAGTTATCTTCCGGACGTACAAACCATTTGTTGGTTGTCGCTCGGGATTCCTTGGAATTTATGTATTTGGGATTATGATCCCGTCCTCATCTTGTGACTTGTGATCATCGCATTTTAAACCTCGGGACCCTCGGGACTTGCGTGATCGAGAGAATGACTCTCTTTTGGGTCAAAGATGAGGTTCTTTAGGAAGGAATGTCCTTAGCCCATCAATCCTACGCTTTAAGACGGTCGAGCTCGTATAGAGGCTTCATACTCATTCTTAAGCGATAATTGGAGATATAGGGTTCAAGGTTATCCTTTTCCTAAAGAAATCATGAACCTTTAATGGAAGGAACGATGCAAAGATGAGAACTTTTACACCGGTCCGTTCCAAGGTTGGGGGAAAGGGAAATGCATGATAAAAATGACTCTTTAATGAAAAGATGACATTTTGGTTATAGCAAATGATGCTTTTGATTGAAAGAAATGATCTTTATGCAAATGATGCATAAAGATAGCATTTTTATGCAAATGATGCATTAGAAAAGGGGGTTTTGATGCAAAGGATGCATTTTTATTGAAAAGATTGGATCTTTATATGCAAATGATGCATAAAGATAACATTTTTATTGGAAAATAGGGATTTTAGGTGCAAAGGATGCACCTTTATGAAAAAGACTACATTTTTATGACAAATGAGGTCTTAATGCATGCAAAAAGGGGAAGGGGATGATAAAGATGTGATCTTTAAGCTACCAAGTCCCAAGCAATATAAAGACAATGCAATGAGCAATTTATAAAGCAATTAGGATGCGAGGATAGGGCGTGCGAGGTTACCAATGACTTCCTTTGCTTCTCGGGACGGAGCTAGGAGGAGAGGTCGATCTTTGGTCTTCAAGGAGGAGGGATGTAGCTTCTTGGCCTTCCTTCTTCTTCTTCTTGAATTCCCAGCAGTTTCTTCACGTATTTCGAGTGTATTGTGTATTTTTCTCATATATTGTGTGTGTTGAAATGGGTAGAGGAGGGCTCTATTTATAGGCGATGCTGGATAAGGCTAATGAAGCCGTGCGGCTGCGAGCCTTTCGCAAATGAGGCCGTGCGGTCTTATCCATTATGACTCGACATTCTAGAACCATGCAAGGTGGCATTATTCTAGAAGCTTCTCCTAATTAAGAAAAACGTGTTTTCTTAATTAGGAAGGCTCCTTCAGACCTAATTTTAATTTGGGGCTGCTCAGGACATTTCCGGAACACTAGGAAGGTCCGGGGAATTACCGGGAAATTTACCGAAATGTCGGGAAAATTAACCGGAAGGCATGAGCCAGATTTGGGTACTTACAGTACTGGACGTTGAGCTTGACAATTTCCATGGTATTGGAACCTTGGTCGTAGGTGACCTGATCGGAAGGAGTTCCGTCCTCAAAACTGAGCATGTGAATGCAGAGGTCTGCGGGTGCGCCGCGTCCTCGACTCCGGAGAGTCCAGATTCATCGTCATCGATCGCTCAATCCAGTGTAGGGGCGTATTGCGTCCGGTTGCGTTGTTGGAGCAGCTAGGAAAACATCATGCTCTTCGTTGGAGAAGAGGGGTGCGGAGTAGTTCCTCGTGGAGGACATCCCATACGACTTCCATGCATTCATCACGAGAATGGCGGTGCTTGTTGACCTTTATCACGAAGATCTCTTCGCACAGCGGGAGCCGAGAGAATGGGTTTGGAGAATGCGACGAATCTACGAGCGAGAGACGGGGTTTATGTGCCCGTATCATGGCGATATTCGGCGTTTCCTTCCAATCGCCTCCAAATGTTGGAAACGACAGTTGAACTTGATGTATCGGGCTTTGCCGAGTGCACTTTGCTCGAGTACGTTTACATAGTTAGCATCTCCGAACTCGAGGGATTCGATGAGATTTGCCCTGGTAGTCCCTTGGTTGATTCGAAGGAGGTACCCCGGTGCACGAGTGCGGACACGCTTGGCTCTTGTCTCGGCTTCGTTTCCTATGAGGAAACTATCCCTCGGATGACTTCAAGATCTCCTGCCGGTTAATGAACTTAACACACCGATGGAGAGTGGAAGCTATGGCTTACATGTGGTGTAGCCAAGGGCGTCCCAAAAGAGCTGTGAACTCGGATGGAATGTCCATCACGTGGAATTTCTTTGGCACCATTTGGGTTTCGAACCGCAGTTCAGTCACCGTCCCCGGGATGGGAGGAGACGAGTTGTCGTAGGCCTTGATAGTCCGGAGCCGACGGAATCGAGATGGCTTTCATGGATGCGGAGAGCTCGCATTATCTTGAGAGGGAGGACATTAACGGCTGACCCGTTATCTACCAATACTCCGGGGAGTGATATGGTGTTGAGTTTGAGAGTGATGTACGAGCTTCGTTGTGCCCGAGGCATCTCTCGGTAGGTCTTCGTCACGTAACGTGATCATGCTTGCCATACAAACGGGAGTCGTAGATCTCGTCTCTATTCGTAGAAGGAGAGTCATCCGGCCATCCGTTTCTGTCTTCCTCTTGCGAGGTAAAGCCTTTCTTTGGAACCTCGGGAGTGTGTTGAGGTTGGCCGTGGCGGTTGCCGCCCTTGGTTAGCCACATTGATCGAGTGCGATTGCCAAGCCGACCTTGATCTTCCTTTCTTGGTCCGAGCTAGGAAGGCTGGACAAATTGAATCTTGGCTGATCCCGCGGAGGGTTAGGCTTCGGCGCGATAAGATTACCAAGATGCGAGGTATTCCGGTGTCCCAGTGGTCTCCCCGGTTTCGCGGGACTTTTTCGGCTTTCCCCTTTGTTCGCTCTAAAGCTGCATGGCCGGGAGGCAAAGAGGAGGGCCGGAGTACGATACGTAGTAGTCGAACCTCCGGAGGGTTCTCCCAAGTGTACCTACCTTGGTATCCCCGGCTTCGTATCTTTCTCTCGGTTGTTGTTGAGAGGATTTCTTCTTTTGTTTTCTCGGAGGATTGCTCAGGACGGTTTCTCGGGACTCATACTCCCGGGCGGGCGGAGCGATCGCAAACATCGTAGGCGATGTGGACATTAGAGGAGGATCTAGCCGAAAGAGGCGGAGAAACCGGTTCCTCGTGGCACTCTTCTTGGGCACCCACTCAATGGAATTCACGCTGTTATTGTTCGGAAAAGGGTTTCCGATCGTATTGGGCCACGGGGCGCTCTAACTTGCCTTCTTCTATCAAGTTACGGATTTCATATCGTAACCCCAAACAATTGTCGGTGGTATGGCCGTGATGCGATGGAAGGCGCGTATTTGCTCTTGTCCGCATTGGCTACGGGAATTTTGGGTTTGTAATTGGCAACGGGCTTAAGGAGACCCTCCTTGATTAACCCTTCCGGCATCTTGCTCGGTGGCATGTCCAACTTGTCGAAGTGTACGGCAGTCGTTTACAGAGTAGAATTGTTGCTTTGTGGGGCCCAGGTTTTACATTACCCGACCGTTGTCCCACACGATGGGCGTAGTTGACGGACGTATCTTTCCCTTTGCCGGGGCCGTGCGGGATTGAATGCAAATGGCCGAGCGGCATCTGTATGGGTTTGTCGCATTAGCCAACTTTTCCTTGAGATCCTTCTCGAACCGTGAGCCGGCATTGACCATGGCCCGGAGATGCAGGAAGAAATTGTGGCGATGAGAGTTCTGATGGACGGTCTTAAGCGGGACTTGAAGATCCGCATGTTCGTCTTTGGAGAGTGGCTCCATGATCTCGGAGAGTTTCCAGCTCCATCTCTTGTAGAATTCCCCAACACTTTCATCCGCTTTACGCTCGGTGGTGATTAAGTCCTCGCGACTTGTTTCCCACTCTAAGTTGGATCTGTACCGTTCCGGGGAAGATGTTGCGATCTGTTCCCAGTGTGGCGATCCGCGAGCTTGACCCTCGAAACCATCGTAATGCTTGAACTTTTGAGCGTGTCTTTGGAAGTGGTCGGCCATTTCTTTGGAGGGTTGCTCCTTTTGCTCTCATGCCGAGAACGTAGGTGTCGACATGCGTTTGAGGACATTCGGTTCCGTCGAATCGGTCCATCTCCGGCATTACGAACTTGGCGGGGAGAGGCGTGACCATTCCGGATCGGTGGATTTGAGCGTTTCTGCTTTGAGCTGCTCATGGTGGCTTTCGGGTCTTTCATCCGCTCGACCATCCAGGCTAAGGTTGGGTCCGGTGGTGGGTGTGAGGCTCAACGCCGGGTTCTACCACGTGAGCGGTAGTGATTGGAGGTGGAAAGCTTGATATATGTGGATATATGGGAGCCTTTTCTCGACGTATCGGGGTTTGTCCCGGTGTTTAGGGATTCGTGTATAGGCACCCGGACGAACCCGGGAGGGTATTGAGGAATATTGGCATCCTGAGATGGTCCAGTGCGCCGGTGATATTGAGTGATAGGAGTAGCACCTGGCCGACAAAAAATGGCGGGGTTTCCTTGAGAGGTGGCAACATGGAGCCTAGGTCGGCTGTTTCCTTGGTTGGAAGGCATCCCGTAAGTTGGCGGGGAGGAACCTTTGGTTGAAGGTTTGGTGAACTGGTTTCGGGGAATCGTCATCCTCGACCGGGACAAAAGTACCGTCTGACCGGGGATAGCTGCTATACCACGCTCATTCGTAAGGCTGTACCACGAAATTCCGCTGATCTTCTTTCCGCCTCCTGTGAACATCACAAGCCCGGATGGCTTCTTCCAATGTCATATACATTTACCGGTGGCGGGGTCCTTCCCCGTCACGATTTCTCGGTGAGCTAGACATGTCGGAAATTCTGGTGAGGGAACTGAGGGAACCGAAGAACCGTCCGACGCCGCCGTTACGGTGATCTGGCAAGGCGGCCGGCCGAAATCTGAACCACTTTCGCTCATTGCGGGAACGAAAGGAAGGGTTTAGGCTTCGGAAAAGGGAATTTGGCTCAAGGTTTTCGGGCTTGTGCAATGTGCAGTTACCGATTAATGTTTACTTAAAGCGCGTTTTCTTAGAGTCCTAATCGGTTGGAAAAGAGCGAGTCTTCTTTTTCGCAACTAATCCTAGAGCTCTAATCAGTGGATCTCGTCACTACGCTTATAAGCCCCTCGTTTCCATTGTAGATCATCTTTCTCAGGACGGACTATCCCGAGCGAGGTCTGATAAGGCAAGCGAGTTCCACCGACAAAGGAAAAAAGTGAACTTAAGGCTAGCTGATCACGCAAACTTTCAACGTGTGTGACGTACGGGACACTGTCGAAGTCAACGTCCTTAAGTTAAGGCGGGGATCGTGCCAAAATTTGAGCATGACCTCTCCTGACTCGCTTGTGCGAGAGACCTTAGCTTTTTAGCGTTGGCCAAGTTGTGGCTGGCACGATACATACGGCGATGTTTGGTGACACGGCGTCACATTGAACCTTCGGGTATATTTTTTGGCAGAGCTCCGCGTCAAAGTCAAGGCTGAAAAGCTCAAGACTTCGGGTCAGGAACGACCTTCGGTCTCAAACTCTCGAGCTTGACTCGGAGCGGGGCCCGGCGTGAAAAACATACACTTAGGCTTTATGACACAAGCTAAGCCAAAAACCAACCGGGGTCTTGGACAAAGTGTGACACAAAGAGTGCGTGGCTTACACGGGCTAGGATGGGATGTTTGGGACGACCCCGTGCGCCCCGAAAGGTGTACGCGAGACCAATCGGAGTGCAACTGATAAGGCCATCCCGGGTTAGGGGTTGTAGTGTGCAGTGTACCGAGGCAGCAAGTGCACGTGAAGTGCGGTGTTCCGAGGCAGCAAGTGCGCGTAGTGTGCGGTCACTAAAATTCCTTTTTTCTGAGTAAAACAGAGATTTTTTTCAGAATGTGTCTTAAAGAATTTATGATGCACAGTTCAAAAGACAGCATGAAAATCAAACATGAATGGGGATGCACAAACATGGTAAGATTTTGAAAAGTTGACAATGTAATGCCTTTGAAAAACAAACCGTTTGAGGTTTAAAGTAACACACGCACACGAAAACGAGGAAGGGTAAACGAAAGTTTGACCCACGGAAGGCTTTTTAGAAAACAACGGTAGTTTTGAAAAAAGTATCTTTTCCCCAGCAGAGTCGCCAACTGAAATTACCCAGGATTTCGCGCGGGGGGCGCGGAACGCGGTTGTCTTTCGCGGGGGGTTGGTGTCTGAGACCTCGCTTCATGGGAAGGAAAAAATGAGGAGTCGCCACGCGGTTTTTTGTATTTTGAGCCCAAACGTTGAGAAACGGCTTTAGAAAATGGTGTCGTTTTTATTGGTAGCAAAAACTTGGGAAAAGGCTTTTGAAAACGGGGATCATTTTTATTGGCAGCAAAAATGAGTAAAAAGCTTTTTGTACCAGAGATAGTTAGGTTCGGAGGTCAAGTTACGTTTCGGGTAGAGTATTACGAGATCGCCCGAAATGCCTCGCATGACGAGTCTTTCTACCTTTCTCGAAATCGTGTGTGTGTGTGTGTTTTGAAATGGGGGCTTGAATGACAAGCTTAATCTTGGTTTGAATGACAAATGTTGATTAGGTGACTTTTGAAAAGATGAGCGTTTGAATGACAAACGTCGGTTTTGAGACAGAAATGAGCGTTTGCGTGGCAAACGTCGATTTTGAGTTTGAAATGAGCGTTTGCGTGGCAAACGTCGACTTTGAGTTTGAAATGAGCGTTTGCGTGGCAAACGTCGATTTTGAGTTTGAAATGAGCGTTCGCGTGGCAAACGTCGATTTTGAGTTGAAATGAGCGTTCGCGTGGCAAACGTCGATTTTGAGTTTGAAATGAGCGTTTGCGTGGCAAACGTCGATTTTGAACCGTGCGAGTCATTGTTAACGATTTTTACGGGAAAAATGCGTATTAAATGATTTTAAGTATCAAATGGCGGCTTTTAGTTTGAAGATGAGCATTCGGAGGCCAAACGTCATGTCGCGCGCTTTTGAAAGAGAGTTCGACGGACGAACTCCGGTTTTGAACCGGGCATTACATTGTTAACCATTTTTACGGGAAAATGCGTATTAAATGATATACGATCAACGAATCGGGTTGCGACTCGGACTTTGAAAAGTAAATACTATCACGATCCAAACGGGTCGGACTTTATAAATGACAGTATTTAAAATGCGGTATCAACGGAATCGAACGATCCGGATTCGTAAATGACGATCAACGAGGCCAAACGGCTCGGAATTGTAAATGACGATCAACGAGGCCAAACGGCTCGGAATTATAAATGACAATCAATGAGGCCAAACAGCTCGGATTTGTAAATAACAGAAATTAAAATGGCGATCGACGGATCGATCGATCCGGAATTGATAAATGACAATAAAAGTAACGGAACGGGGTCGGAACGCCGTTTTAACCCGTGATTACTTCTCTTACGGAAAGAGAAGAGGATCGAGGGGCTAAAACGTATCGGACCCCGTTAGACGGAGGCGTCTACATTTTGATAACGACGTTCGAAACGGTTATAGCGACTGGCGCGTAAACCGAGACGGAACGAGAGATTTAGAGAGAGGGAGTTATACCTATGGCTAGGGTCGACTCCTTTGGCTCGGGAGGTGTGTACGGGACACGGAAAGTGATTCGAAAGGTTGTTTCGAAGTAGTAGGATGCGTATTTGGTCAAAATACGAAGATTTCACGCGAATCGAGGCAAACGGGAGCTCGGGAAGGGTGAAAATGGCTTGTGCCGTGGCTGTGGTAAAAATTTGGGAGTAATTTGTTGTTTTTAAAAGCTTTGACAGCAACTTCTATTTATAGGTGAAAATTGCAGTAGGAGTCCGGACGGACTTGGACTGAATCCAGGGGGTTTTTGGGTATTTTGGAAATCACAGGGGACTTGGCGGCAATTTCGGGGAAAAGTGCACAGGAGTCCGTGGGACTTGGCTTGCAAATCGGGGTTATTTTGGTCTTTTCCTTTGAATTTGATTGAAGGGTGACTAGAGGGAGGTGGCATGGCCGCCACGTGCCCTCTCGAGTCACCGGCCTATGGGATTTTGTCCCCGGTCCCGGTTTTGTCCGTTTTTAAAATAACGATCAGGAAAATGTCCGAAACGCTCCGGAAAGTGCCGGAAAATGCGTTTTCGGGAAAGCCATACTTTTACGTGAGATGACACGTGTTAAGTACGGTTCGGCTTGTCGGGATGCACGCGATCCCGGACGTCTCGTTAGCACAAAGAACGGGGAGTTTAACGAGTTCCGGTTAACCTGGAGCGGGCCAGTTAACGGATTTCGGTTAACTTTCTGACGGATTTGGACGATCCGGATTTGGGTACTTACATCTGTGTCCTCTTCAAATGAATCATTATTAACCACTTTTAAGTCATTAAGATTTGTCTTAGTTAACTTATCATTTGTTAAGTTGGCAATTAAGGGATACGCAGAAAGGTCAACCATTTCATTCAATGCAAAAGGGAAGACAGAGTTAAAGACACGGTGATTATCATCAACCATGAGAGTATCAGACCTATCTATAGACTCGAACTCAATAACAAAAGACTCTGAGGACTGACTCAGGATTACAGGGACAGGCTTAGACTCAGACACACCAGGACGAGGGTTCAGCCCGAGCTTTTCCATCATAATTTCCCGGCTGGCGATCGGTCCCTTGAAGGAAGCCCAATTCCGGAGCGGCATCTCTGAAGTGCTGACGAAGGTGTGTAGATCAATCTCTTTGTCCCCATCAAACTCGATCACTGATACGTAACCTTTCCCAGTCGGATGATCTGTTGCAGGTACATAATCATCCCCGGTCAGAAGGTCAACCATGCTGAAAGGATCTTTATCAACAGCCCCGGCCATTGGCAGTGTCTTTTCACACAAATCAATCAACGGTGCTTCCATCAGTGGATCAGCCCCAGCTGTTTCTGATAAATCTGCTTCCTCGAACAAAGCTGCGACATCTGTGCCCATATCGAGCTCGGTGGTTTTGTCGATTTCCCCAATCATAGGCTCGATCACAGACAACTTCCTGAACTGGTCAGTGAAATCGGGATTTCCCCATAAGTGATACTGGCTTTCGAAGGTTGTCACAGCCCCTGGAATGTTAGGCTTGTTAATGATAAACTCTTGGATAAGGTTGCTTCTCGAAGTAAGACCTTTCATCTTCTCGAGCTGGCCCGTGGGGCACATAAGATCATCACCCTTTTCTTTGACGAAGTACTTTTCTAGGGAGGGATGGTAAGGACAGAGATTAGGTTTGACATACAGCTTTCCAAAGAAGACTAGCCTTTCTTTTTTCTGCGGCTTCAATCCTGTCGGCCTCTCTGTCCTTGGGGGTCTTCCCAACGTATCCCAGGCCTTCCCTGTTCTTTTTCAGCTTTAATTCCTCAAACTTGTGGGTACCCTGCTGACATCTACCCAGACCAAGCCCCGGGATGTAGTTCATACGCCTCATCATCACCATAACTGGAGGAATTTTATTAAAGGAAGTTGTCAGGTCAATCGCGCAGATCTGGGCTTTTGGGCTCTCGACCCTGAAACCGCTCAACATTAAGTTAGCTTCATCGTGCTTGATTTCCATTACTGGCCTTCCCTCATCATCGGTGCCCTCGATGGTAACACTATCTCCGTAGATGATGGTCAGCTCGCCATCTTGGACGAATTTGACGCATTGATGTAGGGTTGAAGCGACCCCATTGATTTGGTGCAGCCACGGCCTTCCTAGCAGGGCGAAGAAACTGACTGGAATGTCTATCACCTGAAACTCAACTACCAGAGGTTTTTTGCCGAACCACATGGTCAACGGTATCACACCCAAGGCCTTCCTAGACGTGGAGTCATACGCCTTTATGGTTTGGTCGGATGGCTTCAAATCAGTGGCCTTGATATTTAACAGACTCATAATTCTGGCAGGCAATACGTTCATAGCCGAGCCGTTGTCCACCATTACGTGGGGGAGCCGGCGTCTGTCTAACTGAACAGTGATGTGCAGGGATTCGTTGTGATTGGCTCCATACTTTGGCAAATCCAATTCCGTAAAGGTAATGATATTTCCATACTGGGCGGTACCTATTAATTGGCATGCCTTATCAGGGGTGGAATTTACGGACACCATTGTCTTAGATAAGGCTTCCTCCAACTTCAACTTGTGAGGATAAGAAGAACTCAAGAGGGACCAGAGAGAAATGTTGGCCTGGGTTCGCTTCAACTGTGCGAGGATTGGGTCGTTCTCCGTTGGATCCTCTTCAGCTACCCCTTTGGCGTACGGATTTTTACCAGCCCCGTCTCCCGAAACAACTGCTTCTTTGTCTTTTCCTGATGATCCGGCAACATCGGTTCCCAACATTTTTCCTGACCTAGTGAGCAAATTTACCTCAGCTTCCCAGTCCTTGTCGTGATCTGCATCAGTTGCTTTTAATTCTGACCTATGCTACACCCTCAATGGGGCAAACAGGGAGTTTCTTTAATGCTTTTGATACTTCTGCATCTCAATTTAATAACAATCCTCTTTTCGCAGAAAGTCATCTTGTTAAGGAAATGCAGACTATAAAGAATTTGCTTCGGAGCATACCTGGAGTCAATGTGCCATACCACCAAGTTTCTCCAACTTGCTATAATGAATCTCGTTTTGTGCCAGCAATAGCTAGTATGGAAATCTCAAAGAAATTTTCAGTCCCTCATATGAAGAAATATGATGGAAGCACCGATCCAAACAGAGTAGCATGTGTCTTTGTATCGAGAGTCGCCGGATATTATAAGTATCCCCCTATTTTTAGAGAAGCATGTTTTTGCAGGGGTTTTGGCTCAACTTTGTCAGGACCAGCCTTAAAATGGCTAACAGGACTTCCTTTAAACTCTATTTCTTCTTATGCTCAACTTGTCAATATGTTTATCAATCAATTTTCATGCAATAGGGCATTTGACAAGTTGACTAGTGACCTTTATAGAATTGTGCAACAGCCTAACGAAAGTCTTAAAGAATATTTGCATAGGTTTAACAAGGAGGCAGTGACTATACCCAACTTGGACGTGTCCACAGCTACAGAAGCATTCCGTATTGGCTTGAAGAAGAGCTCTCTATTTTATAACGAGTTGGTGATGACTCCTGCGAAACAACTTGAAGAAATCAACCAGAGCCTTGCCTTTCATCGGATTGGAGGATGACGGCTGGCAATGGGGAAGTCAATCGGGAGAACCCCTACTCCTCTATTTGAGCCCTCGACGGAAAATCGGATTCCCATCACTATAAGTCCAACAGGCAAACCCCCTGCTAAATCAATCTTCCAAAGTTCATTTTGTAGATGATGATCAAGATGGGGATGATAATGATTATCCTAAAATTTTCGAATCTTGCTTTTACGTGGACATTGCGGGAATCCTTTGCGCCATGGGAAATCTTGGAGATAAAGCAAGATGGCCCAAGAAGAATGATCGGCCAACAACTTGGAAGGACAAGTCCAAGTGGTGCGCATTTCATGAGGATTTTGGGCATACCACCGAGAATTGTTTTGCCTTGAGGAAGGAGATTGCTCATTTGTTATCCAAGGGTCTTCTTAAGGATTTGTTGGGTAAGAAGAGGGTCAAGTGAGTCTAAAGAACCCGATTCAGAGAGCAAATCGGCACTGAGAAAGTTGCACCACCTCCGGCCACCAAGGTAGTAAATGTTATTTCGTGGATCCCATATTTGTGGAACAACTTACTCTGCAGCTAAGCGTCATGCCAAGAGTTCTAAGGAGGATCAGTCAGAATTGCCCTCAAGGCGTCGTGACTTCACAGATGGTTAGGTTATCTCCTTTGAGGATGAGGATAAGGACAACATGTTGGACCCTCATCATGATGGTCTAGTTGTTCAGGTGCAGATTGCTAATTGTGTGGTCAAGAGAATTTTGATTGATGCCGGTAGCTCAGTCAACATAATCTTCACTCATGCTCTTGAAGATATGGGCATTCCTTTATCTGAAATTGTGAAGAATTCATCCGTGCTGGTAGGGTTCAGTGGTGAAATAAAGCAAACAGTCGGAGAAATCAGGTTGCCTATCTATTTGGAGGGTATGAATGCTATGGAAAGATTCTGTGTGATCGAATGCTCTTCCTCGTACAATGTCATTTTGGGAAGACCTTGGATCCACAACATGAAGGTCGTGCCGTCAACTTATCACCAGTGTGTCAAATTTCCAATGCCTTGGGGTGTAGCCAAGTTGAAGGGGAATCAGCAAGTTTCTAAAGAATGTTACAAGGTTAATATGAAAGCAAGTTCGATTCCTCGTCAAGCATAGCAATTAAAGAAAAAGGCCCAGGATGTTCTTGAAGCAGTGGAGCATGAGACGAAAAATGTTTCTGTTGATGAGTCGAATCCTGAGGCCCAAGTACAAGTTGGTATAGACCTTCCATCTGAAATTGAGGAGGAGCTGATTGAGTTCTTAAGAAGTAAGAAATGTTGTTTTGCATGGAAGCACGAGGACATGACAGGAATAAGCAAGGACATCATTACTCACAAGTTGAACATTGATCCAACCATTCGTCCTGTTCATCAAAAAAGAAGGAAGTTTGCTCAGGAGAGGAACCAGATCATAAAGGACGAAGTTGAGAGGCTTTTGAAGTCCAATATGATCAGAGAAGTTCAATATCCAAGGTGGTTAGCCAATGTTGTGGTGGTAGAGAAGAGGAACGACAAGTGGCGAGTATGCATGGACTTCACGGACTTGAACAAGGCCTGCCTGAAGGATCCATTCCCTCTTCCTCATATTGATTCTCTAGTTGACGAGACAGCTGGCCACGACATCTTAACATTCATGGATGCATCTTCAGGTTTTCAGCAAATTCAAATGGAGCCCTCAGATCAAGAGGATACAACATTCATGACTCCGGAAGGTATATATTGTTATATTGCTATGCCATTTGGTCTTAAAAATGCAGGGGCAACTTATCAGAGGCTCGTGAATAAGATGTTTAAAGATCAACTTGGCAAGACAATGGAAGTTTACATAGATGATATGGTAGTAAAGTCCAATCATATTGAAGATCATGTGGAGCATCTTGCTGAGGCGTTCAACATCTTGAAAGCTTTCAACATGAAGCTTAATCCGGCCAAGTGCGGTTTTGGTGTTAAAGCGGAAAATTCTTGGGTTATATGGTGACCAAGAGAGGAATTGAAGCCGTCCGAGCGGATCAAAGCCATTCTCAACTTGGAATCTCCCAAGAACATTAAAGATGTCCAAAGGTTAACAGTAGAGTAAATTTGCACTAAATAGATTTATATCTAAATCATCTGATAAGTACAGGTTATTCTACGAAGTATTAAGGAAGAATAAACTCTTCCAATGGACTGACCAACATGAAGCAGCTTTTAAGCGACTTAAAGAATACTTGGTGACATCACCCCTACTTGCCAAACTAGAACATGGTGAGCACCTTTACTTGTATTTAGCTGTATCTGAGAATGCTGTTAGTGCAGTATTAGTGAAGGAAATCCAAGGTGAACAGCATCCTGTTTACTATATAAGTAAGTCTTTACTAGATGCTGAAACTAGGTACTCTCATCTTGAAAAATTAATTTTAGCCTTAACAACTGCTGCTACAAAACTGCGTCATTATTTTGAAATACATTCTATAACTGTTAGAACTAACTATCCTAAGAGAAATGTGTTAAGAACCCCAGAGATGTCAGGCAGATTGGCCAAGTGGTCGGTCAAGTTGAGCACGTATGACATTTCGTATGAGCCAAGAACAGCCATCAAATCTCAGGCTCTAGCCGACTTTGTAGCAGATTTTAGTCCAAGCTTGCAGCCCGAAGTGGAACTGGAAGTACAGCAACTTGAAGGTAAAACTATTCCTAGATTCTGGACACTGTTCACAGATGGAGCTTCAAATTCCGAAGGAATTGGGTTGGGAATAGTTCTAAAATCCCCTCAAGGTGATATCATACCTCAAGCTGTATCTTGTGAGTTCAATGCAACAAATAATGAAGCTGAGTATGAAGCTTTAATCATGGGTTTAACTACTGCTTTAAGTTTAAACATTACGCATATAAATGTATATGTTGACTCTCAATTGCTCGCTAACCATTTTAATGGAAGTTATATGGCGAAGCATTCCAAGATGACTCTGTATCTCCAACATGTTAAGGCCTTAGCTTCAAAATTCCTATCATTCTCTTTGGAACAGGTCCCTAGAGAAGAAAACACAGAAGCGGACGCGTTAGCCAACTTGGGTTCAACTTGCAAATCAATGTTGCATACTAATATTTCCATTATTTATGTTAAGTTCCCGGCAATAGACCAAGTTGAGGAAACTCAAGAAGTTACTCAATCTAATGAGCACAAGATACAAGTTCATCTTGGACCCAACCAATAATTGAGTTCCTTCAACTTGGAACTATTCCGCCAGATTTTAAGAATGCTAGATCTTTTAAAATTCGTACTTCAACTTTCGTTTTAATAGATAATGTGCAATTTAAGAGATCTTTTGCAGAGCACTATTTAAGATGTATTGATAATGAGCAAGTTGAACTGGTGCTGAAAGAAATCCATGAAGGAATATGTTGAAATCATTCTGGTGGAAAAGCATTAGCGTCAAAGGCCCTCAAGACTGGTTATTATTGGCCAACCATGCGTCAAGATGCCATGAGCTATGTACAGAAGTGCGATGCCTGCCAAAGACACAGCAACATCTTACATCAACCTGCCGAGCCTCTGCATTCTATCGTCTCATCTTGGCCTTTCATGCAGTGGGGCATGGATATTGTGGGCAAGTTGCCTAAGGCCCCCGGAGGCAAAGTGTTCATGTTGGCAATGACTGATTACTTCTCAAAGTGGATCGAGGCAGAAGCTTATGTACAAATAAGGGACAAGGAGGTAATTTCATTTTTAAAGAAAAATATAATTAGCAGGTTTGGTGTGCCATCAGAGATTATATGTGACAACGGGTCACAATTCATAAGTAAGAAGACCAGAGATTTTTGTACTCGCTGGGGCATCAAGTTGATCATGTCTACGCCTGTCCACCCTCAAGCCAATGGTCAAGCTGAGTCAAGCAACAAGTTGATCATCAACAACTTGAAGAAGCGCCTAGATCAAAAGAAGGGAAAGTGGGCTGAAGAATTACCACTTGTACTTTGGGCAGATAGGACCACTACAAAAGGGGCCACAGGTAGGACTCCATATTCTTTGGTATTTGGGGCAGAAGCTGTAATTCCAGTCGAGGTGACAATCCCAACGGCAAGGTATGGCTTATTAACTCAAGATGAAAATAACCTGTTGCTAACCCAAGATTTAGATACAATTGATGAGATCAGGGATTTAGCCAAGATAAGGATGGCAGCTTATCAACAACGGATTGCTAGATCATATAACAAGAATGTCAGAATAAGAAGATTCCAGGTTGGTGATTTAGTTTTGAGAAAAGTATTTCAAAATACAAGAGAATTGAATGCAGGTAAATTAGCTCCCAAGTGGGAAGGACCATATCTCATCGATGCTGAAGCTGGCAAAGGTGCGTATTGGTTGTCAACCCCAAGTGGAGACAGGATCCCTAGAAGTTGGAATGCCATTCATTTGAAGTTGTATTTTATGTAAGACCAGTTATTTACAACTAGACTTCTCAGGTATGATCTATTTTTGTTGTCAAGTTCATTCACATGTTTCAAGTTATCAAGTTTTATTGAAAAACCTTACTAACTTAAGCATCGGAGGGGCGTTAGCTATGCTAACGCCCAACCCTAACATGAATTTGTTTTGCAAGGTATACAACTTGAACAAACGGAGTAGGCTCAACTTGTTGACACGCCAGTACGGCTGATACTTGTTGGGACCTAAAATTGGAGTAGGTCTAAGCATGTTAACATGCCAGTACGGCTCCAACATGTTTGGACCTAGGAAGAAGAATTTCAACATGTTGACACGCCGCATGCCGATACATGTTGAAACTCTAGCTGGAGAGGGATAGAACTTGTTGACACGCCAGGACGGCTGATACTTGTTCTATCTCTTCAAACGGTTACCTCTGATCAAAGGTACAATTTACTTATGGTTAAAAGATTTTCATCTTTTCTAACGAATTAAGGTTTTGACACCTTCGCCTAGGCGCACGATTTCACACTTATTCAAGTTGTGACTATTGGTTGTAACATTATCATGTTACCTTCTGTTTATAACATCAACATGTTATCTAATGAACAAGAAAGTATTCCTGAAAAGCTTAAAATACTTCTATAAAAACCTTAAAGTGTTCCCAAAAGATTTTGCAACTAAAAGATAAGTCGGATAAGCCAACTAATCCCTTAAAACCTAAGAAAACTTGGAGTACTAGTCCAACCTAGTACCCCCAAATAGATTGTTTAGGCTTTTATGAGCCATTACATACCAAAATACCTTGTTTTTGGGGACAGACCCCCCATTTGGTGCCCACCAATGGTGCGGCAAATAAGCAAAAAATTGTTTTGTTCCTTCCAAACTACTTAAAAAAGTTTCAAATTGTTTTCAAACATTGTGGCCTGCTGTCGCCGGTGGTGCATTTGGTTTCTTCCCATGATCATTTTCTTCAACTTAAGCTACCACTATGGTACTCAAAGCTTTATCAGTATCATCAACTATAGTTTCAAGGGCCATTGAGTTAACTTCCTCTCCATCTGCTGGTTCTCCAATGTGGTATTCTAAAATTCTTTTCTCCTCCTCCAAGTCCCAAGTTGGAGCTTGTCCGTTCTTGTATTCCTCCATGAGCTGAATTCTGGCCTCCAGCAATGTCTTGGTGGCATTGAACTTGAAATGTCCCTTGGCTGCTTCAAGCTCTTTCATATGAGCTTCATTCTCAGCACGAACAACTTCCACTTCCTTCCCCAAAGTCTCAAAATCTTTCTTCAACTTCTCCACCTCACCAACATACTTTTCTGCTTCTTTCTTCAACCTCTCTACTTCCCCAGCACTTTTGGTAGCTTCCTTCCTTGATTTCGCAGCTTCATAACTACATTTTGCCGCCTTGATCTTCAGAGTATCAACCTGGTCCATAATAGGACTCATAATTTCCGCAACCTGTGTAAAAATAAAGTATTAATACTCCATCAACTCTTTGGTAAGTTTCAAGGTCTTTTCGTTTTACCTCATCAACAAATCTTGCTATCGCGGCTTTAAACTTCTCTCTTGTTTTCACCATGTCATCACTTGCATCCGTAGCTTCAGCCTCTATCAACTTCCTTTTCTTTGCTTCCTCCTTCTTCTTGGAGACATTCAAATCAGAAGTAGATGCCATAGACATAGGAGTTGGAGGCTTATTATCTCTCTTGGCAGTTCTCTTTGCCCTAACCTCAGCCAATAGGTCTGCAGCACTCTCAGTGTCTTTAGATCGAGTAGCTGCAAAAAAGGGATATAAAATAAGAGCAACTTAAAAAGATTAGAATAGATTGGAGATAGGCAAAGCTTTAAGATGTTAGGTAAACCTGTGGACATCTTGGAGGGATCAGGTAGAGCTTCTACAGGGTTAAGTTCTTGATCAGGTAGAGCTTCCTCAGGCTTAATTTCTTCTTTCGGATCTGCAGAAAACAAGACTGGGAATGCTTTGAAAGACCTTACTAGTGGATCCAACTCGTAAATTTTTCTCACATTCTCCTCTGTTCCATCTTTATGAGCAAAAAGCACGCTCAGCTTAGCAACTACGCCAAAGGAAATTCGAGTGATTAGTTAGCAGGTTGTTAAGTAACATTAATAGAGTAAGAAAAATTATCTATACTACCTTGAGACCTCCACTTGGAATTTGCACCCTCCTCCGAAGCCAGGGTATTTCTCCTTGCAAAGAAAAATTTATTCCTCCAACCTCTATCAGCAGGATCGCTGTTATCATTCAAAAAAGGGGCTCCACCAGACCTAACCCTAAAACCAAATCTCCCAAGGCCAAATCCCCTAAACTCAGTTGTAAAAGCGAATTCTTCTAAACCAACTTCCAACCCAGTCTCCGCATTTAACCTAACTAGGGTTTGCAAGCACCTCCAAATTCTTCGAGGCATGATTTGGGCATAGTTAAGTTGGAAGGAACAAAAAACCTAGTAATTAACTTTGGGAATGGAAATTTTAGGCCAATGACAAAGGGATATTCGGGAAAGCACACCCAATCGGGAGAATAGCATTCAGAGGTTAAGTCGGGATGGGTGAAAAACTCGGTTTCATATGGCATAGCGTGATTTTTCTTAATGATTTCTAAATTGGCTTGAGGAATCAAACATTTTTCAGTATCTGGTTTTTTCAACATGTTTTGAGTTATGAAACCCTCGGGAAAACCCTCGTTACTTTCGATTATCGTCACCTTTTTTCTTCCCATTTTTACAATTTGCGCAAGAAATCAAAGAGAAAGTTGAGAAGGAAAAGAGAAACTCACCGGAAAATTCTACTCGATTTTCTCTCCGGTCTCCTTCCTTGGTTATTCCTCTCGTAAACCTCCTTGAAAGCTACCTTTTTGATTCTGTGAAAGGGAGAGTTGGGGAAAGAGTCTTATTTATTTAAAGAAGAGGTTGGCAGCGGTTGAAAGTCTTAATGATCATGACCTTTGCTTTGGAAATCTTCAAAACCGTCCCATCAAAAACCTTTTCATTTAAAACCGCCGTGTACCTTTTACCATTTTTGGCAAACTTTTTAAATTTTTTGTCTCTTTATATTCTTCATTTTAAATTCAAAAAGTTTGGGGGCAATTGTTGGGCCCTGCGTTTTTCAACTTGTTTACAACTTGCATCTAACAACTTGGTACTAACAACTTGAGTTGTTCTATTACATCTTGATCATCTGCAGGTTGAGCTTTTGTTACGTTAACCCTATTTTTCAGGGAAGGTGTCAAAGTAAGTGGAGACCAATTCAACGACGTTTTCTTCATCAACATACCCAGCAACAGATCGTTATCCCCTCCATCAACAAACTGGCGAAGATATCTCAACCAGATCAACCTCTCTCCCGAGATTCTAGGCCCATTATTTTCTTTGTAATTAGCCGTTGTAAAGAGGTATAAAAGGGATAGAACACTTGTATTGCACACACGTTTTTCACTAGCTTAAGCTCCCTTGCATACGCTCTTAGCTCTGTAATCATCTCAATCTTTAGTAAACTTTGGTCAAGGAAGGTACCAAAACCTCCCGAGGTTTTATGCCGGCGAACAAGTTGTTCTAGGGCTTTCCTTGTAAAAATCCTTGTGTTCATTTCTATTCAACTTGATAATCATTGTACCCTGATTCATATCACTTTAGTCATTTTTCTTTCCATCAAAGACACTTGTTGAAATTTGACCAAAACAAATACCGTCAAAAAAGGATGTTTGACTCAAAATTCTCACTTTTCCCCATTAGATGTTGTATTGTTTATATAAATCAGTTATATGTCAAAACTTTTATTTTGATTCATGTTTTTAATTGGCTTGAAAGATCGTATTAAGTAGTATTCTATCAATTGAAAGAATTGTAGCTAGTACTGTTTTTAAACACGACCACTTATGGGTATCAGTGTGCACCTAAGTGAGAACGCCAAAATCTAGGGAGAAACGTGTTTCTCCATAATTTATGGAGAAACGGGTTTTTTCCCGTCATTCCCGTCGGTTCTGAAATTAACGAGCCAAGGATCCATAAATTAACGATTTTCAACGTACTCCTCTTCTGTTATGTCTCTTCACTACCATACCATGGCCATCTCTCTCCAATTCACCGGCATCTCCGTCCGTACAGACCGCTCCCTACCTGAATTCAAAGTCTTCCGCTGCTTGACTGATAAATCGAGATCCAAAAAACAGAAACCTAATTAGCGTAAAGATGGAGATAAAGTAGTTAAAGCAGGAAATGAAGTGAATTAACTTACTGGTATACTCTCGATTCATGAGCTCAAGCATCTCCTTTTTATGTCCGAATCCCCTGCGATTATAATTATCGCTTCTGACGAGGTTATGCCGGAAATTTGTTTAAGCTTGGTTTGGAAATTTGTTTAAGCTTGGTTCTGAAATTCTGGATATCAACATTCAATGTTCTGGATATCCAGAACCTTTTGAAAGGATATCCAAAAATTTTGTATTGGATATCCAGAACCTTTTGAAAGGCTTCTGGATATCAATATTAAATGTTCTGGATATCCAAAACTCTTTGAAAGTGATATCCAGAATCTTTTTAAGCTGATATCCAGAAAATTTGTATTACTCATGACCTTGCCTTAGCCCTTGGCCTTGGCCCATGGCCTTGGCCTTTGGCCTTGACCAAATATATATATCCAGAAATCACTAAAAAGTATATCCAGAAATTAAGAGAAAGGATATCCAGAAATTTTGTATTGACCATGACCTTGGCCAAATCTATATCCAGAAACTAGTGAAAAGTATATCCAGAAAACAGTGAAAAGTATATCCAGAAAAAAGTGAAGGCCATGACCAGAAAGTTGGTATGTGTTGGTCCCATTCTAACATAACTTCTGGATATCATGATCAAAGGGTTCTGGATATCCAGAACCTTTGAGACTGGTATCCAGAAGTTTTTTTAATATTTTTTTTTGAAAAAACACGTTTTTCCATAACTTATGGAGAAACGCATTTCTTCGGAGACCTACTCGGCGAGAACAAGTTAACAGACAAACGAACACAAATAGAATTAAAGTAAAATGCATCAGATATAAAAAGTCAGAATTTAAACACTTCATCAAGACAATGCTTCCTGAAAAACTTTCATTAGCAAAGAACTTGCAGAGTACAAGTTATATAAAGCGATTACAATGAAAGAAAATAAAAACACAATATGTTCTTTACTCAAAAACAATTGCAAAACTAAAAGATAAAAACTCTAGCTATAGATCTTATAAATCAAATTCAAAAATTTGCACTAGGCAATAATGCATAATGGATTGATTTCTAACAAGCGTTTTTCATAGATCTAGAACAATGAAATATTAAAACAACTTGAAGACGAAAATTCTTAAGAAGAAAAGACTTCAAGTAATAAAAGGACTATCGAAAGAATGTGATTTTTTCTTTTTAGTTATTGGAATTTGTACATGTAAAATGATTGGCTCCCTCCTTATATAGCCGATTAATCACCAAAGGATTCTACACAAGTCAATGATCAAATTGTACAAGTAAAAGATTAGTATTGTTAGTATGAGATAAATACCTAAAAATTAATCCAAAATTAAACCTATTTAAGATAATTACAAATATTCCTAATATATATATCATCAAAATAAACATATCTAAGATTAACAAAAACATACCTAAGATATATGCAAATTAATTAAGGAAAATATTTAAACCACCATTACAAAAGTCACAAAGATATGTTAAGAGTATATTCATAATCTTTCAATTTTTCCCTATTTTTGTGTTTCTAGTTCTGTAAAACTAAGATTAGCAATATCAATCCAAATCTCAATAACCGAATCTCAAATCTTCCATTGAATAGAATGTACAACGCCAAGTCCAACTCTCTTTAAACGAATTACAACTTCAAGGAAATTCATCTAAACAGATTGTGTTTTCCTTGATGATCATCTCATATCTCCCTTGATAATAATTTCCTTGTTTGATTGACTATATCCCTTATTCTCTTCAATTTCTTTGGATATTTTCAAAAAAATTGCACACATCCATAAAAATATCTGAAGAAACCTTTTTGTGAAATATGATCAGATGTTCATTTTGAGAGTAGCAGAGAAAGAGGAAAAATGGAAAAGGACAATACTTACAAATTTCTGGAGAAAATGAGAACAATGCACGAATGTACAACCAGATTAGTGCAGAGTTGTGCGCACAAATTTCAGAAGATCAGCATAGACAATCGTATGATTGACATTGTCATAAAAATTGAATTTTCCAGAGAGAGAGACCATTGTTGCTGATGTAGGTCGGGTAGAAGTGCGCTCAATTCAGAAAACAAACATATCCAAAGTGTCCTAACTTTTTGGATGATAAAATGGGGCAAAAAATATGAACTCAAACTCAAATATTAATCTAATTTTGTAACCAATTCTAAATAGGGAAAATTGCATTTTGGACCCAAAAGTTTAGGGGGTGTTTCTAAGTTATGTCATATTCTATCACTATTTACAATTTAGGCCTCAAAAATGTCATTTTGTTTGCATTTTAGGATTTTAAACTAGTTTTGTTAGAAAACTCGTTAAATGATCACGTGTAAGTTACGTATCGTTTAACAGATGATTTTTTTGAACAAGAACTCTTTCATTGTTGTATTAATGAAAAATGAATAACCAAAATAGAAAATATTAATATCCCTAAATATAAAAAAATGATATTTTATTATAATAACCGTAAAGGGTATTAAGTAAAAAATTTAAAATGAAAATTTCTAACCCTAAAAAAAATACTAATTAAGATGCTAAAAACGCAAGTATTTTATAAAATACAATTAGAAATATTTTATCATTTACTTTTTTTTTCTTTTCATTTTTAAGCAAGCATTTACTTTTCATGAAAACATAATATTATAAATTGTTTAACAAAAGTATTCGGTTTCTAATTTTAACAAACCGCCACCACTCGGTTTATGTAGGGGTGTGCTCGGTACGGTTTGGCTCGGTTTTAGGCTAAAACCGTTACCGAACCAAAAGTATTCGATTTCTAATTTTAACAAACCGCCACCACTCGGTTTTAGCTCGGTTCGGTATAGTCGGTTTTCGGCTTCGGTAAGTGTCGGTTCGGTATATTCGGTCTTAAAACCAATCTTTTTTTTTTGACACCCAACAACTGATTCATTATTTTAACACAATTATTCATCATACTACACAACCTTGAGAAGATAATGGCAACCTTAAAAGCACAACAAAAACAACCTGCTTCCCAACATTTTTACCAGAAAACAAGCCAACAAACGCAGCCGGAGCACTCTCCAACCCTTCATTCATGTTTTCCACATACACAATCTTCCCTTGCTTATACAGACTTGACAAGCGCCGCATCAAGCATTTCTCCACCCACATTGTCAAAATATATATCAATACCGATATTGCGAATTGCGATCAGCCGATCAAGAGATGGGGGAGGATACAAATAGGCGTCATATTTAATTTGGCTAATTGGCCAAATTAAAGGATATTCTCAAGCGATGTGAGTCTGTGAGGTTAAAGGATATTTATTTAATTTGGCTAATTGGCTTTGACTTTGACAAGATTTACTAAATCTTGTAAATCTTGAAGATACTTTTTATTTATTTAATATATATGGAAATTGAATAGATGTAAAATTATAGTAAATATTATGAATATTTATTATTTAGAAGCATATCGGTACGGTTCAGTATGAGTAATCGGTGTGAAATCATGTATCCCAAACCGAACCAATAGATTCGGTTTTTCAATATTTCATAAACCGTACCTATCCAATTAACCGTTGGTACGGTTTTTGTGAGGACCCCGACCCGGGACCTACACGTGTCCCGAGCTGGAGCGTCCTCAAACTAACTCAATTCAGCTAAACTTTTTAAAACTTTGATATAACTTTCAAACATAACAAACTTAACATAACCATTTCAAAATACTCCACTACTCTCCACATTGGAGGAAGAGTGGACCAACTTTGAAAATACTAAACTGTTTTAGTTACAAAAGATTGTGGTTCTAACGTAGAAATTAAAGTTCATAATTACAAACTCCATGAAGGAATTACCAAAATACAATTTCTACGCCAACCTAAACGTACCCCGATAATTCCCAAAAGATCACTTCCAAACTCCTCTCCGTCCTTACTGGGCCGGTCCACCTGTGTCGGGATCTAAAAACATTAAAGGGAGAGGGGTGAGAATAAATCTCAGCAAGCTATTATGAATGCAGCAATATGCCAAATAAGATGCAACACATAACAAGTCGCATATAACACATTGGAAAAGCTGTAAACACCTTTCATTACCTCGGTTTACCTTTTCCCGTCTGAACAATAGTCGTACAACATTGGATATAATATTCCAATCTTAGGTGAGCTGCTTAAGCAATACTCACATCTTATAAGACCCATTTCTCAGGGAACCATATAAGATAGTAGCAACTCTGTAAGGCTTTTGGCTCAATACAGATGCTATAACCCCGACCTGTGGCCACAGGAGGGGACGGTCACAGATATAACATAATCCGATCACATTAGGTCACACTTCCATAATTGATCGTATTATGTTACACCCCCAATATCAGCTGATTAACAAATTATCAAGCACATAATAGTTACTTGAAATATCATCCACAAAGGGGATAAACAACATAGCCACATGGTAATATATACTCATGTTCTATCAACCTCATAGTGCAACATTTATGTAATACACTAAGCATAATACATTCCATGAATATGTACTCAAGTATGGTAACAAAGTATCATTGACTAACCACACTTAGACAATATTTAATAACACATAGTCTCTATAACGATCCAAGTTAACTTTACCAAGTTGGAGTCACATTTGATAAATGACCAAACAAGATTGCCAAACAATTTCTGATTCGGATTTAGAGTGCTTCTGAATTTCCATTTGAACCCAATTAAGGTGTCATTAAGTGGCCCCAAGTACTCTACTTTAACCTAAGTTAAAGGAAACTAATTTATATCTTAAGTAGATTAGATTACTATTCATTAGAAATGGTTAAGAATAATAGTATTCAATTGTTGATAGGATTCAGCAAGGTGATAACCATCTTGGGTCATGGGCGACCGCCCTAGTCACTTGGGCGACCGCCCAAGTGAGATTGGAGAAGGGAACCAAACCGCTGTAGGGATGGGCGACCGCAAAAGGTTACTTGGGCGACCGCCCAAGATGATTTTTAAGGAGAAGCCACATTCTGGTCACATGGGCGGCCGCTCACGCCCCTCATGGGCGACCGCCCAAGCCCATTTCCAGCCCTTGCCCAGATTTCAACCCCTTTTTACCTATGTTCTTTTCCTTTTGTCAATCCTTATTTTCATGAATCACCAAAAGGATTTCTAACTTTACAAACCTCATCCTAAATCATTTAAACCCCAAATATAATATAAACCTAGATTATTTACCACTTAATTTTTTCACCCATTTCACTACCACATTTCAAGTTAAATCTTCTAAATCTATCTCCACTCATTTCCTACATTCTTTAACCCTTCCAAGAACAACAACATTTTCCTATGACCCAAATCCAATTCCTCCACTTCAATAAAGTTTTCAAAGCATCCAATAAGCATTATAACAACAATAGCAACAATAAATAGTTCATGAACATTTAGAGAAAAGGAGGTCATAACAACTCACCTTAGCAAATACAAGATGAAATGAAGATTTTTTTGGCTTGATAAACTCCCCTAGATGCACCAATCACCAAAGTACACTTGGATTGAAAAATGGAGAAGAAATGAGTTTGCTAGGAACTTGGAAAGGATACTTCCATGGAAGAACTTCTATGGAGTTTTGCTAGGAGAAAGTAAGAAGAAAATGAGGAGGTGAAAGTGAGGGAGGTGAAGGAAGTATGGGAGGTATGGGGAGGTTTGACTATTGGGAAAGAAGGATGAGTGAATTAGGGGGAGGCATGCCCCCCCCCCATGCCACAAATAATCAAGGCTTTCACAAAATAACAATTTGGTCCTCTAAATTCTAAGGTAGTGAAATTAAACCCTTTATTCTAATTTTCTTTGCCCACACACATTAACCTCATTTCCATTCTATCTATTTTCATTTATTATACTTTCCCCAAGAACTTTACTTTATTTCCCACTCATCCCATCCTAATATAAGGAATCAAGGATATAAAATAAACACATAATATTAACAATAATATTAAAAACATATAATATTATACTAAAATAGAGCCTAGGGTTAGGGTCGTCACATTCACTCCCCCTTAAAGAAAAATTCGTCCCGAATTTTAAGAAAAGGACTTACTTGGATGTTCAAACAACCAAGGGTACTTCGCTCTCATCTCCGACTCTAGCTCCCACGTTGCTTCCTCAATAGTGTGATTCTTCCATAGGACCTTCACTATCGGAATACTCTTAGTCCTCAACTCCTTAACTTGGAACTCTAAGACTCTCAACGGTTCCTCAACATAAGACATATCCGCTTGAATCTCGTCGGGGGGAGAACTCAAAATATGAGAGGGGTCATGACAATACTTCCTCAACATAGAAACATGAAACACATCATGGAGTAAGGAAAATGAGGGAGGTAATGTGTGGGGACCCCGACCCGGAACCTACACGTGTCCCGAGTTGGTGCGTCCCCAAACTAACCCAAAAATACTAAACTTTTAAAACTTTACTTTGACTTTCAAACATAAGCATTAATAATATAACATTTCAAAAGAACTCCACTCAACTCCACATCGGAGGAGGAGATAACTAACTTTGAAAACAATCAACTGTTTAGTTACAAAAGATATTGGGTTTTAACGTAGAAAATAAAGTTTATAATTACAAACTCCCAAAAGGAATTATGACAAAATAATTTCTACGCCAACCTAACGTACCCCGACAATATCCCAAAATGCTCACAGCCAAACTCCTTTCCGTCCTTACTTGGGCGGTCCTCCTGTCTCGGGATCTAAAACAAGAAGGGAGAGGGGTGAGAATAAATCTCGGCAAGCTATTATGGATGCGAATATGCCAAATAAATGCAACATATAACAAGTCGCACATAACACCTTGGGAAAGCTATAAACACATTCCATTACCTTGGTTTACCTTTTCCCGTCTGAACAGTAGTCGTACAACATTGGGTATAATAATACTCCAATTACAGTGAGCTGCTTAAGCAATACTCACGTCTTATAAGACCCGTTTTTCGTGGAACCAAATAAGACAGAGCAACTCTGTAAGGCTTTTGGCTCAATACAGACGCTTATACCCCAACCCGTGGCCAGGGAGGGGACGATCACGAATATAACATAATCCGATCACATTAGGTCACACTTCCATAATTGATCGTATTCTCGTTATACCCCAACGTCACCGACTCACACATAATCAAGCACATAATAGATACTTGAATAAAATCCACAAAAAGGGATAACAACATATCAACATGGTAAACTATACTCATGTCCAACCAATATCATAGTGCAACATTTATTCAATACACTATGCAATAGAAACAATGTATATGAACTCAATGTAAGGCAAGGAAGTAGCATAAATCCATCCTACAAAGTCATTATACCATAATACATAGCCTCTTGAAAGGTCTAAGGGAAATCTACCAAGTTGGGATCATAATTGTTTAGTTACTAAACTAGTTTATCTAACGTTTTCCAAGCAACATTTAAGGTACTTCCACTATTCCATTTTAATCACTTAGAACGTCATTGTGAAGCCAAAGTATTCTACTTTAATCTAGGTTAAAAGGATTTCATTATGGTTCGAGTTTGATTAGGTTTGAATAGCTATAAAGTTGAGGTGAGAAAATCTGGCCAGGGGACGACTCGTCCCCCAGGGCACGACTCGTCCCCACTTTACCCCCCACTGAACCTGGCGTCCCCCCTTAGGTCACGACTTCCCTTCGTCCAAGGGACGACTCGTCCCTCGGCCCAGAATTTGCACAAACAGCAGTAACAACAACAATGGCTCTAAAATCCCAAGATTCCAACCAAATGCATCCTAAGTTATGAACCTAAAGGGCATTTCCAACTTGGGTAACTTTAATCTACTCCTTTAACTCCATGAAATCAAGTCTTAAACCTAGATCCATTCAACTTCCATAACTCACAATATTTCTACAAACCCATCAAGGTTCTAAATCAACACATTCAACTCCCAATAGGTTTCCCAAGCAAGAAATCACCACATAAGAACAAGAATCACAAGAAATATTCATGAGCATTCATGAGAAGAGAAGTCATAACAACTTACTTGGATTTTAGAAGGAAATGCTTGATCTTTCTAGCTAGAAGGTTTCCTCTAGATCACCCAACTTCAATGGAGCTCTAGGACTTGAATTTTGGTGAAGAAAGTCTTGGATTTCCAAAGCTTGTGCAAAGGCTTCAATGGAGGTTTTCTTTCTTGCTCTAGGATGGAGATTGTAGTGAATGAAGGAGAAGGAGGGAGAAGGGAGGGGTAGTAAGAGAGTTGAGGGAGAAGGAGACACTTGGCACAAGGAGGGGAAAGGGAGCAATTTGGCCCCCCATGGGGAATTAATCCAAGGCTTCATCCTAACCAAATAAATTTAAAATAACCTTATCCCATTAATTCATCCTACTCATTTAACCTCCCCATATTATTTAGCATTTTCCCATTGTTATTATTCCCCTAGTTTCTTTATTTAATGTCCAATAAATTCTCATAAGTTCCTCAATTTACTTTTCACCCAATTTATCTTAATTTAAGAATTTAGAGACATAATTGAACACATAAAGATAACATAAATATTAAAAGCATATTATTTAATATTTAAAATAAGTGCCTAGGGTTGGGGTCGTCACACTCACTCCCCCTTAAAGAAAATTCGACCCGAATTTTAAAAAGGAAACTTACTTGGATTTTCAAACAACCACGGGTATTTTGCTCTCATCTCCGACTCTAGCTCCCACGTTGCTTCCTCTACGGTGTGATTCTTCCAAAGGACTTTTACTATCGGGATACTCTTGGTTCTCAACTCTTTAACTTGGAACTCTAGGACTCTTAATGGCTCTTCAACATACGACATGTCCGCTTGGACATCATCGGGAGGAGAGCTCAAAACATGGGAGGGGTCATGACAATACTTCCTAAGCATAGAAACGTGGAACACATCATGAAGCAAAGAGAAAGACGGAGGCAACGCTAACCGGTAAGCCAATTCCCCTATCTTCTCTAGAATCTCAAACGGTCCTACAAATCTCGGAGCCAACTTACCCTTATTCCCAAACCTTTTAATCCCCGTCCTCGGAGAGACCTTCAAGAACACAAAGTCACCAACCCGAAATGATAAATCCCGCCTTCTGTTGTCGGCGTAGCTTTTCTGTCGACTCTGAGCTGTCTTCAATCTATCCCGAATCACTTTGATCTTCTCCGTAGAATCTCGAACCAAATCCGGGCCCCAAAGTCTCGCTTCACCAACCTCGTCCCAACACATCGGAGATCGACACTTCCTACCATACAACGCCTCATACGGAGCCATCTCGATACTTGACTGATAACTATTATTGTAAGCAAACTCCACTAAAGGTAAATGATCCTCCCAAGATAACTGGAAATCCATCACACAAGCCCGTAACATATCCTCAAGTATCTGAATAGTTCTTTCGGACTGACCATCGGTTTGAGGATGAAACGCGGTACTAAAACACAACTTAGAACCCAAAGCTTCATGCAATGCTCTCCAAAATCTGGATGTAAACCTCGGATCTCTATCGGACACAATACTAACCGGAACCCCGTGAAGTCTTACAATCTCCTTTAAGTACAACTGAGCTAACTTCTCTAACGAAAACTTGGTTGATACCGGAAGAAAATGAGCCGACTTTGTCAATCTATCCACAATAACCCAAATAGCATCCATCTTCTTCGCGGTGAGAGGCAAACCCGAAACAAAATCCATCGAAATTCCTTCCCATTTCCATTCCGGAATATCCAATGGTTGAAGTAGTCCCGCCGGTCTTTGATGTTCTGCCTTGATCTGTTGACAAGTCAAACACTTAGAAACATAATCCGCTATTTCCCTCTTCATACCATTCCACCAATACCCACGCTTCAAGTCTTGATACATTTTGGTACTTCCCGGATGAATCGCAAACTTGGACTTATGGCCATCCTCTAAAACACGCTTCTTGATTTCCGGCGATGACGGAACGCAAATTCTCCCTTGGAAAGTTAAAATCCCATCTCGATTCAAAGCAAAATCCCCGGCTTTCCCATCTTGCACTTGATCACAAATTTCCTTCAATTCCGGATCTTCTTGTTGAGCTTCCTTCAAATCACCATACAATGTCGGAACGGCTCGAACATTCGCAACTATCACTTCACTCTCCAACTCCCGAGAACTCAAGGCTGTCACATACGCCTTTCGGCTAATCGCATCGGCCACCACATTGGCCTTCCCCGGATGATAGGATATGACACAATCAAAATCCTTCAAAAACTCTAACCATCTTCTTTGCCGGTTGTTCAACTCCTTTTGGGTAAATAGGTACTTCAAACTCTTATGATCGGTGAAAATCTCGAATTTCGCTCCGTAAAGATAATGCTTCCACTTATGCAACGCAAATACAATCGCCGCCAATTCCATATCATGAGTAGGATAATTCTGTTCCGCCGGTGATAACTTCCTAGAGGCATACGCAATAACCTTCCCATTCTGCATCAACACACATCCCAAACCCGCCTTCGAGGCATCACTATAAATAACAAAATTCTCGCAACCACTCTGGAAGGGTAAGAACCGGAGCCGTCGTCAACCTCTTCTTCAATTCATCAAAACTTGCCTCACACTTGGAATCCCACACAAACGATACATCTTTCCGAGTCAACCTAGTCAACGGAGTAGCAATCCGAGAAAACCCCTCAATGAACCTCCGATAGTACCCCGCCAAACCAAGAAAACTACGGACTTCGGTCACGGTCGAAGGTTGCTTCCAATTAACCACGGCTTCAATCTTTGAAGGATCCACGGAAATTCCCGAACTCGACACAACATGCCCCAAGAAAGAAATCTGCTCGAGCCAAAACTCGCACTTACTGAACTTAGCATACAACTGCTTCTCACGAAGAACGGACAAGACAATCCTCAAATGATTCTCATGCTCTTCCCGGGACTTAGAATACACCAGAATATCATCAATAAAGACCACCACAAAACTATCAAGATAAGGCTTGAAAACACGGTTCATCATATCCATAAACACGGCTGGAGCATTAGTCAACCCAAACGGCATCACCACAAACTCATAATGACCATATCTAGTACGGAAAGCTGTCTTAGCAATATCATCCGGCCTAATCTTCAACTGATGGTATCCGCTTCTCAAATCAAGCTTTGAGTAGATAACGGAACCTTGGAGTTGGTCAAACAAATCATCTATATGCGGAAGAGGATACTTATTCTTAATGGTGGCTTGGTTCAACAAACGATAGTCAATACACAATCGTAAGGTACCATCCTTCTTCCTAACAAACAAGACCGGTGCTCCCCACGGAGACACACTAGGACGAATAAAACCTCGGTCTAACAATTCTTGCAATTGGACCTTCAACTCTTTTAACTCGGCCGGAGCCATTCTATAGGGTGCTTTAGAGATAGGAGCGGTACCGGGTACTAAGTCAATACAAAACTCTATCTCACGGTCCGGAGGCATAGAGTACTCACTAGAGAACACATCACTAAATTCATTCACAACCGGAACATGAGCTAATTCGGGAGACTTCTTATTGGAATCTACCACATAAGCTAAGTAACCCGTACACCCCTTAGATAGCATCTTTCTAGCTTTTAAGGCAGAAATAACATGTAACCCGAACATAGATTTATCGGCATCAAATATAAATGTAGGCACATCGGTGCATAGCAAATGAGACTCGCTTCCTACGACAGCCTACCAAAGCATGGCACTTACTCAACCAATCCATACCAAGGATCACATCAAAATCACGGATTGGTAACTCGACCAAATCCACCGGCAATACATGCCCACATATAGTCACATCACATCCACGATATATCAAAGAAGATTCAAGGCTCTCTCCCATAGGAGTAGAGACCTCTAACACATAAGGCATAGATTCAGCAAGATATGCAATGAGAATGCAAAATGAGACGCCACAAATGAATGGGAAGACCGGGATCTATAAGAATGCGGGCCTTAACTCCGAGACAGAACTATACCTCTAATGACGGCATTAGGATCGACCTCTCCTCGACCCAAAGCAAACACACGACCTTGGACTTTATCCTTAGGTTTCCCATCAACATCTCTCTTCACACCACTACCTTGACCCCGAATCCGGCACCCGTCGCTTGCTTATTCTCGTAACTTGGGACAATTCCTCCCGAAATGGCCCGGCGATCCACACTCCAAACACTTGCCTTGTTTGCTCCAACATTTGTCTTCGGAATGCCCTATCCTTTTGCAAAACCCACATGTTGTCCCAAACTGACCGGAAGTTGCACGATTTGCCGGAGCCGCCACATGACCTCCTCGATTCGCTCCCGGGGTGAAAGTCCTCGAGCCGCACTCTATTCCGTCCCGATCCTTGACCCCGAAATCTGTTCCTGTTTCCTCCTTCATTCTTACCACGATGCTCCTCTATGTCGTTCTCAATCCGGTACGCCATATTCACTGCTGCTTGGAAATTGGCGAAGTTATGCGTCAACAACTGCTTCCGAAACTCAACTCTTAAACCTTTCACAAACCGGTAAACTCGCCTCTCTTCATCCGGCACCAAATGAGGACAATATCGGGCCAATTCTGTGAACTTCGCTGAATACTGCGCTATCGTCATGGTCCCTTGCTCCAGCTTCAGGAACTCGCCTTCTTTCTTGTCTCTAGTAACCATCGGCACAAAGTGATCTCGGAACTTGAGCGTGAAGTTCTCCCACGTCTGCGGTGTCAAATCTCGGTCCCAACCATCCTTTACCACTTGCCACCAATGCTCCGCGGGTCCTTCCAATTTGAAAACGGCGCATCTCACCTTCTCCGCATCCGTACTCTCCATAGCTGCGAAAATCTTGTTCATAGCCTCAAGCCACCTCTCAGCCTTCACCGGATCCGGATCTCCGTTGAAGCTAGGAGGAGACATCTTCACGAACTTCTCCAAACCATGTTGCCCTTGTCTCGCCTAGATTCTCGATTCAAATTCGATTCCGAGTTGCCATATGCCGAAGGAACCCTCGGAACATGTCCATCATCTCGGCGTTCGGATTACCAACACCACCCAACCCCAGATTCGGATCACCTTCATTTCCCGCCATTACAACAAACTCCTGCATTAAACACTCGACGTCAGTTACCACACACTCTCACTCAGCTAGACTCTACCCAAGAATTCTAACCGAGCTCTGATACCAACTGTGGGGACCCCGACCCGGAACCTACACGTGTCCCGAGTTGGTGCGTCCCCAAACTAACCCAAAAATACTAAACTTTTAAAACTTTACTTTGACTTTCAAACATAAGCATTAATAATATAACATTTCAAAAGAACTCCACTCAACTCCACATCGGAGGAGGAGATAACTAACTTTGAAAACAATCAACTGTTTAGTTACAAAAGATATTGGGTTTTAACGTAGAAAATAAAGTTTATAATTACAAACTCCCAAAAGGAATTATGACAAAATAATTTCTACGCCAACCTAACGTACCCCGACAATATCCCAAAATGCTCACAGCCAAACTCCTTTCCGTCCTTACTTGGGCGGTCCTCCTGTCTCGGGATCTAAAACAGTAAAGGGAGAGGGGTGAGAATAAATCTCAAGAAGCTATTATGGATGCAAAGAATATGCCAAATAAATGCAACATATAACAAGTCGCACATAACACCTTGGGAAAGCTATAAACACATTCCATTACCTTGGTTTACCTTTTCCCGTCTGAACAGTAGTCGTACAACATTGGGTATAATAATACTCCAATTACAGTGAGCTGCTTAAGCAATACTCACGTCTTATAAGACCTGTTTTCGGGGAACCAAATAAGACAAGAGCAACTCTGTAAGGCTTTTGGCTCAATACAGACGCTATACCCCAACCTGTGGCCACGAGGGGACGGTCACGAATATAACATAATCCGATCACATTAGGTCACACTTCCATAATTGATCGTGATTCTCGTTATACCCCAACGTCACCGACTCACACATAATCAAGCACATAATAGATACTTGAATAAAATCCACAAAAAGGGATAACAACATATCAACATGGTAAACTATACTCATGTCCAACCAATATCATAGTGCAACATTTATTCAATACACTATGCAATAGAAACAATGTATATGAACTCAATGTAAGGCAAGGAAGTAGCATAAATCCATCCTACAAAGTCATTATACCATAATACATAGCCTCTTGAAAGGTCTAAGGGAATCTACCAAGTTGGGATCATAATTGTTTAGTTACTAAACTAGTTTATCTAACGTTTTCCAAGCAACATTTAAGGTACTTCCACTATTCCATTTTAATCACTTAGAACGTCATTGTGAAGCCAAAGTATTCTACTTTAATCTAGGTTAAAAGGATTTCATTATGGTTCGAGTTTGATTAGTTTTGAATAGCTATAAAGTTGAGGTGAGAAAATCGGCCGTGGGACGACTCGTCCCCTGTGGCACGACTCGTCCCCACTTTACCCCCACTCGAACTCCGGCGTCCCCCTTAGGTCACGACTTCCCTTCGTCCAAGGGACGACTCGTCCTCGGCCCGTAATTTGCACAAACAAAGAAGAATAACAACAATGGCTCTAAAATCCCAAGATTCCAACCAAATGCATCCTAAGTTATGAACCTAAAGGGCATTTCCAACTTGGGTAACTTTAATCTACTCCTTTAACTCCATGAAATCAAGTCTTAAACCTAGATCCATTCAACTTCCATAACTCACAATATTTCTACAAACCCATCAAGGTTCTAAATCAACACATTCAACTCCCAATAGGTTTCCCAAGCAAGAAATCACCACATAAGAACAAGAATCACAAGAAATATTCATGAGCATTCATGAGAAGAGAAGTCATAACAACTTACTTGGATTTTAGAAGGAAATGCTTGATCTTTCTAGCTAGAAGGTTTCCTCTAGATCACCCAACTTCAATGGAGCTCTAGGACTTGAATTTTGGTGAAGAAAGTCTTGGATTTCCAAAGCTTGTGCAAAGGCTTCAATGGAGGTTTTCTTTCTTGCTCTAGGATGGAGATTGTAGTGAATGAAGGAGAAGGAGGGAGAAGGGAGGGGTAGTAAGAGAGTTGAGGGAGAAGGAGACACTTGGCACAAGGAGGGGAAAGGGAGCAATTTGGCCCCCCATGGGGAATTAATCCAAGGCTTCATCCTAACCAAATAAATTTAAAATAACCTTATCCCATTAATTCATCCTACTCATTTAACCTCCCCATATTATTTAGCATTTTCCCATTGTTATTATTCCCCTAGTTTCTTTATTTAATGTCCAATAAATTCTCATAAGTTCCTCAATTTACTTTTCACCCAATTTATCTTAATTTAAGAATTTAGAGACATAATTGAACACATAAAGATAACATAAATATTAAAAGCATATTATTTAATATTTAAAATAAGTGCCTAGGGTTGGGGTCGTCACATAATGCCAACCGATAAGCCAAATCCCCAATCTTCTCTAGAATCTCAAACGGACCAACGAACCTCGGAGCGAATTTACCCTTATTACCAAACCTTTTAATTCCCGTCCTCGGAGAGACCTTCAAGAGCACAAAGTCACCAACCTGAAAAGATAAATCCCGTCTTCTATTGTCGGCGTAGCTTTTCTGTCTACTCTGAGTCGTCTTCAATCTATCCCGAATCACCTTGATCTTCTCCGTAGAATCTCTAACCAAATCCGGGCCCCAAAGTCTCGCTTCACCAACCTCATCCCAACACATTGGAGATCGACACTTCCTACCATACAACGCCTCATACGGAGCCATCTCAATGCTAGACTGATAACTGTTGTTGTAGGCAAACTCCACTAACGGTAGATGATCTTCCCAAGACAGTTGGAAATCCATCACACAAGCCCACAACATATCCTCAAGTATCTGAATAGTTCTCTCGGACTGATCGTCGGTTTGAGGATGAAACGCCGTACTGAAACACAATTTAGAACCCAAGGCTTCATGCAATGCTCTCCAAAATCTAGAAGTAAATCTCGGATCCCTATCGGAAACAATACTAACCGGAACCCCGTGAAGTCTCACAATCTCCTTCATATATAACTGAGCTAACTTCTCCAACGAGAACTTGGTTGACACCGGAAGAAAATGAGCCGACTTTGTCAATCTATCCACAATAACCCAAATAGCATCCATCTTCTTCGCGGTAAGAGGCAAACCCGAAACAAAATCCATCGAGATCCCTTCCCATTTCCACTCCGGAATATCCAATGGTTGAAGTAGTCCCGCCGGTCTCTGATGTTCGGCCTTAATTTGTTGACAAGTTAAACACTTGGAGACATAATCCGCAATTTCCCTCTTCATACCATTCCACCAATACCCACGCTTCAAGTCTTGATACATTTTGGTACTACCCGGATGAATCGCAAATTTGGACTTATGACCATCCTCTAAAACACGCCTTTTGATTTCCGGTGATGAAGGAACGCAAATTCTCCCTTGGAAGGTTAAAATCCCATCTCTATTCAACGCAAATTCCCCGGCTTTCCCATCTTGCACTTGATCTAAAATTTTCTTCAACTCCGGATCACTTTGTTGAGCTTCCTTCAACTCTCCATACAATGTAGGAACGACTCGCACATTCGCAAGTAATACTTCACTCCTCAACTCTTGGGTACTCAAAGCTGTCACATAAGCCTTTCGGCTAATCGCATCCGCCACCACATTGGCCTTCCCCGGATGATAAGAAATTACACAATCAAAATCCTTCAAGAACTCAAGCCATCTCCTTTGTCGGTTGTTCAACTCCTTTTGGGTAAACAAATATTTCAAACTCTTATGGTCGGTGAATATCTCAAATTTTGTCCCATAAAGGTAATGCTTCCACTTATGCAACGCAAACACGATCGCCGCCAATTCCATATCATGAGTAGGGTAATTCTGTTCCGCCGGTGATAACTTCCTAGAGGCATACGCAATAACTTTCCCATTTTGCATTAATACACATCCCAAACCCGCCTTCGAGGCATCACTATAGATCACAAAATTCTCACAACCATCCGGAAGGGTAAGAATAGGATCCGTCGTCAACCTCTTCTTCAACTCATTAAAACTTTCTTCACATTTAGAATCCCATACAAATGATACATCCTTCCGAGTCAACCTGGTCAATGGAGTCGCAATCCGAGAAAACCCTTCAATGAACCTTCTATAATACCCCGCCAGACCAAGAAAACTATGAACCTCCGTCACAGTCGAAGGTTGCTTCCAATTAACTACGGCTTCAATTTTTGAAGGATCCACGGAAATTCCCGAACTCGACACTACATGCCCCAAGAAAGAAATCCGCTCAAGCCAAAACTCACACTTGCTGAACTTGGCGTTCAACTGCTTCTCACGAAGAACTGACAAGACAATCCTCAAATGATTTTCATGCTCCTCCCGGGACTTAGAATATACAAGGATGTCATCTATGAATAACACCACAAAGCTATCAAGATAAGCCTTGAAAACACGGTTCATCATATCCATGAATACGGCTGGAGCATTAGTCAACCCAAAAGGCATCAAAACAAACTCATAGTGACCATATCTCGTTCGGAAAGCGGTCTTGGCAATATCATCCGGTCTAATCTTCAACTGATGGTATCCACTTATAAAATCAAGTTTTGAGTAAATCACGGAACCTTGAAGTTGGTCAAATAAATCATCTATGTGCGGAAGAGGATACTTATTCTTTATGGTGGCTTGGTTCAACAAACGATAATCAATACATAATCGTAAGGTACCATCCTTCTTCCTAACAAATAGAACCGGTGCTCCCCACGGAGACACACTTGGGCGTATAAAACCCCGGTCTAGCAATTCTTGCAATTGGACCTTCAACTCTTTTAACTCGGCTGGAGCCATTCTATAGGGTGCTTTGGAGATAGGGGCGGTACCGGGCACTAAGTCAATACAAAACTCTACCTCACGATCCGGAGGCATAGAGTACTCACTAGAAAACACATCACTAAATTCATTCACAACCGGGACATGAGCTGACTCGGGGAACTTCTTATTGGAATCTACCACATAAGCCAAGTAAACCGTACACCCCTTAGATAGCATCTTTCTAGCTTTTAAAGCAGAAATAACATGTAAACCGAACATAGATTTGTCCGCATCAAATATAAAAGTAGGCACATCAGGCATAGCAAATAAGACTCGCTTTCTACGACAGTCTACCAAAGCATGACACTGACTCAACCAATCCATCCCAAGGATCACATCAAAGTCACGGATTGGTAACTCAACCAAATCCACCGGCAATACATGCCCACATATAGTCACATCACAACCATGATATATCAAAGAAGATGCAAGGCACTCTCCCATAGGAGTAGAGACCTCCAACACATAAGGCATAGATTCAGGCAATTTATGCAATGAAAATGCAAAATGAGATGCCACAAATGAATGGGAAGACCCGGGATCTATAAGAATGCGGGCCTTAACTCCTAAGACAGGAACTATACCTTTAATGACGGCATTGGGATCGACCTCTCCTCTACCCAAGGCAAACACTCGACCTTGCACTCTATCTTTGGGTTTCCCGTCGACACCTCTCTTCACACCACTACCTTGTCCCCCTTGTCCACTACCCGAAGCTTGCTTATTTTGCCACTTGGGACAATTCCTCCGGAAATGGCTTGTCGCCCCACCCTCTAAACATCGGCCTTGCTTGCTCCAACACTTATCCTCTGAATGCCCTGGTTTCTTGCAATATCCACACAATGCCCCAAACTGACCTGGAGTTGAACGGTTGGTCGGAGCCGCCACAAATCCTACTCTACCTGTTCCCGGAGTCGATGTCCTTGGTTGCCCTCTATTCTGCCCAGAACCTTGACCTTGGAATCTATTTCTGTTTCCGCCTTCAAATTTGCCACGGTGTTCTTCTATATCATTCTCAATCCGGTATGCCATATTCACTGCTGCTTGGAAGTTGGCGAAGTCATGCGTTAATAACTGCTTCCGGAACTCCACCCTTAAGCCTTTCACGAACCGGTAGATCCGCCTCTCTTCCTCCGGTACCAAATGGGGACAATATCGGGCTAACTCTGTAAACTTGGCTGAATATTGTGCTATGGTCATCGTCCCTTGCTCCAATTTCAGAAACTCAACCTCCTTCTTATCTCTAGTAACCATCGGAACGAAATGATCCCGGAACTTGCGCGTGAAATTCTCCCAAGTCTGTGGTGTCAAATCCCGATCCCAACCATCCTTCACTACCTGCCACCAGTGCTCGGCGAGTCCTTCCAACTTGAAAACGGCGCATCTTACCTTTTCCGCATCCGAACTCTCCGTTGCCAAGAAAATCTTATTCATCGCTTCAAGCCATCTCTCCGCCTTCGCCGGATCCGGATCTCCGTTGAAGCTAGGAGGAGACATCTTCACGAACTTCTCTAGACCATGGTGCCCTTGCCTGCCTTCGAGTACATTTGTTTGTCCCCTACCTTGATTCTGATTTGCCATATTCTGAAGAAACACTCGGAACATATCCATCATTTCGGCATTCGGATTACCAACATTACCCAAAGCCCGATCCTGATCTCCATCATTACCCGCCATTAGAACAAACTCCTGCATTAAACACTTGACGTCAGTTATCACACACTCTCACTCAGCTAGACTCTACCTGAGAACTCTAACCGAGCTCTGATACCAACTGTGAGGACCCCGACCCGGGACCTACACGTGTCCCGAGCTGGAGCGTCCTCAAACTAACTCAATTCACCTAAACTTTTTAAAACTTTGATATAACTTTCAAACATAACAAACTTAACATAACCATTTCAAAACAACTCCACTACTCTCCACATTGGAGGAAGAGTGGACCAACTTTGAAAATACTAAACTGTTTTAGTTACAAAAGATTGTGGTTCTAACGTAGAAATTAAAGTTCATAATTACAAACTCCATGAAGGAATTACCAAAATACACTTTCTACGCCAACCTAAACGTACCCCGACAATTCCCAAAAGATCACTTCCAAACTCCTCTCCGTCCTTACTGGGCCGGTCCACCTGTGTCGGAATCTAAAAATATTAAAGGGAGAGGGGTGAGAATAAATCTCAGCAAGCTATTATGAATGCAGCAATATGCCAAATAAGATGCAACACATAACAAGTCGCATATAACACATTGGAAAAGCTGTAAACACCTTTCATTACCTCGGTTTACCTTTTCCCGTCTGAACAATAGTCGTACAACATTGGATATAATATTCCAATCTTAGGTGAGCTGCTTAAGCAATACTCACATCTTATAAGACCCATTTCTCAGGGAACCATATAAGATAGTAGCAACTCTGTAAGGCTTTTGGCTCAATACAGATGCTATAACCCCGACCTGTGGCCACAGGAGGGGACGGTCACATATATAACATAATCCGATCACATTAGGTCACACTTCCATAATTGATCGTATTATGTTACACCCCCAACATCAGCTGATTAACAAATTATCAAGCACATAATAGTTACTTGAAATATCATCCACAAAGGAGATAAACAACATAGCCACATGGTAATATATACTCATGTTCCATCAACTTCATAGTGCAACATTTATGTAATACACTAAGGCTCCGTTTGTTTCGACGTAAAATGTTTTCCGGAAAACGTTTTCTGGAAAATGTTTTCCTGTAAAATGTTTTCCTGTAAAATGTTTTACGGAGGTAGAGCGTAAAATGTTTTACGGAGGAAGGGTGTAAAATGTTTTCGGGTGTTTGGTAAAACGACTCATATTTCACAAGGTGACCCACCCACCCCCCCACTTCCCCAAAAAAAAATTTTTTTTTTTATTTTTGTAACTGCCCCCCCCCCCTGCCTACCCCACCCCCCCCCCAAAAAAAAAAAAAATTTTTTTTTTTTTTTTTTTTGTAATCGCCCCCTACCCCCGCCTACCCCCCATTAATGCCTCCATTTTCCGGAAAATGTTTTACTTAGGACAAGGTCAGTAGGTCGTTTTACTTAGGAAGGGCGTAAAATGTTTTCCGGAAAACGTTTTACTTAGGCAACCAAACAGCGGAAAACGAGTTATTTTCCGGAAAACATTTTCCGGGGGCTAACCAAACACCGTAAAACAGGTTATTTTCCGGAAAACATTTTCCGGAAAATGTTTTACGGTGAAACAAACGGAGCCTAAGTATAATACATTCCATGAATATGTACTCAAGTATGGTAACAAAGTATCATTGACTAACCACACTTAGACAATATTTAATAACACATAGTCTCTATAACGATCCAAGTTAACTTTACCAAGTTGGAGTCACATTTGATAAATGACCAAACAAGTTTGCCAAACAATTTCTGATTCGGATTTAGAGTGCTTCTGAATTTCCATTTGAACCCAATTAAGGTGTCATTAAGTGGCCCCAAGTACTCTACTTTAACCTAAGTTAAAGGAAACTAATTTATATCTTAAGTAGATTAGATTACTATTCATTAGAAATGGTTAAGAATAATAGTATTCAATTGTTGATAGGATTCAGCAAGGTGATAACCATCTGGGGTCATGGGCGACCACCCTTGTCACTTGGGCGATCGCCCAAGTGAGATTGGAGAAGAGAACCAAACCGCTGTAGGGATGGGCGACCGCTCAAGGTTACTTGGGCGACCGCCCAAGATGATTTTTAAGGAGAAGCCACATTCTGGTCACATGGGCGGCCGCTCACGCCCCTCATGGGCGACCGCCCAAGCCCATTTCCAGCCCTTGCCCAGATTTCAACCCCTTTTTACCTATGTTCTTTTCCTTTTATCAATCCTTATTTTCATGAATCATTAAAAGGATTTCTAACTTTACAAACCTCATCCTAAATCATTTGAACCCCAAATATAATATAAATCTAGATTATTTATCACTTAATTTTTCCACCCATTTCACTACCACATTTCAAGTTCAATCTTCTAAATCTATCTCCACCCATTTCCTACATTCTTTAACCCTTCCAAGAACAACAACATTTTCCTATGACCCAAATCCAATTCCTCCACTTCAATAAAGTTTTCAAAGCATCCAATAAGCATTATAACAACAATAGCAACAATAAATAGTTCATGAACATTTAGAGGAAAGGAGGTCATAACAACTCACCTTAGCAAATACAAGATGAAATGAAGATTTTCTTGGCTTGATAAATTTCCCTAGATGCACCATTGACCAAAGTACACTTGGATTGAAAAATGGAGAAGAAATGAGTTTGCTAGGAACTTGGAAAGGATAATTCCATGAAAGAACTTCTATGGAGTTTTGCTAGGAGAAAGTAAGAAGAAAATGAGGAGGTGAAAGTGAGGGAGGTGAAGGAAGTATGGGAGGTATGGGGAGGTTTGACTATTGGGAAAGAAGGATGAGTGAATTAGGGGGAGGCATGGCCCCCCCATGCCACAAATAATCAAGGCTTTCACAAAATAACAATTTGGTCCTCTAAATTCTAAGGTAGTGAAATTAAACCCTTTATTCTAATTTTCTTTGCCCACACACATTAACCTCATTTCCATTCTATCTATTTTCATTTATTATACTTTTCCCAAGAACTTTACTTTATTTCCCACTCATCCCATCCTAATATAAGGAATCAAGGATATAAAATAAACACATAATATTAACAATAATATTAAAAACATATAATATTATACTAAAATAGAGCCTAGGGTTAGGGTCGTCACAGTTTTTCGGCGTCGGTTTTTTCGGTTTTATTCGGTTATTTTCGGTTTTTCGGTTTTTCTGCTCACCCCTAATTTTATGTTTCGAAAAAAATTAACATTATCCTTTTTCAAAAGAAATCAAAATTTATTCAGTGTTTTTAAAAATAAATATTTCTTCAAAAATAATAAAATTAATTAATTAATATTGACATTATATAATAAAATTATTTTATTTATTGTTTATCATTGTATCACCAAAAATACCATCCCTACATCATCTCGACTGTCTCCACCACCTCACTGCCACCACTATCATCACCACCATCTCACCACTAGTCCAACTTCATCACCACAGCCTACCATCATCATAATCACCAACATCTCAAAAATCAAAAGAAAATCTAGTTCATCAAAATCCAAATTTCAAACAAAACTCATATTCAAAAATCAAAATCCAAAATAAAATTAATCTCCTATTCCAAACTTTAATCAAAACCCAATTTCAAATCGAATTTTTTCAAGCATAGAATCAAGTCAGATTTCAAACATATATGCAAATCATATTTTCAGACTCATATTGAAATTTGATTTCAAACCCAAATTTGAAGAGAGATAGAGAGGAGAGATTCTCGTTATAGTGCAGTCGCCGATGTAAGGGAAAGAAAATGAAGAGAAGACGACGCTAAATTCAACGGCGTATTGCCATCAACGGAATATTGAGGTGAAGAGGCGCAGCTGCGTAGATGAAAAAGAGAGGCAGAAGGTGTGAAAAGGGAGAGATGATGTAGGACGGCGAGGGTGGGGAATGATGGCAGAGGGAGAGTGTGGGGGCGACGACCATGGTTGGAAAAATTGGAAATAATCGCTGAAGTTGAAACATAAAAATGAGATATACGGTTAGAGAATGATTTTTAAACTAGACTTTCTATTTTGACTAAATATTTTCATTCAATTTGCTTTAAAACAACAATATAAGATTTTTTTTTCAAAAACATCCTACGTTAAATGACACGTAACTTGCACGTGATTATTTAAACGAATTTTTCTAACAAAACTAGTTAAAACCCATAAAATGCTATCAAAATGACAACTTTGAAATCTAAATTGTAAATAGTAATAAAATAGGATTTAATTTAGGAATATCCTTTGAATCTTGGGGCCCAAATTACAATTTCCCCCTCAAAATATAACCAACTTAACACTTATTTTAAAACATTTTTATATTTCTTTTTTGTCTGAATATTAGATTGTAGAGATGAGTGGAGTACATGATGACCAAATCGCTGGCTGACGCGTAAGCTTGCCCACTTTCTTCCAATTACGCATAAGTCATCCAACTAAGGGGTTTTTTATTTTTTTTAAGTGATAAGTGCTGAAATCTGATTTCAGTTTTGAAAATGGCTGAATGATTAAGAGGCAGCAACTAAAAACTGAATTCTGAATTGGATAAGTTGTTTGATTTTCTATCTGAATTCATTATCTGAAACAGTTAAAAAAAAACTAAAAAAAAACAAACACACTTATTTCTCTAATTTTCTTAATGAATAAGTGTTAAGAGGCAAATAAGGCTTAAAATAAAAAAACAAACGCCCCCTAAAAATAATTCCTTTAATAATAACCCAAAAAAATAAAAACACATTTTAAAATTCAATTTAGGTGGGAGACTTCTTTCATCATTCCATCTGCCACAAAACCTACGGCTCAGTTTGTTTCGCGAAAAATAACCTTCGAGAAATGATTTTTTGAAAAATATTTTTCAAAAAATGAAAATGCTTTTCGAAAAACATTTTTCGATATTTGGTGAATCTTAAGAAAACATTTTTCAAAAAATATTTTTCGATGTTTGGTAGTTTCATTAAAGTAACTTTCTAAAAATAAAATCAATACAAACAAAAGAAAATGAGGAAGTTGTTTTCCGTAAAATAACTTTCTTACGTATAGGTAAGAAAATAATTTTCTTTAGAAATCAAGCTCATTTTTCATTGATCCGAAAAATATTTTTCATTAATTTCATTTAGCGGTGTTTAACGAACACCCAAAAAAAAAATGAAAATGTTTCCCCCAAAACAAACAAGGTGAGCCTAATTAATAAAAAGAAAAAAAAAAAACAGTCTTTACAAAGAATAATTCACCAAAAATTCAAAAGTTCAATTGCTTTGCTTGATTAGATCCGCCATAGCTGTCTCCAAAACAGAAGATGCTCCATAAAGGTTTGTCTCCCCGCTTGAATCTCTCAATTAGATTAATTTCCAATGATTTTAGTGAAAAGAATACTCTTTTTTTCAGTGCCTAAAGTTGAGTCTTTTTGCCCTTCTGAGTAACCGGCGACGATTTGACGATAACGAAATCGCTGATTTGCTACTGGTTTTGGGGAATTTGAGTTTATATTCAATTTGGGAATTGTAATTTTGACGATTGTTTGACGAACAAATGCCGTGTGTTGACCTAATTCTTCGTGATTTTGGCCGAATTCTTGCGTATGTGTTTGTTTAAAAGTTATTGCTTTATTAATTGTGACGAAGCAGGAAAACTTAGTGTATAAGGGTCCATGCTATGTCGGCGAAACTCCCATTTTAGTCCTATATAGCCGCCTAAGTTTCTTGGGTTCATTTGAATTTTTCCTTACTCGTCAGAAGACACGTTTACGAATTTTCAATTTGATATAGAAGAAGTCAAATTTGCATCTGATTTAAAGATATATGCTGTTGGATAAAGAGGTTTTGAATTGATTTTGACACGGGAATTTGATATTTTTGGTGTTTGTATTGTGAAGAGAATTAGGATTTGTTTGTTTAATTATTGATGGGGGGCAGCAGTTCAAAGAGAGACGATAGTTGGAGAAGATCTTCATCGTTTCAATCTTCTTCTTCGTTTTCGGCAAATCAATACGATTATCCTCAATCACCATCTTATTCACAACCTCCGCCGCCCTATCCTCAACATAATCAGAACTATCCTGTGCAGCAGGCGTATCCGGCTTATCCTCAGACAGCATATCCGCCTCAGCAGCATTATCCAACTCCTCAAGGTCATGGGGTTCATCAGCCCCATAGACCACAGAAGAAGCTTGATCGGAGGTATTCACGGATTGCAGATAATTACAATTCCTTGGACGAGGTACCTTATGATTGCGAATTCTTTTTTGGTTGACTTTTTGTTTTTACATAATTGTGAATTAAACCTTGTTTTAACTATTACGACCATTGTCTTAAAGGTTTTTTTATATGGGAGTTGGACATGGCTCTTTTGGATTCCTTGTAAAATGTGAAATTTTATAAAAACGATAATCGTTTTTTTTTTTTTTTTTTTTTTGCTTTTTTCTTTTCCGCCCTCTGAATAAAGATATTAAGGCCTTACTTTTAATATAGGTGACTGCTGCTCTTGCACATGCTGGTCTCGAGTCATCCAACCTCATTGTTGGCATTGATTTCACGAAGAGCAATGAGTGGACAGGTTTAATGTTTTATATCATATCTTAATGTTTTTGTATAATTTGAGTTAAAGTGCAACATGCTAAAACTAGATGCTTAAATAGGTGCGAGATCATTCAACAGGAAAAGTTTACATCACATTGGAGATGGTTTTAATCCCTATGAACAAGCAATATCAATTATTGGGAAGACCTTAGCGTCTTTTGACGAAGATAACTTGATTCCTTGTTTTGGCTTCGGAGATGGTATGCATTTTCATTTTCCTTTAATTGACGTTGGTGTTAGACATGATTAATTTTATTAATCTTTTGCTTCTTGCAGCATCAACACATGATCAAGATGTATTTGGGTTTTATCCGGATGAGAGGTTTTGTAATGGATTTGAGGAAGTGTTGAGTAGATATAGGGAGATTGTTCCCCATCTAAAGCTCGCAGGTTCAAATTATATTTTTTTCATTTATTTTTCTGCCATATATTGAAGTTAACTCTAGGTTTCCGTAAAGCTTAGCATCTTTGTTACTTCATTGCAGGACCAACATCATTTGCCCCCGTTATTGAAATGGCCATGTCAATAGTCGAGGAAAGTGGCGGACAGTATCATGTATTATTAATCATTGCTGATGGCCAGGTACTATTGTGTTTGTTAATATACTTGCTTATTTTGATAACCTCTTGTGAAACATCCATGCATCGCATCTTTTGTAGTTCATATAGATTGTTTTGACTTGCAATTGACTGCATTATTATTACTGATATGGGCCATCATAATTGCCACTAGTATGATTTTTCTTTTATGGTAATTATGAGTTAAGATATATTGATATCTTCTTGGCTTTAACTTTTATACGTGTAGAGAGCAGTGATAGTATTAGTCTTCTCTTAAGTTCGCTGGTGGTTGGCATAACTGCATAATTCAGTATTGTTCTATTAAGATGATTAGCCAATATCATGAAGCATGCCAAGACGCTATCTAATATTGCTCCGTCCATCTCTGTTATTAGCTATCTAAAATATAATGCAATGACGTTATTCAGAACTTATTCTAATAAAGGCTCATTGAAAAGCAACTTCAATACATTCTCATGGGCTGCACTCAGGACTTTTTACTTGGATTGCCAACGATTTATTTGAGTATGAAGCACGTTTCACTCATAACCAAAATGATCCCTAGTCGCTGGGAAAAAAGTGGATGAGAAGGTCAAGTGTAGGAGTTATATAAGAGAGTAGTTTCCTGAAAAGGATGATAGAGAAGTGGCTATGAAACATAAACGTTACTTAATCATAGACGTTCAATTAAAAGAAAATATGCTCTTGTTGAAAATACCCAGACTAAGAAAATAAGTCCAGCTGAAATATGAGCAGTCAATCATGCTGGGAAGGGTTGGAAATGGAGACCATTCACCAACATAGCAGTCTATTCTTTTTACTTGCTCCCCATTGCTTCTTTCCCCAACATCCACATTTCTGATGTCCCCAGCTACTTCTCTATTTTGGCTTCCCAGGAAGACTTGCACTGGCCAAAATCTTCTCCAAATGACAAGTTCAGCAACTCAGCCCTTGCATCGAATCCCATAGTAAACCAGCTTTTTAACTCCAGATTCATAATGTTGTCACTAATATTTAGCTATGATTTTATAACAAGAAATCTCTCTATGCAAGTTGATGTGAACCCATTTTTCAACATAATCAGTGAATGTACTACCCTCAAAACTCCACTTTAATGCCAGTTGTCCAAAACCTTTTGCAATAACAAGCAAGCCAGTCAAAACCATTAAATTTAGGTTTTCCTAGTGGGCCTCGAAGCTTGGATTTTGGTCGACTCTATATATATGTGTATATTTATGTACACACAAGTAGCTGGATCAATGTTCCCAAAAAAAAGTTAGCCCTCCTTTTATTCTTGTTTGTCCTGCGAAAATAGTCTCATTTCCATTAAGTTTATATACTAAACATTCATCATTTTTCGAACTGTTTTTCTCTCATTTAAAAACATGGCATTTCTATCTATCTATCTATCTATCTATCTATCTATCTATCTATCTATATATATATATATATATATATATATATATATATATATATATATATATATATATATATATATATATATAATTATCTTTTGCTGTGTTATATTTGAGAGGGAGAGGGAGAGTGAGGGGGATAGTGTAACTACAAAAGTGTATCATGTGCTTATTTGGGAGTAGTCTCCTGGTACAAGTTCAAACTGTGCATCACATTGTTATTCACCCAATTCTATATTACTGCAGGTAACAAGAAGTGTGGACACTGAACGAGGTCATTTAAGTCCACAAGAGCAGAAAACTGTTGATGCCATTGTGAAAGCAAGGTGATTGTTTGAAACCATTGCATTTGAATGTTATCAAACCAAACTAGTTTTATGTGTTAATTTACATTTTACCCTCGTCTTTTCAGCAAGCTTCCCCTCTCTATTGTATTAGTTGGAGTAGGAGATGGGCCATGGGACATGATGAGGGAATTCGATGATAATATCCCCGAGCGGGCTTTTGATAATTTCCAGGTAGATGCTACTGGTGGTGGTAGACGATATACTCCCCCTCCCCCCTGTCCCATAAAGATGTTCCCATTTGACTTTTTCAAACAATTTAACGATTTATTTTTCTTTCATTACTGCCCCTAGTGAACATAGGAATCACATAAAGGACCACTTATTTAGCCCATCATCCACATCCATTCCACTCAAATTTTGGATAGTTTCTTATTTTAACCATTCAAATTTAGTGATTATACTTTCTTTCTGGGACAAACAAAAATGGAAAGTGGAACATCTTTATGGAATGGTGTGGGAGTATGTCGTAGGAGTTGTGAATTATTCGCTATGTGCCATTTATTGAACATATTTTGTTTTTAATACCTCTCTTCCCTCTACATTTTAGTTCGTCAATTTTACCGAAATTATGTCGAAGAACAATTCTCCGACTCGAAAAGAGACTGAATTCGCTCTTTCAGCATTGATGGAAATTCCTACTCAATATAAAGCAACAATCGAGCTAAATATATTGGGGTACTGACGAGCTCCTTCATCCTTAAACTTTATTTCTCGCTTTAGCATACGAGTTTTGACCTATTACTGAATCTCTTCTCTACTTCTTTTTGGTTTAGTAGTCGAAAAGGGAATATCCCTGAACGGGTTGCCCTCCCCCCTCCAGTATACAGTGCACCCTCTTATAACAGTTCGAAAGCTTCACGTTCAACCAGTTTTCAGCAGAGCCCGCCTCCTTATTACAGTCAAAGTAATCTAGCGACCAGTTTTCAGCAAAGCGACCCTCCTTATTACAGTCAAAATTCTCCAACAGGCACTGCTCCACCTGCTCCAAGTTCTACATTTGACAACCAGGTATAATTGGTTTTATTACTCCCTCAACTTCAGTCAGTGAGTTGATAGTCAGTCATACTCCCTCCGTCCATAAAGATGTTCCTAGTTGACTATTTAAACATTTTAGTAGTATATTTTTCTTTTCATCATTATCCTTGATGAAAGTAAGAATTACTTACGTGAAAGTAAGAATTATGCATTTGCAAATGAATATTCAAACAACTTAGTGGTATAGTTAAGGAAGTGTACTTATTTTCATATTCGGAAATGAGACTTCCTTTTTGGGACAAATTAAAGTAGAAAATGGGAACATTTTTATGGGACGGAGGGAGTATATATGAGTAAAAGCGTTTTCCATAAATACCTTATATTGAATGTTTTACTTGCTTAAAACATTAGTGGTGTTAATATGTTCTATTTTCTTGGCAGGTTTGCCCCATTTGCCTCACTGAGCCGAAAGACATGGCCTTTGGTTGTGGACATCAGGTAAATTTTATTCAATTTCTTTTTTCCATTTTCTTAAGTTCTGCATAAGTTAAAGTTAGGACAAATAAGAATGATCTTCTATTCCTTTTTTCCACAGACATGTTGTGAATGTGGGCAAACCCTTGATCTGTGTCCGATTTGCCGAACTCCAATTCAGACCAGAATAAAGCTGTATTAAAACGTGTCTTTTCCTTCCCATCTGATTTCCTGTAGCTGCTGATAGGCTAAATTCTTTGTGATTGATTCTTTATTAGCATAGGAGAAGATGATCTGAGCTTCTGATGTATTATCTGTCTTTTTTCCCTGATAAATTTGGTTTGCAGATTCTGTAAAGATAAATTGGCTGTTTTATTTCGGTTTGGATCTGTAAAAATGGAAGTGGTCATTAATGGTACAATGTAAATTCCCCTGTTTTTGGTCCCTTTTTATAACTACAATTTGGCAATTGCCTGACCATTTGTTAGAAATATTATTCCACATCGGGAATTGACAAACCTTGTCTATAATATACTCCCTCCGTCCCATGTGAATGTAAACCATTTTCGTGGGTACAATAACTAAGAAATATTATTAAGATAATGAAAATGTGTGGTAGGAAATGAAGAGAGAGAATGAGTGGAGTTAATAGTAGGTTGGTTGAATAAATTGTATGGTGAAAAATGAAGAGAGAGAATGAGTGGATGGGGTAGGGTGAATATAAAATAATAAATTTGTTTTCATTTTGTGAGACGGACCAAAATAGAAATAAGTTTGCATTCACGTGGGTCGGAGGGAGTATAAAAATTCTGGGTTACTCCCCTTAGTATCAATTGGTTTTAAGGTGGAACCTCAGATTTTAAGATGGTATCAGAGCGTGTCCATTGCACGTGCAGGCTCAACGACCCATGATGTTACTCTGCGTCATCCGTCCACGTTGTAAGTTTTGGCAAAGCCCGCTACACGTGAGGGGGCGTATTAGAGATATTATTCCACATTGGGAATTGACAAACATTGCCTATAATATATAAAGATCCTGGATCACTCATCTTAGTACCAATTAATTTTAAGATGGAACCTCATACTCAGACTTTTAAGAAGATTATTGATGGTCATGGGTGACCAAGATGTCTTTTGAGCTTTTCTTGGCTGTAAAAAACCTGTGCGCGTTTGTTTGGAAACATAATTAAAGGTAGATGTTGTGCTCTATTATTATAAGCCAGCAGTGGTTGTTAGGCAGTTGGGTTTTCTTTTTTGATTCAGAAAATCTGAAGTGGGGATTGAATCTCGTGGACCCCTTTTACCTTTTGTGTTGCTGCTTTAAGGAAATTCAACAGTGCAGAGAGCCAACCATACTCCCCCCGAAACCCAAAAACTTTGATTTCACATAAGGTGCGGAGTCCTGAAAGCAACATACGATGATTCCTGGTCCCCCACAAGTGCACCGTTGATTGGGCACGAAGTCAACACCATAGCCAACTCAAAACGCTAAAGGAACTTGGCACACTAAACGACCAGCTTGGGCTAGTCATACAACACGCATTGTGAACACTTGGTCGCAAATTTTGGACGATTGAGATTAATCGGGTGTTTGGTGGGACCCATGATCGTCAATTAATATTGGCCACACCACTTGCGAGTAGGTGTGGCGTGCTATTTGGCGTCCTTCCATTGAAAATTTGAGGTGGACCATTTTTCTGTAATTGTCAATGTTGAGTTGATTATTTTTAGGATTTGTTAAGGACCACATGTAATAATTAAGGTTGGTGTTTTTGTAGATTGTATGTATAGTGACAGGTCCTATTTCGTTCACTTATTGCCATTGCTACTTACACGGTCATTGATTGAGTTGGATTTTGTGTACATTTCGATCGCATGACAGTCGAATTAGTCTATTGTAAAATGTAACTCATGTGTTGTTATGACAATAATTTGAAACTTCTACGGTTACAGCTAACGATGTGCATCAGCCATCAATCGCCATTTAGGTTGAGACCCTTTATATAACAATGTTCGGTTGTGAATAAATTGACCCCAAAAAGTATGTATTGATTGAGATGACGATGATCCTTGCCCGAAAATATTTTGTAGCCCTAAATCACGGTCGATGATTGCTGTTGCATTGCAACACATAGCAGCAGCAACTAGGGATGGCAACGGGGCGGGTTTGGGACGGGTTCTTCATTTCCCAAACCCGCCCCTATAGTGATCTACCAGAACCCGCCCCGCCCCGCCCCGTTAAACCCGTTACCCGACCCGCCCCGATAATTATTTAAGTAATTTCCTATAAAAATACCCATAATCCAAGGACCCCTCTAGTAATTTTCTATATATTCGGGGCATTTAAGTAATTTTCTATAAGGCCTATAAGGAGATTTAAGTAATTTCTTATATATTCGGGGCGGGGTAAACCCGAACCCTCCAAAACCCCCCACGAATTTTCAAATTTGCATCCCAAACCCGACCTATTAGAGGTGGGTCTTTTCGAATTCGGGACGGTTTCAGGTTTTTTGCCATCCCTATGACCCTAGCAGCAAAAGTTCCAAATAAAAATAAGAGGGGATGAGAATTAAAGAGGAGTCAACAACATAAGAAGGTTATGTCTTGACACACTTTATTTAGCTGCCATTTTCGTTCACCATCTAACTGCCTAAAATTTTGCATTGAATGTTCTCAACAGCTTCAATAGTTCCAAACCCCACCTCACCTTATACACATCACAACAAACTTAAGAAGCCCATTTCACTTCTTCTTCTTCTTCATTGTTATCCAACTCTCTCTCTCTCTCTCTCTCTCTCTCTGAAACTGAGATGCCCTCCAAGTTTTCCTACCGACGATTACGAGACGAAGAAGAGGAAGGAAGTAGGTTCAATGAGCATGACAACCAAAAGGCCATAGACGAGGCAATTGAACATGTGAGGGCAAGAACAAGATGGACCTCTTCTTGCACCACCAGGCTAAGAACTAGGGTTCACATCAAGAAAAGGTTCAAGATCAAGATCCCAAGCTTGAAGAGATTCTTGAGGAAAAAGGCTAGGGTTCTTGTGTATTCATTGGCTAAGGTTGCCAAAAGGTTGAAAGAGAGCCAAGAACACTTTGGTGATCTGTTTGCTGGGAACTATTTGTTCATGCAGGTCACACCAACCTCTTTGAAGTATGGTGGAGAAAATAAATCTGTGGTCAAGGGTAGAAATGGTCATTTTCCCACTAAGTATTCTCTTCCTGGTTAGGTGATTAATTTCTCTTTAAGTATTGTACATGTATGTAAGTGTTTAATTAATTTTGTTCTCTCTATGGGAATCCAATATGAAAATAATAATTGGCCATATAGTGTATAATACAACAACAATAACAAGAACAACGTTACCACAATGCCGCAAAAACTCCCACCTACGGTGTGGTAAGAGAGATCGAATTTACGCAACCCTGCCCCAGTATTAAAGTGCAGAGAGGCTGTGTTACAATATAATGTGTAATAATGTGGAAAAATATTGAGTATAATTATTGTATTATGTTCATTCTGATAAGGTGTCCCAATATTAACCATTACACTCATTTTTTTTTTGACGATGTCTCAGCTAGGAGGCAAGAAGAGGGATCAAACCCTAAAACGTGAGACTTGACTTTTACCACTGAATCACTACTTTTACCACTGAACCAATTCTCCGGAGACAATATCTACTGGTGTGAGGTCAACACAGTACAATTCAAGTTTTTGATTAGCTGTTGGATATTAGAGCAAGTGCACCTGGTTAGTTTTTGTCACCAATTAATCTGGATAGTTGTTAATCCAATGGCTAAAAAGCCATGACTCGAAGCCCGCATATAGCTATATTTTTGGAATGCAATAATTCCATTGACGGAACCGTTATATATTTAACATTTTTTATCTTGTGCTTGCACCTGACTAACATCCCCATTACACATTTAACGGTTCCATTTACATAAATCATGACTATGATTTTTAATTTGAATTTGTGCACTCGCTTACATGTTTCCCTGAGTCCGCCACTGCTCTTTATAGACCTGTTAATTGTGGGGGTTGGGTTGAGTTGAATCGAATTGTGGCGGCTTAGCGGATTGAAATGGTTCAGCTTGTTACACTGTTTAAGCTAACTGATCAAATGGGTCGGTTGTCATTTTGAGACGGGTCGACCCGTTTATTTTTAGTCCTGGGTACCTTAACTTTATTAATTCTGGTTATTTGTGTTCGCGGGTTAAACGAGTTGGGTTAGGTCGACCCATTCAGATTAACGGGTTGTGACGGATAACCCGTTTTAACCTACTAACTTAAACAGGTTGTATTGAGTCGAATAATTAGTGAATTTTTTCTAAGTAAAACATTTTTCGAAAAACATTTTACAGGAAATTATTTTTCGAAAGTCGTTTTACGCGAAACAAACAGAGTTACGGAGCCCTAGTGAGTGAGCAACGAATCAAAATTGAGGGCCTAGCTCTCTCATAAACTTTGGTCACCAAGTAGAGGATGAGTCCAACACTCAATAAACTTTGGTCACCAAGTAGAGGATGAGTCCAACACTCAAAAATGACTCATTTGATAATTAGGAGTACAGTAATAAGATAAAAATGCAGGACTAACGGATACCTACTATAGTTGAATATTTGTTAATCCGTCAAGATGCCAAATTGATGCGATAATGCTATACTTGGTCCATAATAAACTCATTTATTTAATATATATATATATATATATATATATATATATATATATATATATATATATAATGGCTCAAGTGCACTGACCACTTTATTTATTAAGCCACTTTTTCCTCTCCAAAACTCTTTTTTAGCCACAATATTGTCTAAATACATTTTCTCAACGGTTCAGCCAATGTCAAATAGATGCAACATTAAGGCTATTAGGAATATAATATCATTATATTATATTCAAAGTATATATTGTTATATATTAGATTAGGAAACACAATTAGGAAACACAATCCTTGTATTAGATTAGGAAATAGGAAACACAATTAGGAAACACAATCCTTGTATTAGATTAGGAAATACAATCTTTGTATTAGATTAGAAACCTTCTCCTTCTAGGAATTAGAAACCTTCTCCTTCTAGGAGATTAATCATTGTAATCCTATAAATATGTATCTCTAGCATCATAATCAATTGAGTCATTCAATACAATTCTTCTCTTCCATGTATGATTGACTTCGTCTCTCTCTCCCTTTATTCTAATATGGTATCAAAGCATTAAGATTCATAGAAGAACTTCTCCGACACCTTGCTTCCGCCACCAAAAATAAAAAACCCTCCTCAAAACTCTCACTTTTTTCTAATTGTTATTTATTCTTGAAATTGCCATTGGATTTGCCTGCTTTTTGACCACATTGTTCTTCAACCGTGTCTTATTTTTAGCTTTATGAGAATGATGGTGCCGTCAATTTCCCCAAATTACCGAACTTGAAGAATCTCACTCTATTGCAATATCAATGGCTTGGAAGTTTTCTACATAAATTCAACCCTCGGCTCAAATACTCTTTTGATCGAAACCCAAATTTTTTTTGCAATTCAACCCCCTCGGCTCAAAAATCCTTTTGACCGAAACCCTAAACCTTTTTTTTAAAATCAACCCCCTCGGCTCAAAAATCCTTTTGATCGAAACCTTAAACTTTTTTAAATCAACCCTCTGCTCAAAAATCTTTTTGACCGAAACCCTAAACCTTTTTTTTAAATCAACCCCCTCGGCTCAAAAATCCTTTCGACCGAAACCTTAAACTTTTTTAAATCAACCCCCTCGGCCGTCATACGTAAGCCCGAACCTTTTCTAGGCAGTCATACGTAAGCCCGAATCTTTTCTCGGCCATCATACGTAAGCCCGAACCTTTTCTCGGCTGTCATACGTAAGCCCGAATCTTTTCTCGACCGTCAAATGTAAGCCCGAATCTTTTCTCGGCCATCATACGTAAGCCCGAACCTTTTCTCGGTCGTCATACGCAAGCCCGAACCTATCACCACAACCCCATCATCTCCGAAATGGTCATGCACCAACCTATCACCACCTCGAACGCGAGGAACGACAGCACATACGACACCACACAAGTCCGGGAACACATCTTCAACTCGTCATCAAACCCGGTTTATCTCATCACTCTCCAAGATTGGACTTATCCAAGAAACGTCCATCTTGCGGGGGCATATTAGGAATATAATATCATTATATTATATTCAAAGTATATATTGTTATATATTAGATTAGGAAACACAATCCTTGTATTAGATTAGGAAACACAATCTTTGTATTAGATTAGAAACCTTCTCCTTCTAGGAATTAGAAACCTTCTCCTTCTAGGAGATTAATCATTGTAATCCTATAAATATGTATCTCTAGCATCATAATCAATTGAGTCATTCAATTCAATTCCTCTCTTTCCTGTTTTGATTGACTTCGTCTAACCCTCATTATTCTAATAAAGGCTCCATTTGTTTGGGGGAAAACATTTTTCGAAAAATGGTTTCTGAAAAATGAAAATGTTTTCCGAGAAATGACATTTGATTGTTTGGTATATCTAAGGAAAATTTTTTTCGAAAAACATTTTCATGTGTTTGGTAAGGGGGTTGGAGGGGCGATAAGAGAGTTAATAAAAAAAATATGAGCAAAAATAAAATTGACGGGGTGGGTGTGGAAGGGTAGGGGAGGGGTGGGGTGGGGGTTGGAGGGGCGGCAAGAGAGTTGATAAAAAAAATTAATATGAGCAAAAAAAATTGACGGGGTGGGTGGGGTGGAGGTTGGAGAGGCGGCAGCAGAGTTGATAAAAAAAATTAATATGAGAAAAAAAATGACGGGGGAAGGCGTTGTAGTGGGGGGGAGCTATTGGAGGAGCGGCATGAAAGTTGCTAAAAAATAATTTTAGTATGAACAAACAAAAAAAATTTGATCGGGAGTGGGGGTGGGTGGTTGAGTGGATGGGGGTGTAGTCGGGGTGGTGGTGGTGGTGGTGGGGGTTGGGAGGTGTAGGTGGGTGGTGGTGGAGTTTGGGGGGTGACGGTGTTAAGAATCATTTTTTGAAAAATGTGTTGAGGAGAAATTCGAAAGTCATTTTTCTAAGAAAACAAGTCTATTTTCTATTGATCGAAAAATCTTTTCCGTTGAATTTAATTTCTGATGGTTACCAAATACCGAAAAATGGGGAAAACGTTTTCCGAAAAACATTTTCCCCCAAACAAATGAGGCCTAATTTTATAACTAATTTTTTAGCATGTTGAGCATTAAGAACATATGATTAAAATCACTTAATTTAAAATACAACATAATAAATAATTACTACCCTTGCATTTAAAACAAATTAGAATTAAAACAATTAATATTGTGATTTCAAAAAAAATAATACTCCGTACTAAACAACACAGATACAATTAATGTTGAATCGAAGTATTGCAGAAGTTTATTATTGAAGAATTGTACATATATATTATTTTAAGAATATTTTAAATCAATTAAATAAAATATTCACATAGATATAGATGATTAAATATATGAAACTTCACAAAAATTTAGGAAAAATAGTAATTTTCCAAATTTGGATCTTAATATATTTACTAGAATAAAATAAATTACTTAATCATTATAAACTGAATATAAATATCATGAAATAACGGTCGAAAAATAATAGACAAAAAAATAACATAAAAATTCTAGCCTAAAAAATTGTAATCTAAAATTGTAAAAAATAATATATAGACCAGGTTTGACAAAAAAATTTAGGGGGGGGGGGAAATTACCTTATGTTGGATCTCAAAATATACATGCAATAATAATAATTGAGTTAATTTCTTAAAATAAATCATAAATAACATGAAATAAGTGCAAAATCTTAAAAAATTTCAAGTAATTAAAAAATAAAAATTAATGAGTATACCCGAATTGAAGGCTCGAAATGATATAGAAATTGTTATTGATTTATTTCAGTAACCTAATCTGAAATCCCACAACAAGGATTTTTCTGAAAACCAATGAATGTTAAAGGTCATTTAATTCCGTCATTCTAAATTGTCGCTATGTAGAGAAGGTGATTTATGCGGTGAAATTTATGATAAATAGTGAGATAAAACGTCGGACAACAACTTCAGAATATATGCGCAAGAGAGAAAAGAGAAAGAGAGAGCGGTGCTGAGGATGATGTTTATGGCCTCAATAGATGATGGACTCATTTATTGGGCCTCTTAATATTTCTAAGGTTTGCAATCACTTGAGCTAGCATGAATAAATAGTCAATTATATAAAAAAAAATTATAATATTTTTACAAAAAACATTATAATTTGTAACTAATGATCTAAATCCATTTACTTAAATAAAAATAATTCATTGATTGTAATAGTCCTTATAAATAAACTGTAAAATATAATTATATTTAACTTTATTGTAAATATTTATTTTAAGCTCAGGTGGGACGGAAGAAATATTATTTTTATCTTTCATCAAAAAAATTATACAGATATTTGCTTACAATTAACTTTATTTAGAATAGTTTCATGTCTGTGCGATTAACACACGAATGTAACACTAGTTTAATCAAATTGACATTTGTGGTGCATATCAGACAACCTTCGATGGAAGATAAATATATATATATATATATATATATATATATATATATATATATATATATATATATATATAGAGAGAGAGAGAGAGAGAGAGAGAGAGAGAGAATGGAAAGCATTAACCATTTTAGCCATTCTCAACATCCATTGATCCTCAAGAAATTGGATGATGTGAAATTGATGCTTCTTAATCTTTCAATTTCATAAATATAACCCCTTAATCATTATATCTCTTTAAATATTAAAAAGTTTTTTTTTATTATTTTTCTAAAATAAATAATAAGTGGCGACACTCGCTGAATCAAAATTTCGTCACTGCTACAATAACACTTGCACTAAAAAAAATATCAACTGACACAATATTACACTAGACCTGACATTGAGAAACACTATTACTGTTTTTAAAAAGTGTCAGTTAATTACAAAAATATCACCGCCTGTTTTAAATAAAATTTCAATTCAATTAATTACGAAAATGTCATCATGTATTTTTAAATTTTATTTTCTTATGTATTTAAAAAAAATAGTTTTTTATATCACTTGTTCCAAATATATTTCTTACACATATTCTCGTGCTAATATATGCACATGATCACGGTCGAATTCATTTTCTTAAAAACATCACCAAACTCAAGTTGGTGTTTTGCATGATTGATGCAGTTGACTTATGTATGCTATTGTCATTTTTCAGAGTAAGAGATAGGTGAGAAGCAGAGAGAAGTTAAATACTCCCTCCGTCCCAAACTAGATACCCATTTTATCATTTTGTGCATCTCAAACTAACATATTTCTTTTTTAAAATGACAAAGAATCTTACTATTCCCTCCACTCATTTTCTCTTCTATTTTTCTTTTATACTCACAACACCAATCAACTTTACTATTCCCTCCACTCATTCTTTCTCCTATTTTACTTTTATACTCACAACACTTTCTCCATTATCCATTTTCCTTAATTCTCACGCCGAACAGAAACGGGTATCTAGATTTGGGACGGACCAAGGAGTATAAGTATAAACTGAACTGGTAATAGATTATATTGAAGATTTTATTTTAAAATCAATTGGTGATAAGAGGAGTGGCCCCTCAAGTTTATATATCGATTCATGTTTAGTTCTCAGAGAGATATGAGACATTTGTCGAACATGCCCCCTCACGTGTGACCTGAAGAGGAGGTTGATGGTCGAGTACGCGAGATCATGGACTTTGTAGAAGTTAGTAGATAGTGGACCTCGTAGAAGTAGAGAGTACATGTAGAAACAATGGAAGTGATTAGATCAATGTGAATTGATGGCTTTGATACCATCATATAATTAGATATGAGTCAAAAGCAAAGAGAGAACCAAGAGTGGGCTAGACTAGGCCGATAGTAGACTCTATAAAAGTTTCAGCTTAAAATCAATTGATAATGAGAGAAGTAGCCCCTCAAATCTATATCGATCCATGTTAATTCTCTAAAAGATCGTGAAACATTTAACTAACATTATTTATATGTGTAAATTAAAATTAATGAGTAATAATCCCTTGGAGCCACTCTAAAGAGAGAATATGTACATATACAAAAGTAAAAGTGAAAATAACCAAAAAACATCCCTATAAAAATTGCATATCCAAAGTTTTACCATAAAATTCAAAATTTAACGATTTAAAATTTCTTTAAAAAAAAAAAAGAAGAAAAAGAAGAATGATTTAACAATTTAACTAACATAATAATAATAATAACATATTATTATAACAATAAAATGAACTAAAATGATTATAATTATGTTCTAAATTCTATTTATTGCAAAATTCCTGAGTAAAATGGTAGTTTAATTGCGTTGTTAGTGTTGTTTTATTTTCAGGTTGAAACGATGGAAAATGGGTGGTTGAATGTGAAGAAAAAATTAAAATTCGAGACGGAGCAAAGTACTAAGGAATTGCTGAAGAAAGAAAGAAGAAAGGCCCTTGGGCGGTCGCCCTTAGCCCAATGCTCAGCGCCCTTATTATGCTGAGGCCTTGCGGCGTCCGCCCATCCCACACAACGGCGACCGCCCAAACCAATCCTTCCTCCAGTCCACGCAAGGCCAAGTTCCAGCAAATTGATTGGGCCTACTTTGTTTTTGTTAAATTGAGATGGCCTTTCCTTGGTTTACTTTCTAGGCCTTAGCCCCATTTTAAAAGCCCATTTTATTTTAAAGACCATTTTTCAGCCGTGTGTTTCATTTTGAGTATAAATAGGAAGTTGTTATAATTTTTAGGTTAAGTTGGGATTTGGAGAAGAAGGGAGGCGGAGGAAGGCAGTACCATTGTTCCATTTCTAAGGTTTTTTTTTCTTTATTTTTATTATGTAATTTTTATTATTATGTGTAGCTAAGTTTTATTTCATGGATTGGATTTAGCTTTATTGCCTAATTTCATGTCATAAATCATTTTATCATTGTGCTTTCTCTCTCTAGATCATCTTAGCATTTTAATTGGGTTTTCAAGATTGCAATTTTAGATCTAGTCTCTAATTGGTCTTTTTAACATATTTGTGTTTTTAATTCACTATTGATTTGGGGATTTTAAACAAAGGCACATGCTTTGGTGATATAATTGGTTTGATTCCGTTATAGAAGTTAAATTGATTTTGATTCTTTTAATTCTTTTGATCTTATTGCTTCCTAAATTAATTGCTTGAACTTGATTTTCGAAAATTGATTGATTTTGAAAAGTGAGAGTGTAATTCGGCCGCCTCACCGTCCCACTCTCTATTAAAGTGAATGAACCCTAGTGAGAATGCACATACTTAGTCAAAATTGGCATGAAATGGGTAATTTAGTGAAGTCCAATCCGTGAAACTCGTTTAATATTGTTAACTCTAGTTGTTAATTGTGCTTGTTTTTATTTGTTCTTATTTGCAAGTTTACTTGCTTCTTATTAGTTTTAGTCTTAAAAACCAACCCCCACCCTTTTATTTGTTTTTATTACTTTAGTATACACTATTCAAATTGACTTAATCACCCAACAAATCTCCATGGATCCTTTACTCGTGTACGCTATCACAACGACACTTGTACACTTGCGAGATGTTTTTATTACAAGTGGGAGTTTTAACCCATCAAGTTTTTGACGTCGTTGCCGGAAATTTGTTTAGGTTGAATTTGTTGATTTAGGTAGTGTAAATAGTTTAGGTAGTGTAAATATTTGTGTAGTGTAAATATTTGTGTGGACTCAAAAATGCATAATTATGGCATCTATGAGTCGTGTGTTTATTGTGGATTATACTCCCATGCTTCATATGAGTGTCATTCGAGGACGTATTCTTTTGAGTGTTATTCACAGGTTCAAGAAATAAGTCCATTCCAGCCGTGGCAACAATATGAACATTTTCCCGACTCCTACAATCAAGAGTGGGAAAACCAAAGTCAAGCATGGAACACCTATGAGCCTTCTCATCCTCAACTTGAAAAGCAATATTGGGAGGAATATCACCTCTTGAAGGAGGCGAATTTTCTTTTGAAAGAGGAAGCTCTTATTTTGAAAGAGGAGAGACGTCAACAAGACAAGTAATTTAAGGCAACCATGAGTAGGATGGAGGCATAAATGCAACAATTGATGGATATGATTCTTTCACAACCCAAAGAACAACTATTGGGGGACACATTGGGGAACTTTGTCTATGAAGACTCCGATGAAGAACTTGAGAACGAACTACAACAAGAGCCACTTTTGGAAAATGAAACGGAGGATTTTGTCTATGAAACCTCCCATGAAAATTCTAGTGAAGTGCAATTGTATGATGGTTCGGGTTGTATGGAGACGGAAGAAATTATAGAAAAGTCATGGCGTGAGCAAGTTGATGAGATTGAACTTGCTCTTTATGGTGAGATGCGGGGCAATGAGCTTCAAGAAGATATGGCCACTTTCACCAAGATCGACAAGCTGGGTTTGAATGAATGCCTACCACAACTCATGGAAAGTGCCCAAGACGAACCCTCCATTATTTTGGTTCCCCCTCCCATATTCAAGGATGAAGAAAGTGGCAAGGACTCCCGAGAGAAGAAGCCCAAGAAACTTCAATGTCAAAAATTTTCGTGGGCACTAGATTATATCATATTTAAGGGAATATTTGTGGGGCTAAAACTGAAAGTAAAGACCCGCGAGACGGTGAAGTGGGCAAAAGGAAGGAAGGTGAAGGTTAAGATAACCTTGGCATCGGTCGAGCTACCGACCTTAACCAAAGCGCTAGTTGGAAGGCACCCCAACATGGTATGATTTTACTTGCTTTCCGTTTTAAATTTTCCATCTTTTACTTTATGTCTTTTACTTTTCATCTCCCTCCCGCCTCCCGAATTTGAGTTTTGCTTTCTTTTGGTTGTCATGCCATGAGGACATAGCACTATTTAGGTTTGGGAGTGGTAGTATATTTATCATGTAGTGTAGGATTTCTTGTTTAGTTGTTTTATTGAAAAAAAATTAAATTAAAATTTTGTTGTGTTTTTTATAAGAAGGTTTGCCAACCTTGTATCTTTTTGCTTTGTGAATCTTGATATTATTTATTTGTGGTGTATGTTACATGTCGGGACTTGAAATTTCATGGAAGCATTCGATTCAAAAAGTGCACTATATGTTTGGGACATTTTTCATTGATCTAGGTGACTTTATAGGAGCACTTAACATATCCGGGATTTGTATAACACAATTGCATACTTGTCAATATCAAATCAAGAGGTTATGAGGCATTGGAGTGGGGTTAAAGGGTCAATTTAGGAGAATTTGCTTTGTATTGTAAATAGGGCTAAGTATCAAAAAAAAAAAAAGAAAAAAAAAGAAAAGAAGAATAAGTGTCGCGTTAAGAAGAGGAAAGGAATGGCAAGGATTAAAGAAAAAGCACGAGAAATATCAAAAAAAAAGTTGAATCCTTGGTACCGATTCCCGCTCCGAGAATGATTAAACATTCTTGTACCTACGTTGACACAAATAATGTGCTTTTATGTTTATCTTGCCCTTTTGTGTTGTCTAAGTTTGTAATGACCAAGAAGGAGGAAGCTACTTAGTGTGGAGAGTTGCTTTGTAGTGAGGATTTAATGTAAGTAGTGACCTTCCTAAGCCTTGCTCTCAATGTGGATTAAACGGGTTGGCAAGTGTGTGAAAGTGCCTGTGGAAATCTTTTCCATGCTTAGTGTATCATCTTCTACCCTTTTGATCTAGGATGTGTTCTAAGTGATCTTATAAGGAAATTTGGGTTGGTGGAAATTGTCCCTGTGACTTGTTAGGAAAAGTTTTAATAAAATTTGAATGCATTCATGTGGTTGAAAGTCCATGTACATGTTGACTCACATCTTGATTTGTTGGAGAGAAAGTTGAGACATTAGTTGGCAAACTCTTTTATAAATTGCACAACACCAAAAAAAAATGTTTAGTTATTTTCTTACATTATTGTTTTAAGTGTTTGTAGTTAATTAGTTTTGTTATGTTGTGTTTTATTTTACTCAGGGACGAGCAAAAGATAGGTTTGAGGGTATTTGATGGATATATTTTCGTATCCATTTTATATGTTCTAAACTCTATTTATTACAAAATTTTCGAGTAAAAAGGTAGTTTAATTGTTTTGTTAGTGTTATTTTATTTTCAGGTTGAAAAGGTGGAAAAGTGGGTGGTTGAATGTGAAGAAAATATTAAAATTCGAGACGGAGCGAAGTACTAAGGAATTGCTGAAGAAAGAAAGAAGAAAGGCCCTTGGGCGGTCGCCCTTAGCCCAATGCTCAGCGACCTTGTTATGCCGAGGCCTTACGGCGTCCGCCCATCCCACACAACGGCGACCGCCCAAACCAATCCTTCCTCCAGTCCACGCCAGGCCAAGTTCCAGTAAATTGATTGGGCCTACTTTGTTTTTGTTTAATTGAGATGGCCTTTCCTTGGTTTACTTTCTAGGCCTTAGCCCCATTTTAAAATTCCATTTTATTTTAAAGACCATTTTTCAGCCGTGTGTTTCATTATGAGTATAAATAGGAAGTTGTTATAATTTTTAGGTTAAGTTGGGATTTGGAGAAGAAGGGAGGCGGAGGAAGGCAGTACCATTGTTCCATTTCTAAAGTTTTTTTTTTTTATTTTTATTTTGTAATTTTTATTATTATGTGTAGCTAAGTTTTATTTCATGGATTGGATTTAGCTTTATTGCCTAATTTCATGCCATAAATCATTTTATCATTGTGCTTTCTCTCTTTAGAACATCTTAGCATTTTAATTGGGTTTTCAAGATTGCAATTTTAGATCTAGTTTCTAATTGGTCTTTTCAACATATTTTTGTTTTTAATTCACTATTGATTTGGGAATTTTAAACAAAGGCACATGCTTTGGTGATAAAATTGGTTTGATTCTGTTATAGAAGTTAAATTGATTTTGGTTCTTTTAATTCTTTTGATCTTATTGCTTCCTAAATTAATTGCTTGAACTTGATTTGCAAAAAGTGATTGATTTTGGAAAGTGAGAGTGTAATCCGGCCGCCTCACCGTCTCACTCTCTATTAAAGTGAATGAACCCTAGTGAGAATGCACATACTTAGTCAAAATTGGCATGAAATGGGTAATTTAGTGAAGTCCAATCCGTGAAACTCGTTTAATATTGTTAACTCTAGTTGTTAATTGTGCTTGTTTTTATTTGTTCTTATTTGCAAGTTTACTTGCTTCTTATTAGTTTTAGCCTTAAAAACCAACCCCCCCCTTTTTATTTGTTTTTATTACTTTAGTATACACTATTCAAATTGATTTAATCACCCAATAAATCTCCGTGGATCGACCCTTTACTCGTGTACGCTATCACAACAACACTCGTACACTTGCGAGGTGTTTTTATTACAAGTGGGAGTTTTAACCCATCAATACCTACTATAATTGAATATTTGTTAATCCGTCAAGATGCCAAATTGATGCGATAATGCTATACTTGGTCCATAATATACTCATTTATTTAATATATATATATATATATATATATATATATATATATATATATATATATATATATATATATATATAATTGCTCGAGTGCACTGACCACTTTATTAAGCCACTTTTTCCTCTCCAAAACTCTTTTTTAGCCTCAATATTGTCTAAATACATTTTCTCAACGGTTCAGCCAATGTCAAATAGATGCAACATTAAGGCTCCGTTTGTTTGGGAGAAATCATTTTTCGAAAAATGGCTTCTGAAAAATAAAAATGTTTTTCGAAAAATGACATTCGATTGTTTGGTATATCTAAGAAAAATGTTTTCCATAAAACATTTTCATGTGTTTGGTAAGGGAGGGTTGGAGGAGCGATAAGAGAGTTAATTAAAAAATCAATATGAGCAAAAAAAAAAATGACGGACTGGGTGGGTGTGGGAGGGTAGGGTGGGGTGGGGTGGGGGTTGGAGGGGCGGCAAGAGAATTGATAAAAAAAAATTAATATGAGCAAAAAAAAATTGACGGGGTGGGTGGGTGGAGTTGGAGGGGCGGCAGGAGAGTTGAAAAAAAAATTAATATGAGAAAAAAAATTGACGGGTGAAGGGGGTGTAGGGGGGGGCTATTGGTGGAGCGGCATGAAAGTTGCTAAAAAATAATTTTAGTATGAGCAAACAAAAATTTTTTGACCGGGAGTGGGGGTGGGTGGTTGGGTGGATGGGGGGTGTAGTCGGGGTGGAGGTGGTGGTGGGGGTTGGGAGGTGTAGGTGGGTGGTGGTGGAGTTTGGGGAGTGACGGTGTTAAGAATCATTTTTTGAAAAATGTTTTGCGGAGAAATTTGGAAGTCATTTTCCTTAGAAAACAAGTCTATTTTCTATTGATCGAAAAATCTTTTCCGTTGAATTTAATTTCTGATGGTTACCAAATATCCAAAAATGGGGAAAACGTTTTCCGAAAAACATTTTCCCCCAAACAAACGAGGCCTAATTTTATAACTAATTTTTTAGCATGTTGAGCATTAAGAACATATGATTAAAATCTTTTAATTTAAAATACAACAGAATAAATAATTACTACCCTTGCAATTAAATCAAATTAGAATTAAAACAATTAATATTGTGATTTCAAAAAAAAATGATTCTCCGTAATAAACAACACAGATACAATTAATGTTGAATCGAAGTATTGCAGAAGTTTATTATTGAAGAATTGTACATATATATTATTTTAAGAATATTTTAAATCAATTAAATAAAATATTCACATAGATGATTAAATATATAAAACTTCACAAAAATTTAGGGAAAATAGTAATTTTCCAAATTTGGATCTTAATATATTTACTAGAATACAATAAATTACTTAATCATTATAAACTGAATATAAATATCATGAAATAACGGTCGAAAAATAATAGACAAAAAAATAGCATAAAAATTCTAGCCTAAAAAATTGTAATCTAAAATTGTAAAAAATAATATATAGACCAGGTTAGACAAAAAAAATTAGGGGGGGGGGGGAATTACTTTATGTTGGATCTCAAAATATACATGCAATAATAATAATTGAGTTAATTTTTTAAAATAAATCATAAATAACATGAAATAAGTGCAAAATCTTAAAAATTTCCAAGTAATTAAAAAATAAAAATTAATGAGTATACCCGAATTGAAGGCTCGAAATGATATAGAAATTGTTATTGATTTATTTCAGTAACCTAATCTGAAATCCCACAACAAGGATTTTTCTGAAAACCAATGAATGTTAAAGGTCATTTAATTACGTCATTCTAAATTGTCGCTATGTAGAGAAGGTGATTTATGCGGTGAAATTTATGATAAATAGTGAGATAAAACGTCGGACAAAAACTTCAGAATATATGCGCAAGAGAGAAAAGAGAAAGAGAGAGCGGTGTTGAGGAAGATGTTTATGGCCTCAATAGATGATTGACTCATTTATTGGGCCTCTTAATATTTCTAAGGTTTGCAATCACTTGAGCTAGCATGAATAAATAGTCAATTATATAAAAAAAAATTATAATATTTTTACAAAAAACATTATAATTTGTAACTAATGATCTAAATCCATTTACTTAAATTAAAATAATTCATTGATTGTAATAGTCCTTATAAATAAACTGTAAAGTATAATTATATTTAACTTTATTGTAAATATTTATTTTAAGCTCAGGTGGGAAGGAAAAAATATTATTTTTATCTTTCATCAAAAAAATTATACAAATATTTGCTTACAATTTAACTTTATTTAGAATAGTTTCATGTCTGTACAATTAACACACGAATGTAACACTAGTTTAATCAAATTGACATTTGCGGTGCATATCCGACAACCTTCGATGGAAGATAAATATATATATATATATATATATATATATATATATATATATATATATATATATATATATAGTATAAATTAAACCCCTCCGTGAACAGTTCTATGAACAGTTTCGGGGGGGTTTTCCCTATTTTGCCCTCACTATTTAGTCAATTTCCTATTTTGCCCTTAATTTGTGTTAAGACTTTGGGTTTGGGCTAAGACTTTGGATTTAAGCTTAGAGTGGGCTTTAGGAGGATTTACTTAAATTAATTAAGTAACTGATTTTTTTATTTTTTTTTTAAATTAAAAAAAAAATTAATTTGAAAAAAAAAAAAACACACCCGTGTCCTTGAACACGGACATATGTACTAGTATATATATATATATATATATATATATATATATATATATATATATATATATATATATATATATATATATATATATATATATTTATATATATATATATATATATTTATATATATATATATATATATATTTATATATATATATATATATAGAGAGAGAGAGAGAGAGAGAGAATGGAAAGCATTAACCATTTTAGCCATTCTCAACATCCATTGATCCTCAAGAAATTGGATGATGTGAAATTGATGCTTCTTAATCTTTCAATCTCATAAATATAACCCCTTAATCATTATATCTCTTTAAATATTAAAAAGTTTTTTTTTATTATTTTTCTAAAATAAATAATAAGTGGCGACGCTCGCTGAATCAAAATTTCGTCACTGCTACAATAACACTTGCACTAAAAAAATATCAACTGACACAATATTACACTAGACCTGACATTGAGAAACACTATTACTGTTTTTAAAAAGTGTCAGTTAATTACAAAAATATCACCGCCTGTTTTAAATAAAATTTCAATTCAATTAATTACGAAAATGTCATCATGTATTTTTAAATTTTATTTTCTTATGTATTTAAAAAAAATAGTTTTTTATATCACTTGTTCCAAATATATTTCTTACACATATTCTCGTGCTAATATATGCACATGATCACGGTCGAATTCATTTTCTTAAAAACATCACCAAACTCAAGTTGGTGTTTTGCATGATTGATGCAGTTGACTTTTGTATGCTATTGTCATTTTTCAGAGTAAGAGATAGGTGAGAATAGAGGTGGCCGGTTTGTTAAACCGCCGGTTTGTCGGTTTTCAAACGGCGGTTTTCAACCTCCAAATTCCCAATCGGAATCGAATCGCCTAACCGGCTAAATCGGTTACGGTTTAGGCGGTTCACGGTTTTAACGGTTATCCGGTTAACCTCCGGTTTGATGGTTTGGATCTGCTCGGCCGAGTCTCTGGTGTTGCTCGGTCGAGCATACCCTTTTTTTAATATCTAGTGTTCTGCTCGGCCGAGCAACTCATATGACTCAGCCGAGCATGAGGCATGACCGGTTAAATACACTGGAAAATGACCCCCTCGACCGAGCAACTCATATGACTCGGCCGAGCATGACCATTAAATGGTAAATACTTACTGGAAAAAATGTCTTGCTCGGCCGAGCAACCCTCTTGACTCGGCCGAGCATAAAACCGGCGGTTCACGGTTTTTGAAAATACAAACCGAAACCGAACCTTGTAAATATCGGTTACGGTTAAACCGGTTGACCGATTTTGACCGGTTTAAAATCGATCGATTTGCGGTTCCGGTTAACCAAATGGACACGTCTAGGTGAGAAGCAGAGAGAAGTTAAATACTCCCTCCGTCCCAAACTAGATACCCATTTTACCATTTTGTGCATCCCAAACTAACATATTTCTTTTTTTAAAATGACAAAGAATCTTACTATTCCCTCCACTCATTTTCTCTTCTATTTTTCTTTTATACTCACAACACCAATCAACTTTACTATTTCCTCCACTCATTCTCTCTCCTATTTTACTTTTATACTCACAACACTTTCTCCATTATCCATTTTCCTTAATTCCCGCGCCGAACAGAAACGGGTATCTAGATTTGGGACGGATCAGGGAGTATAAGTATAAACTGAACTGAACTGGTAATAGATTATATTGAAGATTTTATTTTAAAATCAATTGGTGATAAGAGGAGTAGCCCCTCAAGTTTATATATCGATTCATGTTTAGTTCTCAGAGAGATATGAGACATTTGTCGAACATGCCCCCTCACGTGTGACCTGAAGAGGAGGTTGATGGTCGAGCACATGAGATCATGGACTTTGTAGAAGTTAGTAGATAGTGGACCTCGTAGAAGTAGAGAGTACATGTAGAAACAATGGAAGTGATTAGATCAATGTGAATTGATGGCTTTGATACCATCATATAATTAGATATGAGTCAAAAGCAAAGAGAGAACCAAGAGTGGGCTAGACTAGGCCGATAGTAGACTCTATAAAAGTTTCAGCTTAAAATTAATTGATAATGAGGGAAGTAGCCCCTCAAATCTATATCGATCCATGTTTAATACTCTAAAGCTCGTGAAACATTTAACTAACATTATTTATATGTGTAAATTAAAATTAATGAGTAATAATCCCTTGGAGCCACTCTAAAGAGAGAATATATACATATACAAAAGTAAAAGTGAAAATAACCAAAAAACATCCCTATAAAAATTGCATATCCAAAGTTTTACCATAAAATTCAAAATTTAACGATTTAAAATTTCTTAAAAAAAAAGAAGAAAAAGAAGAAGAATGATTTAACAATTTAACTAACATAATAATAATAATAACATATTATTATAACAATAAAATGAACTAACATAATTATAATTATGTTACTTCCACTAGAGTACTCCCTTCGTTCCTCTACTTGATACTAATAATCAACTTGATTACATTTTTGACTAATAATTTAAATAAAAAACAATTATTCTAATATAAATTTATGAATTATTATTAAAAGTATTAGAGTTGATTTTATAAAAAATGCGTTTTTTCTAAGTTAAGGAAAAATCATTTTTACACTGACACTTTGTGGGCACCTCCCAACTCCCGAAACCTATAAACTCGTGTCCCAGAATGGAGGGTCCCAAAATACCATTTCAAAAAAAAATTTCTTTACTTTAACTTGAAAAGTAAACACCCTTTTTCAAAATAATTTCAAAATAACCTCTCTACTTGGAGGCGATATATATACCTGTTTAACCAGTTATAACATGTATAAGTTACAAGTACTACAACTGTAAAGGCTTACTCAAGCCAACTTTAAAACAAACCAATCACAAGTTTAATTACAACACAACTGAAACATGTTTATGAAAGTTTTATATACAAAACTTTTTCTCAAAAGAATAACCACCACAATCTATCCCAACTCCCCAAACAAACACATACCCTGACAACCCAAAAGAGGTCCAAACTCCTTTTCGGCCTCACCGGTCCGGTCCTCCTGTCTCAGCGGGATCTAAAACAGAAAAGGGAGAAGGGGTGAGATAAAATCTCAGCAAGCTATTATGTATGCAACAATATGCCATACAATATGCAACACATAAACAGGTTGTTCATAATCACATTGGGAAAAAAGTAAACACATTCCATTACCTTCTCTTTACCTTTCCCATCTGAATCATATGTAGTACTACGGTGGGAGTAATACTCCGCTCATTTGTGAACTGCTGGTGCATATTCACGTCTTATACGCTCCCTTTCAGAGAACCATATAAGATACCAGCTATCATATGAACTGTTCATACATATCCACAGAAGCTGTACACCCCCAAGCCGTGGCCACGGAAGGGGGAGCGGTCACAGGTATATGGAAATCTAAGCAACTTGTGAAATATCTTCTCATAAGTGATAGTATTCCATATACCCCCTGTTGGGTTTCGAGGGTCCATGCGCAGCGGAATAATGCAAATTAACTCGAAAACCCGGAGCCCTAGGAACCGTTCTAGATGATTAATTAAGAAGTATGAAATAGAACTACCAACCTTGTGTGCTTTTGTCGTTGATAAACGCGTTCCAACTCCAGATTGAAGAACTAGTAAATCCTCGATGAACGATCCTTGAATCACGAACGTTAGATCTTGATTGGCGAAGATCCTCTATGTGTATCCACGCGTTGAACGAACCCTAGAACAATTCTAGGTGGATTGCTAGATCCTTTGATTGAAACTCCTTTCAATCGATGAAGAATATGGAATTGAATGGTGTTTCGATTCTCAATTCACAATTGGAATCACTCTCTTTTGTGTTTCTCTAAACCCAAAACGTGAGTATGACTGCTAGGGCAACCAGGGGTTTGTATTTATACGTTATAAAACTTTTCCTCTCGCGAAAACCCTAATTTTAAGTCAATTACGTATCAGTCCAGCGCCGACGAGATGACTCGTCCCCCAGGGCACGAGTCGTCCCCTTCCCACAATGTTCTGATACTGGCGTCCCCTTTAAGGGGAATAGTTGGTTCTGGCTCAGGGCACGAGTCGTCCCTATGGGCACGACTCGTCCCCATGGGCACGAGTCGTCCCTTAGGACACTCCCTCTGAATCTCTCGTCCCAGGCCAAGGGAATAGTTAGTTCAGGCCTGGGGACGAGTCGTCCCCTGAGAACAAAAACTCCATATTCTTCATTTTTGAAAATTCGTTCGATGCGTGTGACCCCATAGGACTATATTATGTTGGCAATGAGTTCGATCACATCGATCCTCATAAGACATGAGCGAACTCTAGCAAGCCATCATGCCTACCCAAATAATATAATATCAAGTTCGATTTTCCTACATAGAACATATCACAATCCCTTTGTCACACGATGTTATATTGAACATGAGTCATGGTCCACGTCAACTCATATTGTTCAATGCTTTCTTGTTACCAAGTAAATTGATTAATCGAATGATATTAATCACATTAATTCATTCGGGCATGGCCATGCACTACATCAATCTTACTTACGAGTGGCCTAGCAAACATCTCTCTTTACGAGGGACAAAATTCCATCTTGACTTATCATTCTTCCCAACAGGAATCATATCATGCCAATAATAGCCCTTAATGTTATCCGGTTAAAGACAACGTTAAACTATATCAAACATAATATTCATCGAGTGGAAGACGATGATAATCTCAGGTCAAAGGATATCAATGATATAACTATATGAGATTTATTTATGACATTTGACCATGACATAAATCTCATAATGGGTCAAGTCCAGTACCTTGTTCTCTAACAAGTACCCATGAATCTAATGTGCATCTCCATGCATATAATCATCACATGATTATCCATTAGACTTCATACTAGTGCTTCATAAGTACTAGGGACACGATTATTAAAGTAAACATGCAAACATATATAATAATCAAAATAACAATCTCTTATGTAAATGAAAACTGACATTACATATAAGTCTATCTCTATAGGCCTAGGGCACTAACACCTACACCCCCGAGGATTAGCTGATATAAACCATATTCAAGCACATAACAGATACTTAAAAATAAGTCCACCCCATGGGACATCAATACATATATATAACATGGTACTGCAACTGCACATGGGGATTTGGCCTGCTGACTAGAGCTCATGGCTTCCAAGCTGGAGGTCATGGGTTCGATCCCCCCAGAAGTTAGAGGGAAGGCTTTCTCTCCCTATGATTTATCTCCTAGGCGCTTCTGTGCGTGCGTGTGTGTGTGTGTGAGTAGTGGAAAAAAAAGCATGGTACTGCAACTCATGTTAAACCAATAACAATAGTGCACATATATTTCAACACTATTGAATATTAACAATTCAATGACATGGATTAATACTCATGCTCAACCAAATGCAACAGTGCAACACGTATTTAAACACTCTGTGCGCAACCAAGCAGGAATATGTGATCACATATGGGCACAATGTAAATCAAGTAAGCCCTACACATTCATAACTTAACATTAAATACCTACTATAAAGGTTTCATAACAAATTACCAAGTTTTACTAACTTTGGTTCAAGTTTCACAATTGCCTTTAAAGCATTTTCAGGTCAATATTTAAAGATCTTTCCAATATCATTTTGGGCCATTTCAAACTCCATGGTATAGTACTTATGTTGTACTAACATTATAGTTATAGAAGGATCAATTCCATACTAACTTGCTTAGGGTTACAAGCTTACAAACTCAGCCTCAGGAAACTGTCCTGGGCACGAGTCGTGCTAATAAGCACGAGTCGTGACCAGCCCCTACACGACTGGTTTGATTATCACGACTACTATATACGAGTGAAAAGGGCTGGGGAACGACTCGTGCTCATGGGCACGAGTCGTGCCCTTGCCCAGAAACTGCAGTTCATGAAAATTATCAACAAGACAAGCACAACAACCTTATTTCCTTCATACCCTTTCATTCCAGCTCAACTTTGCCCAGTTTAAAACATCAGTATATTGGTTATAAACAACACCACATACTCCCTCCAAGCCATGTAACACCTATACAACATATTCCAAATCCACCCACATCATTTTATCACACTTTCACATGATCATTCAACCCAACTTATTCTCTTTTCATTTCAAGCCAAGTAAAATGATCCAAAACTATCACAACTTTTTTATAACATCATAATATCATCATTATATATATTATGAACAGTTATAGAACAGAATCATAATAACTTACCAAAATTTGCCGAAATAAAAAGATGATTTAATCGTCTATTCTTGTTCTAATCAACTCACTGATCACAAATATGAAATCAGAATTTGAAACGGAGCAACGGATGATTTTCTACGAATTTCTGAAGGTAACCCTAGGTTTATGGGTTGATACGTAAGACAGAAGGAGAAGAACTGTGAAATGAATCTTCTGGGACTTTTTATGGATTTATATAACAAAGTTACACCTAGGCTCCTCCAAGAATCAATCAACTACAAACCACTACCTTGAACTTATAATTACACATAAGCTCCTTATACTTTTTATAACATTTCCATTTAAAATTTCAAATGTTATAACTTTAGCACATAATTCCCATTTCTTTCATTTAGACATTATATCTTCAAAATCAATTTAATAACATCTAAATTCATGTAGTTCATCACAAATATCAAAATGAACACGTAATCAATCCAAATAGCATATAATGCATAATAGGGAATGTAATGCACCCCAACCCCACGTGCTCCACGTGTGACCAAAATGGTGCCTAGGTTTAGGGTCGTGATACTCACTCCCCCTTAAACAAAATTCGTTCCGAATTTGGACTTCACTTACCTGAATGATCAAACAAATCAGGATACTTCTGTCTCATCTCAGATTCCAATTCCCAAGTAGCTTCCTCAATGGTGTGATTCTTCCAAAGAACTTTCACCACGGGAATACTCATGGTACGCAATTCCCGGACCTGCCACTCTAAAATCCGCAATGGTACCTCCACGTAGGTCATATCCGCCTGGACATCCTCGAGAGGAGAACTCAGAACATGAGAGGAATCATAACAGTACTTCCTCAACATGGAAACATGAAACACATCATGGAGAGAAGAAAGAGATGGAGGTAGAGCCAATCGATAGGCTAACTCACCTACCTTCTCTAAAATTTCAAATGGACCAACAAATCTAGGAGCCAATTTCCCTTTGTTGCCAAATCTTTCGATCCCCGTTCTTGGTGAAATCTTCAAGAATACCAAATCACCAACCTGAAAGGATAACTCCCTTCTTCTAGTATCGGCATAGCTTTTCTGACGACTCTGGGTTGTCCTCAATCTGTCACGGATCACTTTAATCTTTTCAGTTGAGTCTCTAACCAAATCTGGACCCCAAATTCTAGCCTCACCAACCTCGTCCCAACACATTGGGGACCTACATTTCCTTCCATACAGTGCCTCATATGGTGCCATCTCAATGCTGGATTGGTGACTATTGTTATAGGCAAATTCCACTAAAGGCAAATGGTCTTCCCAAGATGAATGGAAGTCCATCACACAAGCCCGTAGCATGTCCTCAAGAATCTGAATGGTCTTCTCAGTCTGCCCATCAGTCTGAGGATGAAATGTTGTGCTAAAACTCAACTTAGATCCCAAGGCTTCATGCAAAGCCCTCCAAAATCGCAAGGTGAATCTCGGATCCCTATCAGATACAATGTTGACAGGTACCCCATGAAGTCTCACAATCTCACGGATATACAACTGGGCCAATCTCTCCAATGAATACTTGGTTGAAACTGGTAGAAAATGAGCTGATTTGGTCAGTCTATCCACAATCACCCATATAGCATCCATCTTCCTCGAAGTAGGAGGCAATCCAGTCACAAAATCCATAGAAATGCCCTCCCACTTCCACTTCGAAATATCCAGGGGTTGAAGCAATCCTGCTGGCCTCTGATGTTCCGCTTTGATCTATTGACAAGTCAGACACTTTGATACGAATTTTGCAATCTCCTTTTTCATACCATTCCATCAGTAACCTCTCTTCAAATCCTGATACATCTTGGTACTTCCAGGATAAATAGCAAATCGGGATTTATGGCCATCCTCTAATACCTGCCTTTTGATCTCTGGGGAAGAAGGTACGCAAATCCTGCCTTTGAAGGTTAGAATCCCATCCTTGTTCAATGAAAACTCCCCAGTCTTTCCATCTTGCAATTTCTCCCTAATTTTCTGCAATTCATTGTCATTCAACTGAGCTTCCAAAATATCCCCATATAAAGTAGGAATTGCTCTGACATTAGCAAACAACATATCACCTTTCACTTCCCGAGATACCAAGGATGATAAATGAGCCTTGCGGCTAATCGCGTCTGTGATCACGTTAGCCTTCCCGGGATGATAGGAAATGACACAATCATAATTCTTCAGAAGCTCCAACCAACGCCTCTGCCTGTTGTTCAGTTCCTTCTGGGTAAATAAGTATTTTAGGCTCTTATGATCTGTAAATATCTCAAATTTTGCGCCATACAAGTAATATTTCCACTTATGCAATGCAAAAACAATAGCTGCTAACTCCATATCGTGGGTAGGATAATTCTGCTCCGCTGGTGATAACTTCCTCGAAGCATACGCAATTACCTTCCCATTTTGCATAAGGACACAACCCAATCCCTCTTTAGAAGCATCACTGAAAATAACAAAATTCTCACAACCCTCTGGAAGTGTAAGGATAGGAGCTGAAGTCAATCTCTTCTTCAGTTCAATAAAGCCAGCTTCGCATTTAGCATCCCATGTAAATGGTACATCCTTCCGAGTCAATTTGGTCAACGGAGTTGCAATTCTCGAAAATCCCTCTATAAATCTTCGATAATACCCCGCTAAACCAAGGAATCTACGAACCTCTGTCACTGTAGAAGGCTGTTTCCAGTTGACTACGACATCAATTTTTGAAGGATCCACTGCAATACCAGTACTGGATACCACATGACCCAAGAAAGAAATATGTTCAAGCCAGAACTCACATTTGCTGAACTTGGCAAATAACTGTTTCTCACGAAGCACGGATAACACAATTCTCAAGTGCTGCTCATGATCCTCCCTGGATTTTGAGTATACCAGGATATCATCAATAAAAACCACAACGAAACTATCAAGATACGGCTTGAAGACCCTGTTCATCATGTCCATAAATACGGCTGGTGCATTGGTCAACCCAAATGGCATAACAAGAAATTCATAATGCCCGTACCTTGTTCTGAAAGCTGTTTTAGAAATATCATCTGGCTTGATTTTCAACTGATGGTATCCGCTACGCAAATCCAACTTGGAATATATAACGGAACCTTGAAGTTGATCAAATAAATCATCAATATGAGAAAGAGGATATTTGTTCTTAATAGTAGCTTGATTCAGTAGTCTGTAATCAATACACAACCTCAATGTACCATCCTTCTTTCTAACAAACAAAACTGGTGCTCCCCAGGGTGAAACAATGGGACGAATAAAACCCCTGTCTAACAACTCATGCAACTGAATTTTCAACTCTTTTAACTCAGCTGGAGCCATTCTGTAAGGTGCTTTAGAAATTGGTGAAGTACCTGGCAACAAATCAATACAGAACTCCACCTCTCTATCTGGAGGCATAGAATACTCAGTTGAGAATACATCACTAAACTCATTCACAACTGGAACACAAGATAGTTCAGTAGACTTCTTACTAGAGTCTAACACATATGCCAAGTATCCCTCACACCCTTTTGATAACAACTTTCTAGCCTTTAGTGCAGATATAACATGAATGCCAAATAAAGACTTATTTCATCAAATATAAACACAGGCACATCAGGCATAGAAAAGGTGACTCGCTTTCTGCGACAGTCCACCAAGGCATGACAATAACTCAACCAGTCCATGCCTAAAATAACATCAAAATCTTGGATTGGTAACTCTACCAAGTCCACTGGCAATACATGCCCACATATAATCACCTCACAATCATGATAGATCAAAGAGGATTCGAGGTGCTCTCCCACAGGAGTAGAAACCTCTAACACATAAGGTAACAACTTAGGCAACTTATGCAATGTAAATGCAAAATGAGATGCCACATAAGAATGAGACGATCCAGGGTTGATAAGAATACGAGCCCTGACCCCTGAGACAGGGACAATACCTCTAATGACCGCGGTGGGATCTACCGCGCCTCAATCCAAGGCAAACACTCTACCTTGGACTCTCTCTTTAGGTTTCCCCTCAACATCTCTTTTCACACCACCTGCAGGTCACCTTCTTTGTCTACCACCCATGAGTTTGACCCTTTTTAAATTTAGGACAATCCTTTCTGAAGTGCCCCATCTCTCAACAGCTCATACATTTCCCCTGCTTGCTCCAACAGCTGTCTTCTGAGTGTCCCACCTTCTTACACCAATTACAAATAGTACTGAACTTGCTGGACACATGACGAGTAGAAATCGTAACTGTTCCTCCCTTAGCCATTCCAGAAGTTGAAGATTTAGGCTGACCCCTGCTCTGACCTGAACTCTGGCCTGGAAACTTAGTCTTGCTTCCACTACCTTCAGGTTTACCTCTATGTTCCTCAATGTATTTTTCTATTTTGTAGGCCATGTTTACTGCCGCCTGATAATTGGGAAATCGTGCGTCAACAATTGTTTTCTGAACTCCAACCTGAGTCCCTTAACAAACATGTAAACCCTTCTGCCTTCATCTGGTACAAGATGTGGACAATACCTCGCCAGCTCTGTAAATTTTGCAGAATATTGAGCCACTGTCATTTCCCCCTGCTCAAGTTTCAAGAACTCTAACTCTTTCTTATCTTTGGTGATCACTAGGATGAAATGCTCCTTGAATCTCCCTGTGAAGTTGTCCCAAGTTTGGGGCGTGTGGTCCCGCTCCCAACTTTCCTTAAGAATTTTCCACCAATGTTCAGCAGGACCCTCTAATTTGAACACTACACATCTGACCTTTTCTTCATCTGTACTCTCCATTGCCACAAAAATCTTATTCATGGCTTCCAGCCACCTTTCTGCTATCAATGGATCTGGATCCCCGTTGAAACTTGGTGGAGCCATTTTGATAAACTTTTCTAGCCCAAGTACTGGCCTTGCTTCAGGTTGCTGCTGTGCCCGACCCTGAGCTGCCATATTCTGAAGGAAAACCCGGAACATAGCCATCATCTCAGCATTCTGGTTTCCCCCAACTCCCAAATCACCAATGTTTCCCTGATCCCTCTGCTGGTCATCACCAGTCCCAGCCATTACAATAATCCCTGCATTAAACACTCGGCGTCAGATATCACACACTCCCCCTTAGACTAGACATCTACCCTTGACTTCTAGCCAAAGCTCTGATACCAACTGTGGGCACCTCCCAACTCCCGGAACCTATAAACTCGTGTCCCAGGATGGAGGGTCCCAAAATACCATTTCAAAAAAACTTTTCTTTACTTTAACTTGAAAAGTAAACACCCTTTTTCAAAACAATTTCAAAATAACCTCTCTACTTGGAGGCGATATATATACCTGTTTAACCAATTATAACCTGTATAAGTTACAAGTACTACAACTGTAAAGGCTTACTCAAGCCAACTTTAAAACAAACCAATCCCAAGTTTAATTACAACACAACTGAAACATGTTTATGAAAGTTTTATATACAAAACTTTTTTCCAAAAGAATAACCACCACAATCTATCCCAACTCCCCAAACCAACACATACCCTGACAACCCAAAAGAGGTCCAAACTCCTTTTCGGCCTCATCGGTCCGGTCCTCCTGTCTCAGCGGGATCTAAAACAGAAAAGGGAGAAGGGTGAGGTAAAATCTCAGCAAGCTATTATGTATGCAACAATATGCCATACAATATGCAACACATAAACAGGTTGCTCATAATCACATTGGGAAAACAGTAAACACATTCTGTTACCTTCTCTTTACCTTTCCCATCTGAATCATATGTAGTACTACGGTGGGAGTAATACTCCGCTCATTTGTGAACTGCTGGTGCATATTCACATCTTATACGCTCCCTTTCAGAGAACCATATAAGATACCAGCTATCATATGAACTGTTCATACATATCCACAGAAGCTGTACACTCCCAAGCCGTGGCCACAGAAGGGGGAGCGGTCACAGGTATATGGAAATCTAAGCAACTTGTGAAATATCTTCTCATAAGTGATAGTATTCCATATACCCCCGAGGATCAGCTGATATAAACCATATTCAAGCACATAACAGATACTTGAAAATAAGTCCACCCCATGGAACATTAATACATATATATAACATGGTACTGCAACTCATGTTAAACCAATAACAATAGTGCACATATATTTCAACACTATTGAATATTAACAATTCAATGACATGGTATTAATACTCATGCTCAACCAAATGCAACAGTGCAACACGTATTTAAACACTCTGTGGGCAACCAAGCAGGAATATGTGATCACATATGGGCACAATGTAAATCAAGTAAGCCCTACACATTCATAACTTAACATTAAATACCTTCTATAAAGGTTTCATAACAAATTACCAAGTTTTACTAACTTTGGTTCAAGTTTTACAATTGCCTTTCAAGTATTTTCAGGTCAATATTTAAAGCTCTTTCCAATATCATTTTGGGCCATTTCAAACTCCATGGTATAGTACTTATGTTGTACTAACATTATAGTTATAGAAGGATCAATTCCATACTAACTTGCTTAGGGTTACAAGCTTACAAACTCAGCCTTAGGAAACTGTCCTGGGCACGAGTCGTGCTAATAGGCACGAGTCGTGACCAGCCCCCTCACGACTGGTTTGATTATCACGAATACTATATACGAGTGAAAAGGGCTGGGGAACGACTCGTGCTCATGGGCACGAGTCGTGCCCTTGCCCAGAAACTGCAGTTCATGAAAATTATCAACAGGACAAGCACAACAACCTTATTTCCTTCATACCCTTTCATTCCAGCTCAACTTTGCCCAGTTTAAACATCAGTATATTGGTTATAAACAACACCACATACTCCCTCCAAGCCATGTAACACCTATACAACATATTCCAAATCCACCCACATCATTTTATCACACTTTCACATGATCATTCAACCCAACTTATTCTCTTTTCATTTCAAGCCAAGTAAAATGATCCAAAACTATCACAACTTATTTATAACATCATAATATCATCATTATACATATTATGGACAGTTATAGAAAAGAATCATAATAACTTACCAAAATTTGCCGAAATAAAAAGATGATTTAATCGGCTATTCTTGTTCTAATCAACTCACTGATCACAAATATGAAATCAGAATTTGAAACGGAGCAACGGATGATTTTCTACGAATTTCTGAAGGTAACCCTAGATTTATGGGTTGATACGTAAGACAGAAGGAGAAGAACTGTGAAATGAATCTTCTGGGACTTTTTATGGATTTATATAACAAAGTTACACCTAGGCTCCTCCAAGAATCAATCAACTACAAACCACTACCTTGAACTTATAATTACACATAAGCTCCTTATACTTTTTATAACATTTCCATTTAAAATTTCAAATGTTATAACTTTAGCACATAATTCCCATTTCTTTCATTTAGACATTATATCTTCAAAATCAATTTAATAACATCTAAATTCATGTAGTTCATCACAAATATTAATATGAACACGTAATCAACCCAAATAGCATATACTCCCTCCGTCCAGTTACATACTTCACACTTTCTATTTTGGGCGTCCAATTACATACTTCACACTTTGTCTCCTACATTATTTTAATACTCACAACACCATTATAATTTACTATTCCCTCCACTCATTCTCTCTCCTATTTTACTTTTACATAGGGATGGCAATTTTACCGAATCCGATCCGTTTCGAAGGCGATCCGATCCGAAAAATTCGGATTTGGCAGAAATTTTCCCGATCCGATCGAATTTCGGATCGGGTTCGGTTTATGGTATGATCCGATCCGATCCGATCCGAACCCGATCCGATCCGAAATGCATTCGACCCGAAATTCGATCCGATCCGATCCGATCCATTTTATTAGGGTTTTGATTTTCAATTATACCCCTCATGTTTTGTTAAATTTACATTTAAGTTTTTATATATAAAGAAAAATCTATTTTTTTTTTCATTCATTCCCCTCTCACTCTCTCTCTCTACGAGCTCTCAGCGCCTCTCTCCTTTCTCTCTCTAGATGGCGACATCTCCTTTCTCTCTCTAAACGCAAAACTCAAATAGCGATCCCCAATTGTTAAGCTTGAAGAAGTAGCCGTCACCACCGGCGACAATCAACATGTGCCAGAAATGTTTCAACGCGAAAATTCAGATTTTTGTTTGATTTTGGCTTCGATTTGGGTTTAATCTTGAGTTCGATTTGGAATTGATTATGGGGTTTTGTTGGAATTTCTGGGTTTACTTTAAATGTTCATCCTCCATGGGCTTTCAGATTTGGTTGTGCAAAGGTGTTAATGATGATGGTGGTGGTGTTAATGGTGGGTTGAAGGCTATGCTCGAAAGATGGAGAAGAATGTTGAAATTGGTGTCTACTGTCTATTAAACGAGGTTAGTGTTATTATTAACGGGTGTTAGTTCATTTTACGAAACAATATTACCTGATTGTTCTTGAAGTAGCTGCGGCTGTACTTCAAGATTGGTGCAGTGCAATTCTTTTCAATGTTGAGCTTTTCTTTTGCTTGATTTGTTCTTTCATCCCTAATTGAATTCAGTATATCAGATATATGTCTGCTCTCCAATCTCCTAGTCTGATATGATGTTTGCGGTTTTAATTTGTTTTTTTTTTTTTTGAAATGACTCGGATCGGATCGGAGCTCGGATCGGGGCTCGAATCGTAAACATTCGGATCGGATTCGGATTCGGATCAGGGCTTAATGTGTTCGGATCGGATTCGGATCAGGGCTGATCCGATCCGATCCGATTGCCATCCCTACTTTTACACTCACAACATTATATCATTATTTTTTTCCTTAAAAATTGTGTGAACAGTAAGTGTGAAGTATTAACTTGGACGGAGGGAGTAATGCATAATAGGGAATGTAATGCACCCCAACCCCACGTGCTCCACGTGTGATCAAAATGGTGCCTAAGTTTAGGGTCGTGACACACTTAATAGTAAATGCACTGACACTCTTTACACTGACACTTTTTTATAACTAACACTGGCACTTTTTTACCCTACACTGGCAGCACTATTTTATACTGATATTTAATAATACATGCAATGACACTTTTCACGCTGACATTTGTTTACACTAACACTTTTTAACACTAATACTGACACTTTTTTACACTGACACTTAATAATTACATGCATTGACACTCTTTACACTAACATGACACTCTTTACACTGACATTTTGTTACACTAACACTGACACTTTTTTACACTAACACTGACACTTAATAATACATACACGGTCACTCATTACACTGACACTTTGTTAAACTAACACTGACACTTTTTTACAATGACACTTAATAATACATGCACTGACACTATTTATTCTGGCACTTTATTATTCTAATACTGACACTAGCGGAAAATCAAAACATGTTTTTTTCTAAAATTAAAGAAAAATGCGTTTTTGTAAGATTTTGACCAAGTATTATCAATCCTAATAAAATAACAATTTTTAAAGTTTTATTAAGATCATTTATTTTTCATTTAAATTATTAGCGTTGGTGTGTACAAAATTTACAAGCCTAGTCCTGAACAAACCGGCCGAGGGTTTAGCCTTAGCCGCTGACAAAAAGCCCTCACTTTCCCCCCTCAGTTACCTTCTCCGATCTCCATGAAGTTCCTCTGTTCTCTCTCTGGTTCGTCCCAAATTGTAAAATCTCTCATTTGATGTTTTATAATCAAAACTTATCAGATTTTTATTCAATTTGCTCTGTTGCAGGGATCCACCGGTCGTCGTCACTGCTTCGCGTCGCCATCGGCCGCCGATACTTCGCCGTTTCCGCACCAGACTATGCCAAGAGGAATTACGCCAACAATGAGGCTGAGTACAGCACCGTCATTGGCTCTCTCACTGCTCAAAGGAGGTTGAACCCGAACCCCCTCTCTCGATCACGCATTTCTCAAACACATTGCGTGCTTTTGTTTTTTTGTGCACATAGGCATTGTCTCAATTATGTGGTTTTCGATTCAAGCGTTTTCTTAAACCTTTTAAGTACTTGTTTGTGTGCATCATTGGATATTGATGCATTTTTTTGACATTTTGACATTATGTGTTTGTGGGTATATTGTTTTGTTTTGGTTACTGTTAGGCATTATTTGTTGCGAGATGTGTATGATGATATGATGCTGGATGGGGTCAAGCCAGAGCGAGATACATTCCATTCATTGATCGCTGGGACAATGAAAGGGGCTCGAATGCAGGATGCTTTTTACTTCCGCGATGAAATGAAATCCATGGGATTAGTTCCTGATGTATGTTGCTTCCTCTTTCCTTATATTCGTGTCCTTGCAAGCTAATTCTTATTGGTGTGTATTTCATCTGTTAGTTCTTTTATCTTTTTAGTTTAAGTTTTTAAACCAAGTACTGACACACTCTGAAGCAAAACAAATTATGTAACTTATTGAAAATGGGTGCCATTATAAACAAGTTTTATGAAGCTATTTCGCAGTCCTTTGCTTATTAATTTAAATTTTCAATGCTAACTAAGTTTCGATGTTACCACTCATTCATGAAATAAATAAATAACCAAGTTAAATATAATAGAATGCTGGTTATCATGCTGCTTTCAACGTAAATATTTGACCTTGCTAGTGGGGACTCTTTTATCTTATGCATTTAGGTTTATGATTTTATAATTATTCTGGAGTGAGCTAGAATCCCAATTAAACATTATGAATCAAACTGTTTCATCGTTAGAATCTCAAACTTCAGCCACCATGAGAAATGGCTCATATTTTTCTTCTGTCTAACTCTTACTTGGGTCTTTTCTTCTGGCCATCAACAACTTCAAAATTAAGACAAAAGAGAGGGGATCGAACCATCAATCTTTCCTATAGAAAGGTGAGGGCATGTCATCTGAGCTAGTGCTCATTGGCAACTTGCACTTGGGTCTTAACAAGCATCTCCCTCCATCCCAATTTTAGCTTCCTACTTTGACTTTGCACTTTATTAAGAAAACAATAAAAATTGGGTGAACAATTCAAGTGGGTTGAGGACATATATGTCCAGTGCACTATTCATAATTCAAGTGGGTAAACAATAAGTATTGTTTTTTTAGTTCTTTAAGCATTATAAGGACAAACTTGTCCAATACACTTTTCATAATTTTCCATTTTAGGAATAAAGCAAAGTGTGAACCTTATTGTGGGGCCTATCAAAAAGGAACGTAAGAACCTATAATTGGGACGGAGGGAGTACTTGTTTTGCTTGAATCAACTTTAAGTTATGGCTTTAATTTCTGAAAAGATTTTCCTTTATGTCATAGGTCGCATTATACAACTTCTTGATCTCAACATGTGGGAAATGCGAGAACTCTGATGAAGCGACTCGGGTATGTTTTCCATTGAGTTTGACATACCTACTTACAGAATGACATGCTCATCCTATTCCTCACCACTTTGAATTCTGACTACCTATTCTCACTTTGAATAAAGTGTTTTGAAGAGATGAAGAAACTTGAAGTAAAGCCTGCTGGGCAAACATTTATATGCCTACTGAATGCATATGCTACCACTGGACGAGTGGATCGAGTGTATGCCATTTACTATGCTCTTTACGTTTGACCCCTTATATCTTCTTATTATGCTGTATTCAGATTATGCTGGGACATATTCGTCACATTTAGTTAAAGATGTGGACCCCAGGTTCAACTTTTTATGTTATTTAGGTTTCGATTGCCTCACATTAGCATTTATTGAATCTGCTCCTGTTTAGTCCATATTGACATGTGGACTTTTTTGCTCTCAGAAGAAAAAGATCTGTCTCTCTCTCTCTCTCTCTTCCCCCTCTCTCTTCATTGGGCCTTATGGCTACTCATGCTGAGTCTGTTAACTGTTCCTGCCATGTCAAATAATGGCTGGATATTGCCCCCTTAACATTGCAGGTATGCAATTGTTCGTGACATGACTGCGGCTGGTCTTGGTTTGAACAAGTTCTGCTATGCAGGGCTTATAGCCGCACATAAGAATAAGACGCCACTTGACAATGATACAGCTGCCAAAGTAATAAACAAATTCATCTACAGTTATCTTCTGAACTACTATTTTGTTTCTTTTCTCAAATATCTATTATTGTTGCTTGTTCAAAAGATTTTAGAGCTTGTTGAGCAGTCCAAGGGGTGGTCTTCAGTAGAAGCATCAAAAGACAGTGCTGAAAATGTTATGATGGGTATTTCTGAGGAAGAATTGTATAATCTCCCTACTGCGGAATATGTTAATAGACGGGGCGGCTTTATTGGTAGGCCATTAACTGTATACCATGTTGCTTTCCATGCTTTTGCGGACTTCAGGAATGTAGAGGTAATATCTCTATATCTATGGTATTACATTATAGTGATAATTTATTTGTTTTGATTTGGTATCATTAAATGAAACCAATTAATTCTCCTCAGTTTGTCCATGTAACAAAATATTGGCTGCTATCAGTTTAATTTTTGTTTTCATTGCTTCTCTAAAGTCCGGAAACAGGCAGTAATCTTCTTAAAACTATTTTACCAAGTATCGTTGTACTAAAAAAATTCACAATTGCTCTATTCCAGTGCAACATTACTAAACATTATTTTACTATTAATTATTTTGGTGTCTAGGGATTCTACATAAACATCAATGCGTGCTATTATCATTGCATGATTGCTTGTGAATCTTGGATTTGCATGGTTGATGCATATATGTAGCAAATAATTGAATTTTGAAACATCCTTCTAGTCCAATTTATAGGTTCCTTATGCAGTTCATTGTGAAGAATGTAATCTTGCACTTAGGCAGATAGGTGGGTAGCATGGGTCCATAAGATTCAGTATCATACTCCAGTCGAGCATGCATTTGTTGCAATAATCCAGGCCTGGGAGACTGCCCTATACTCACAATGCATCAAATCATTGTTATAATCTTCCTCCACCCCAGCATACACACCACAATCACAAACATTCTGTTGACCAATGCTTTGATGATTCTGTAAGAGTTCACCTTCTGGTTGCCAGGTGGTGGAACACAGAATGGCTTCCCATTACCTGGACTATTTATTTCTTTCTTTGGCTTAGTAATTTGGATTTTGGAGCATTGATAACTACTTGAACACATTCATATGATAAGGTTCTGTGCTGACATGGTATGGTCATTTATCTTGTCTTGTAGGCAATGGAAACACTTCAGGGGATGCTACAAAAGGATGGTAGAACTCCTGACGCCTTCATATTGATGCAAATCATGAGGTATTTTTTTGTTGAGATCGATTTTTTGTTAAACCCAATGTTTTTATAGCGAAGCAAGTTGAGTCTTACCTCTGGTGCAAGAGTTTTCTCTTTTTGTTTTTTTTTCTCCCCTCCCCTCCCTCCATTCTCTTTTCTTTTTGTTAGTAATTATTTTAGAGAGGATGTTTTTTTGAAGTGAGAAGTATTGGAAAAGGAAGTATGCTCCTAGTATTTAGAGAGAGCTAGATGAATTTATTTTATTGTGTTTAGTAATGTACCTTCATCAAATCTTCCTGTATTAAAAGTTTACGTAGCTTTGTTATTTACCATGGTTTCAGAAGATTTTACATTGCTTTTCTAATTCAAAATTTGCTTTATTGCTTGCCTTTTCCCAATATTTTCATCTTGATAGTCTATGGGGTTAATCTATGTGACAAGCTACGTGTGCTACAGTATTGTTGCGTTACCATTCCACTCTTGTAGGCCCTAATAACCCTAAATGTTATAGAACTTCTGTTTGGTCTTTTATGCCTGCTACTGGAATCTATTAACTTATTCTTTGTGTTTTAAGTATGTATCTGTCTGTAACTTTAGCGTAGTGTAACTGCCTTTGATCTCTTTGGTTCTGCGAACTGGCTAGCTTTTCAGATAAATTTTGATCAAACCTAGCAAAAATACACGTCTCACCAAATATTGTTGAGCTCTCTTGTAGTTTTTGGTAACACACATTTCTTTATTTATGAACTGCACTTAATAATCGGTTCTAAATTTGTTGGAAACTGTCAAGCAAAAGAGAGGTCTTTAGTTGATCAGCAGCCTAGGTCAGGTGACATTTTGAGTTACTCATTTGAAAGGGAATAGAATAGCACTGACATTTCAGTTTGACTATGGAAGTTGTTGAATGTCAATGCTGATTTGAATCATGCATAGGTTCAATCAGTTGTAACTATCAAAGATATTTGTTGTCTATGGCGTATGCAAGAGGTACATCTTTATTGCATTCCTTACTCTAGATCATAGATATTATAGGCGAAAGGTGAGTGGTGAGTGGTGTGAGAGACATGATTGAGAAAGGTGAAAGGCGAGCGGTGAGAGAGACATGCTTGAGATAGGTGAAAGGCGAGCAGTGAGAGAGACATGCTTGAGAAAGGCGAATGGCAAGGCGTCTCAAAGGCAGCCAAAAGGGGAGCAAGGTGGAAAAGGAGGGGTAAAATACTAAAATATATACTCCCTCTGTCCCATTTGAAAGTTCTCATTTATTCTTGGGCACGGGGATTAAGGAAAAGTGTTATAATATTGGTAGTAGAGTAAGTATTGTGAGTACGAAAAATGAGGTAGGAGAGAGAAAGTGGGGTAAGGAATAGTAGGTGGATAGTTATTGTGAGTAAGGCAAGTGGGGCCCATTAAATAAAGAAGTATTATAAAAATTTATTTTTGGGAAACAGAACTTTCTAATGGGACACACAAAATAGGAACATTCAAATGGGACGGAGGGAGTATATAATTTATATATGTGCAACATATGTAAGAACAAAACTTAGACCAAAAAACAAGAATAATACATTGAATAAATTTCACAATTCCACATGTAATAGCAGCATAACACACTCCAACACCCCAAAATTGAGAATTCTAAAACAAAAAGTACATTATCTAAATAATTAATTATTATACTATGAAATTTAAAGTATAAAATAAATCTTAAAGTAACAGATAATTTGTTGTTGATTAATGGCCATGGAAATGAAAAACAGTGGTAGAGCACTTGTTGTCTACCAGCATTGCTTAAAAACTATGGAAAAGACCATAAAGTTTAAAACAAAGGGAAACGTTGAAACGCAGAAACAAAACCCACAACCACAAGTGACACAGAAGAAAGGAAATTACAAACAAAAGACAAAGCAGCCGAACATACTTGGAGGTGCTGACCTACAACCTGCCGAAAAAATCGAACCTCAAAATCGACTTTGAGGGCTTCGAATTGCACAGAGAAGCTTACGCTAGGTACTCTTAGTCGTCCCATGTCTCCCCATTCTTTTTTCAGTCTCTCGTGAAGAAATCAGGGCAAGAAATTCTAATCTATTTCTTCCCTAAAACGACGCCGTTTTGCCAAACAACCCCCCCCCCCCCAAAAAAAAAAAAAAATTACACCTGAAACTCCCCTTAATGACGCGATTTAACTTAAAACCTTAATCGAGTTCGCATAGTAAACCTCTCTCAAAAGGTGAACGCCTAACCCAAAAAAGCCTCGGTCGCTCACCCGTAATCTATAAGGCGCTCGACCCCCTAAGGGGCCCCAAAGGCGAGGCGGGCGGTCGCGTTTGACAACTATGCACTGGATTCTGGCAAGGGTAGGTTCCATCTGGATACATCTGTAAACTGTTTCATGAACCTGTTGCCTTAAGAGGTTATCTCTAAGTAACTTTGTATAGATCTTCCCTCTGACTACACGGTCGATTATCCCTCAAATTTATTTTGGGTGTTAAACTCTTGATAGCTTATGTGTTGAGCTTGACCATTTACAAATTGTATGAAATGCCTCTCTCTCTCTCTCTTTCTAGTATCTCTTCTGTAATACACAACTTACTCTTACCTTTTAGTATAATCTTATTATGTCCATTTATCTACTTGTATATTTTTGGCTTTCATGGTCATATAGAGCATTCTGGTGATAAGTACAATAGAAATATAAATTACTTTATATGTTCAGGTGCTACTTACATTCTGGTGACATCGATCGCGGTCTTAAAGTCTTTGAGGACTACACGAATTCAGGGAAGCCACCTATAGTGGAACTATATACTGTGAGTTTCAAGGCTGTTTTGTTTATTTCCAGCTAATAGGTACTTCCTCCATCCCCGTAGAAAAGTAACCTTTGTCTAAGCACGCTAAAAGAAAATGGTTGAAATTCTGCTAATTTTCTAAATTGCCCCTCAAAGCATTTGAATTCAGTCTCGGCAGGAAAATGAAGGTTAATATAGTCATTTAAAAAATCCTTAAAAGGTGAATGTTACTCTTCATATAAGATTTGGGAAGGCCTGAAAAGGAATACCCACTCTATTTGAGATGGAGGGAGGAATATTTCCTCTGCCATTCTACATTTTATTATGAGGCCTCTAATGCTACCACATTGTTTGACTTGCTACTACTAATCCCCGTATTTGTTGTGGTGTTCTGGGTCTAAATCATGGAGACATGAAACAGCCATGAGCAAGTAGGCATATGGATGTGTATGGTTAGCCTGCAGACCAGGCCCTTGGTCGCGAGCCTTGTTTTCTTGCCTCTCCTAATTGCATTATGGAATAGCATCCTTCTAAGTATTAGAGTGAGATTTAAGAAAGTTGGCATCTAAGCATTTTTAGGAGCACAAGTACATAAAAACCCTTAATGTTCTTATCATAATGCATCACGTGTGTAAGCGTGAATTAGAACTTTCTGTTTGATGATGGAGGATTTAGTAAATTCTCCAAAAAATATACATTCATTTTGGGACAAATTTTTTGAAAAAATAGCCAAGAAGTTCACAGCTCTTGGAGATGAACATGCAGCTGTCTGGTTTGAGTTTTTATTTTGTCATACCCCCAAATTTGGAAAAAAAAATAAAAATTGGTCATTCATTTGAGACGGAGGGAGTACTATTTTACTTTTATGACTAATTTTAACACCAAACTCTGCCTGCAGACACTTGTTGAGGGTGCCATGGTTGGATACACACCTAGGGGCATGCAGATTGCTCAAGAGACACTGGTAACACATCTGTTTCAGGTTTTGTGTGTGTGTGTGGGGGGGGGGGGTTAAACAAAGATATGTTGATTCTTTTCAAGTTCTCATTACCTGCCTCATTTCAGGAAAAAATGATTTCTAGGAACTTTTTCTTGAGCATAAAAATGGGCAATGATCTTCTTCTCGCAGCTGCTGGTGAAATGGTAAGCACAACATAAGTTCTTGAGAGACGAGTAGCTTTTCCTAACTTGTACTGTTTTATTTACCTCCAATCTCTATGGCCAAAAAAATTCTGAGATTATCTGTGGTTTTGTGACACTTGTTTTACAGACTGGTGGTTATACTGTTGCTAATCTAATTTGGGATATGTTGCAAGCTCGTAGACTTACGCCTTCTCTTCCTGCTATTGAAGCATATTACAATGGCTTAAAGGTGAATTTCCATGGCTAAGATTATGCTTCACTTGAATTGAATATATGTGTTTTTTTTGTAGTCTGTTTTCTTTTTTCTGTTTTCTCACCATTTTCAAGATGTTTTATCAAGGTGCCATTTAATATGATTCAGTAGCAAGTGAATACTTTAATAAATACTCCCTCTCTCCCCCCCTAAATGAATGACCAAATTCAAGAAATTTTTGTCCCAAAATGAACGTCTTTTTCGTAAAAAACTGTCCCTAAACGCTTTTTACCAAAAAAAAATAAAATAATAATTGCTATTCAGTGTAGTGTATTGTTGTAAAACTAAATGTTTAGAAAGTGGATAACAAGAATATATATGCATTTTTGTCATTAAAATGTATAAAAAAAGGCACATTTCAGAGTGTCCCTTTAAATGAATTTTGGACATGGGGCAAGAGGGAGTAGTTTCTGTTTTTTCTTTTCTTTTTTATTTTCTTTGTTCCCCCTCCTTTCTGAATCACTTCATCATTGCTATAGCAACTATTAAAGCAATTTACATGATAAACAGAGACGAGAGATACCAGCTGATGATCCACGACTGATGTTGGTTTCTCGGACTCGTGAAAATTTACGTCTAAGATTTGGAGCTCCTCCTCCTGGACGATCTTAAAGTGCAATACAGAGAAATTATGGTTGATGGCTTGTTTCCGGTCGACTCAACAATTGTTGTATTTTTCTAAGATTTATCGCTATCTTTCACGCAAACTAGATAGACGATTTTAGGCTTGTTGGTTTTGTTCAAAATTTTTTGTAGTAGTCAAAAGAAAAGATTTTGTAATAGGAAATAAGGGGTTCGAGGTGTTGATGCTTGTCTTTCAAGTGCAAGCAAGAACTGACCCTTTCTAGGGTTCATATAAAGAAATTTTTGGCTTCAAAATACTCCGTACAAGGTTCAGTTCAGTTTCTATAGACTCCAAGGGACCAAACTGTAATTAAGAAATTACAATGATAAGCCCAAATATTTTGAAAGTATTACTTGTAATTGGCCATTGTATTACTAATTGTGTATCGCAAGTGATCCAGCAATTATACATTATTTATAATATTAGATTCATAATATTATATGTTTGCCCTAATAACTCGCCGTCGTTGAATCACTTGTGTAACAAGTGATTCAGAAGTGATACCAAAGATGTCTCGACCATGAATCATTAAGGCTGACATAACCGTGAAGGTATACTCCCTCCGTCCCGCCCGACTTAGGACATTTTTCCATTTTGGGCGTCCCATCCGACTTAGGACAATCCCAAAATGGAAAGTACTTTATTAATAGGACTCACATTTACACTCACAACAAATTTTCACTCATTACTCCCTACCACACTTTCTCTCACCTACATCACTTTTCATACTCACAACATCCACCCACGTACACTTTTTTCTTAATCCCCGTGCCCAACCTAAACGTCCTAAGTCGGGCGGGACGGAGTATAATGAATCATTAAGGCTGACATCACCATGAAGGTATCTGATAACGTTATGAATGATGAATGATTCTAAGTCATTGGGTGAAGATTGGCCAGTAAGTCGGGCGGGACGGAGGGAGTATGATGAATCATTAAGGCTGACATCACCATGAAGGTATCTGATAACGTTATGAATGATGAATGATTCTAAGTCATTGGGTGAAGATTGGCACTGGCCGAGTACCGCTCCTGCTAGCTTGTCCTCTTAATGCTCCAACGAGAGATGCTCGATTTACCACATCTCCCCCATTTTCTTATTCCGTCATCGAGATCGATACGGCAATTGTGTGTCCAACTAAATTTAAAATTCATCTCGTCTATCAAGCAAGAAAAACGATTAAGATGGCCAAATTGGCACCGCACACAGCAACTTGCATGAGCAAAGGACCGTTGGAACGATGCCAAATCTTGATTGGTACATAACGAATGTGGTCCCGGAAACGGAACCAATTGATGTTGCCAGGATCTTCCTCAACAGCAACTTCACCGTTGTAGTCTAACCTCGATATCTCCGGCTCCTTCTTCTCCGACTGATCTGCACACACTCAAACGTTAACTAAATCGGGGGCGGCTCCGGCGTAAGCCCCTCCGACGTGAGGATAAGTGTTTGCTTGATAAAAGGGTAAACTAACAATATTGAAGGTGGCTGTGTGTGTATTAATGGACGTACCTTTTTCTCAAGCCTTCATCTCTTATTTATACCCTTTATCCTCGTGCCTTGCATGTGACATCCTCACATTTCATGCCTCCTGCCACGTGTCACCACATCATTGGTCCTTTATAAAGTAAACCCTCAACACGTGATCATCAATCCCAATGCATAACCGTCTAATGGGTCCCACTTGGTAGATATTTATATGCCGCCTCTGGTGAACATCAACTGGGATCCCTCTCTCGCCGGATAAGGTCACTTACTATCATGTCTCGCCTCGCCATCATGTCTTGCCTTACCATCATGCCTCGCCTTTAGTCTTTATCACCGGCTTTCCTCATAATATGTCGCTATTTACTATCTTGGTTTTCCCCCTTCTTAATGATATTAGCGGGATATTTCCTGTCTCGCATTCCTATGATCCTCTTTGGGTCGCCTGTAATCTCATCTCCTTCTTGGGTCGTATCCCACTTTTGGGCCCACTGGTTACTCTCTCGCTAATAGATTTGGGCCAGGCCCAACCGTTATTATTGGACAGCATCAGAAATCAAGTTAGGATAAGTTATATACATCTTCGAATTCTTTAATCTGATAGAATGGAAGGATAGAAACATTAAAACATTCACAATCTGATGTACCATTAGCAATAAATCCATGAAATTGATGTACATGTAAAAGAAGAAATTGCAGTGCATCAATCAACCACAACATGCACCTCTCTGAGCAACAGTTCCATCTCCTAAACCACGTGGACCCGCACCTGCGACATTCAGCCCAACTTTGATGCCAGATGACTGCATTGATTCGAGGCAAAACAGGAATTAAAATAAGAGTCCGGGCAATTCCAATATAGGGGAAAACAGAAACATGGGTGGGGTGTTGCAGGACTTCATTTGGGTAAGAATTTCTGCCCGCAAGGTGGTAAATAGAAAATTGAGAAAAGGAAAAAAAAATGTTCCACAATTCCAATGTAAAGCCTACAATGTGATGCCCCTCATTCAGTCAAGCTAAATTTCTTAACAAATTATGAATCATATATCCCGACAAAGACTATTTCTGCATAAAAGTACCCCAAAAAAAACTGACTATCTCGCCCAAGATTGATAGTTTCTTGGATGCTGCTTATTATGTGGTACAATTTCTTCTCATGTCTCCACCGTAGAAAACAACTCCCTCCGGCCCCAATTGAATGTATTTTTCATTGAAGGGATATTCTGAAAATGATTTTGGGACGGAGGGAATAGAACATAGGGGAGATTACAATTCTGTCAGTGTATAAAAAGCACAGCAGGGGAGATACACGCTTTGACTACTCATGCGATATAACATGCAAACATATGCATAAAGCTTGATCAGTTCTGGATTTCAGAGTTTTTTTTTTTTTTGGACTAGGTAAGTGAAAAGAGGGTCGCTAAAAATTTTGTTCCTCGTGTGACAAATAACAAGCTAGTACTTATTCTTGGCATATGCTGAACTTATTATGGGTCCATGATGTGTACTCCATAGTTTGAAAATACATATAATAAGACCAAACGAGGGGAACCCATTAGCACACTGACTAGGCACTTACCTCATTGGATAAGTCATATACTCCTTCACGGATCTTCTGAAGTATCTTTGCAGAAGTTTGCACGAAGGCCTATCAGAGTAAAAAGATGTTAGTCAAGTTTATTTTGCATTTTACTTTGAGGCATGGATGAGGTAAGTAAAGAGATATGACCTCCTCAACATTTTGAGCTGTTCTGGCAGATGCCTCCATGAATAAAAGCCCATTCTCCTTTGCAAATTGTTCACCTTCCTCTTTACTGACAGCCCTTCGGTGGGCAAGATCACTTTTGTTGCCTACCAGCATGATACTCATGTTAGGATTGGCATGTTGACGAGCATCTTCAAGCCAGCTTGCAAGATGATTAAATGTCTCTCTCCTGAACAAGCGTATCATTCAGGTTTTTAGTCAATGACACATCAGTGGCGGATCCAGAATTTTTAGTGAGCGTGGGCCAAAAAAATTAACGTCACGATTTATCGTTTTAATCGTTTTTGATACGCAAAAGTATTTTATGACTAGTAAATTAACAAAGTCTTAAAGAAAATCACATTTGATATTACTTTTGAGTCTTTCTGCTAGTTATATTTTTAAGAATATTTGATGTTTCAAGTACCACTAAAATCTATTTGATCCTATAATCACAAAATTCAATACAAAAAGTAAGGAAAGTAAGTACTACCACATAACCAAAAACTTTTTAAATTTATTTTGGATCAAGACAATTTTAAAAAAAAATTGGTCATTGGATTTTGGACGGAATGAGTACAACGAAGTATTCCTAAACTTTTTTGAAAGTAATTGTAGTAACTTGAGAATGAAATTATGAAAATTTCAATCCCAAACTGCTACTAACTTATTTAAAAATCAATGTAATTATTGATATCAACAAGATGAATCAGAGTTAAAAATTGAACTATCTTATGTTTGTGAATAATCAATCAACAAAAAAAAAATCTTATCCCTTATGTCCCAGTATAAGGTTCATATACATTCGTTTTTTTCTCATCTCAATTTAAGTTTAAGATTCTTAGTTGTTTTATCCATAAATGGCGAAGTATAAATAGTGTTTTGGACAATCTTGTCCTCATAAAAATTCATATAATACTAATAAAAAATCGTTAATCTACTTTTCACCCATTTATTTAATGAATAGTATTTTGGACAATGTCATCAACTCAATATAATTGTTGACCCATTTTACCTTAATTTTCTAAAAAAACGTGTAAAGTCAAACTAATAACTTTAAAATGAGACGGAGAAAATATTATTAAAGCCTAAAAGTTATATAGAAATGGAGGAGGTTAGTGTTGTTTGTCCTGATTTTTAATTTATTCATAAACCAAAAAAAAAAACTTTTTTAAAAAGTGAGTGTGGGCTATGGCCCACTCTCGCCCTAACATAGCACCACCACTGTGACACATTACATACAAATATTGCAATTAGCAGCATTCGTAACATACTTCTAGAGACTGAAATAATAATAACATGTCTGTTTTTTTTTGGACCACCAGGCTTACACTTGCATGAAATAAGGTACAAGTCTAAGAAACATATTCCCGTGCAGAGAGATTTATAGCAAAATAAATTCCATCAAGGTGAATTATAAACATGACAGTCTATTCCTCATGCTAAGTGGCTTTAAACAAGCTAATGCAACTAGAACCGCATATTACTCAGGACCATCTTAGAGGTATAACCAGATATAGTTCAGCATGTGCTGCACCATTAACATCTAAGTAACAAATCTTCACAAATTTTTTTATTGAACATGTGCTTTTTGTCAAAGGTTTCAAATCAGACAAATACCAATTAAAAACTACTCCCTCCGTCCCACTTCAAGGGTCATAGGGTAGTATTTCACGCTTCTTAAGAATTTTTTTAAAAAATGAATAAAGAATTGCAAGTGGATAGAAGATTAAAGGAGAGAGAATGTAAAAGTTAAAACATTTATGATAAAACCTCTTTTTGATTGGTTTTTTTGTAAATATGTTAACATTATAAGGTCATAATAAATGGTTTTTTTTTTGTAAATATATTTACATTATAAGGGTATAAATGTCCGAAACACTATTCAAAATTTGCCATTTATGGAATGGGACTCTTAGTCTGGGACGGATCAAAAGGAAAAGATGGACTCTTAAAGTGGGACGGAGGGAGTATTTGCTTTTATTGGGCATCATCAGATGCCAATTCTTTTCAGTGGGAAAGCTAATTTAGCATAATGCCTTAGTTTGTCAATGATGTACTTCCCTCATCCCAAAATGTTTGTCCCATTTGACTTTTTTGTTGAACTTTGACCACAAATTTATGAGAGATTAATTATGTTCATGAAATTCTAAAAGTTGTTGTTGATAATATTATTAATGGTGAATCAATAGGAATTTTTAGAATTTCATGAACATAATTAAATTGTCATATATTTGTGGTCAAAGTTCAACAAAAAAGTCAAATGGGACAAACATTTTGGGACGGAGGGAGTATATCTTAGTGGCAGTTAAGTGGCTAAGAAAAATGAAATTGCTGAAAGACATGACTGGATGCAAATCATCCCAACTGCATAGCTACAAGAACACTTCATGGAGAAAGACGAGCATACACATAGCATAAAGAGACTTGGATGCCAACCTAGTTATGTCATAAACAAGAAGTGCTCCAGCTGCTCCTCTATAGTACGATCTGGTGATCGACCTGAATAAAGCCTGAATAAAAGATGAACTTCTAAGATAAAACAAATGGATGTGCATAATCAAATACGAAATACCTTATTAGACGACCAGCCTCATGACATTCTACCACAATATAATTCACCATTCATCGTAATCAAGATACAAGGAAAGCAATAAAAGAAGACACCAAAATCCACTTGGACTACTTTGTTGTAAGCAATGAAATCACAAATTACCAAATGCAGAAGTGCAAAACAAAAACAGAATCAAATGCTTATCAAGCTAAACTTTGTGTATGTGTGACATGAGAAAACCACAATCACTACTGCCACATACTACCCAAATACTCCCTCCGTCCCAAAATATTTATCCCATTTGACTTTTTTGTTGAACTTTGACCACAAATATATAACAATTTAATTATGTTCATGAAATTCTAAAAATTCCTATTGATTCACCATTAATAATATTATCAACAACAACTTTTAGAATTTTATGAACATGATTAATCTCTCATAAATTTGTGGTCAAAGTTCAACAAAAAAAGTCAAATGGGACAAACATTTTGGGACGGAGGGAGTATATATTTCAAGCTAAATTCTGAAAAACATCAAATCTTTTGCGAGAATTATCAAAGTATGTTTATGTATTGGGTGCGTGTGTAGTGCGAAAAGGTAAGAAAAGAGATTAAGAGGGAAGTAGTGAATACTGTGTCCCAAATTTGAAGCTTAATGGGGCGACCATCAATGGTGACCATACGAGTACCAAATTCAACTCCAATCGTGAGATCATGAACCGGCTGAAACCTCTTGTCAGTGAATTGCAACAATAGGCATGATTTCCCCACACCTAAACCAAAAAAAACGAAAGAAAAAAAATTAAAAAAAAAAATTCGCAAGCGAGAATTGTTATATAGACCCTTAAATTGTGGATATAGTTAAATACAGGGAACGATATATACAGGGAACGAAATATTTCAACAATGCCCTTGCCCGTCTCGTGTAAGTATACACGAGACACATCTCGTGTGAATTCACACGAAACACATCTCGTATGAACTCACACGAGACACATCTCGTGTGAGTTCATACGAGACTTCATAAGAGTTCATACGAGACTCATCTCGTATGAACTCACACGAGATGTGTCTCGTGTGAGTTCACACGAGAGAGACGATTGTATGATTGTAGATTGTAGCAGGATTAAGAAGATACCAGAATGGAATCAGAAGGAAACACGAAAACACCCAAATGGGCGTCAAAGCCATGCATAATGGGAATCGATGAAGCTGGTCGCGGCCCTGTTCTAGGTTTAATTTCTTCATTTTTCTCACGAACCCTAATCACTACTTGATCTATCTCAAAATTCAATTTCATCATTCAATTGGTTTTCTGCGTTTCCTGTTTTTAATTTCTCAGGACCCACGTAATTACATGAATGCTTGTATTGTTCGCTCTCATACAAGGACACCCTTTCCTCCTTACATTTTGCAGGTCTAATCTTTTTTCACCCTATTATTAATTCTTTATTATTTTCTCAACTGGGCTTGCTTGTTTTGTTGTAAATTTGTAAAGGGATTTCTTGAAATCTTGATTAATGGGTGTGGTCGCCGGAATCTGATAGAGAGAGAGAGAGAGAGGAGGGTGGGGTGTGGTCACCGGATCTGGTAGGGGTCGTAAGAGGGAGACTGAGCGACTAGAGAGAGAATGGAAAGGCATAAAATTGAATAAGGGAAAAAAAATTAGGTATATAAAAGGGTATTTTGGTAATTTACTTCTTCCCTGTATTTTTAGTTTCCTGTATTTAGTATTTACCTTAAATTGTTGAGTAAACCTGTAAGTTTAAAATTTCAAAATTGCCATAGAATGAAATGACTCTAATACCCTTGAATCCATACACCCATTCTTATATACTTCTTTTTTAAAACTCATTGTTAATCTCATTTATATACTCCCTCCGTCCCTGCCGCCTAGTGGATACTTATTTCCTTTTTAGTCCGTCCCAGCCCAATGGAGACTGCCCAAAGTGGAAGGGAATCTTTACTATTTTCTCCGCTCATTCTCTCTCATATTTTACTTTTACACTCACAACACCAATCAAATCACTATTCCTCCCACTCATTCTCTGTCCTATTTAATTTTTCATACTCACAACTTTTCCTTTCATTTTTTATCTCTCTTACTTTTCCTTAATCTGTGTGCCCAAATTTTTGGTATCCACTCGGCTGGGACAGATGGAATATAATTTTTCACTTTCTAACCATATAAATGTGTTAAATTATTGTCTTAAATATTCTGTTTTCGTGGAAAAAATTCGGCCAGAATTTGATGATTTTTTGCCCAGAATCGGTCACACCCGGCCAAAAAAAAAAAATCGGCAACACCCGGTCGAAAAACAAAAAAAAGTTCGGCCAGTAGTGGCCGAACTTCTTGAAAAAGTTCAGCCAGTACCGGCCGAACTTTTGTAATTAAAAAAAAAAATCAAATATTTTGGCCTGTTATTTGGGTACATAACATCGTTTTGACCTGAGAATAGAGCTAAGGTACTTTGAGCAATCATTTATTTTTAAATAGACAAGAAAATGTACGTATTTTTAAATAGCAAAAGCAATCTGATATAACCTTCTTCCTAATGCCCATAGGGAAAAATATTTTAGCCTTGATTTGTTAAGCTTGCTATCTTGGAATATTAAACAGGACATGTTCTTGGCAGGTAGTTTTCCTTGGAATACAATGTTTGGGTTACGGGATGGTTTATATAGGAAGTCGCGTAATGCAAAAATTTTCTATGAGGATTTTCATTAACCGAGCATGGTCTAGATGCTTTTTTAAGAAGTTCGGCCGGTAGTGGCTGAACTTTTTCAAGAAGTTCGGCCGGGTGTGGCTGAAGTTATTCAAGAAGTTCGGTCGGGTGTGGCTGAACTTTTTCAAGAAGTTCGGCCAGTAGTAGTGGCTGAACTTTTTCAAGAAGTTCGGCCGGGTATGGCTGAACTTATTCAAGAAGTTCGGCCGCTACGGGCCGAACAGATCTATAATTTCGGCCGGTACTAGTTGAATCACCACAAACCCAGAATTTGAAACAAATTGAACCCAAAAATTTTCAAATTGAAACATTAATCGAACGAATTAAACCATAGGAAGTAATTTTCGAACGAATTGAATCAAAATTACCTTATTTTACAATGTTTCTCTCTCTAAAAATTTCAATTTTCTCTCTTTCTTTCTCTAAAAATCTGATTTGGGGTTAATGTGTATGTGTGGGTGTGGGTGGGGATAAGGGAAAGGGGTATAAAGGGAAAGAGAGGGGTTTATTTTAATTTTTGGGGGTGAATTTAATGTTACGGGTTTACTCAACAATTTTACGGGTCTATATAACAATTATCTTGGCAAGCATATGCATACTAAATTCACACAGTGCGTACATAAATTATGGTTTAAAAACAAAATTATGAATATAAGAAAGCCGTAAAATCGTGCCTGTGTCTCCGATGATTATGTATTTGAATAGATACTCGTAAGACATGTTTCCGGCGGATAGCGTTCGTCGGCGACGTTGACCACGGAGACCTGTGGTTTTGATATCAATACCGAGAAGCTACTCAAAAGTATTTAAAGGTTTGTTAATAGACAAATACTTGCTCCCTACGTCATTCTTAATTACTACACTTTATTTGTCATTTAAATTATTAATTAATTTTAACATTTCTTGTGTTTTTGTTTGGGAAAAATTGCATTTTGGACCCAAAGTTTAGGGGTATTATTAAGTTAGGTCTTATTTTATCACTATTTACAATTTAGGTCTCAAAGTTGTCATTCTGTTAGTATTTTAGGGGTTTTAACTAGTTTTGTTAGAAAAATCCGTTAAATGATCACGTGCAAGTCACGTGTTATTTAACGGATGATGTTTTTTAACAAGAATTCTTTCATTGTTGTTTTAATACAAATTGAATGAAAATAAATAATCAAATAGAAAATCAAAATTAAAAACCCATTTCTATCCTATTTTTATGTTTCAACTTCAGCGTTTCTTCCAATTTTTCGAACCATGGTCGTCGCCCCCCACACCCTCCCTCTGCCATCATTCCCCACCCACGCTGTCCTACACCATCTCTCCCCTTCTACACCTTTTGCATCTCTCTTTTCGTCTGTGCCTTTTCACCTCAATACTTCGTTGGAGGCAAAACGTCGTTGAATCCAGCGTCGTCTTCTCTTCATCCTTTCTCTTACTTCGGCGACTACACTCCAACGAGAATCACTTCTCTCTCTCTCTCTCTCTCTCTCTCTCTCTCTCTCTCTCTCTCTCTCTTCAAATCTGGGTTTGAAAACAGATTTGAATATGAGTCTGAAAATCAGATTTGAATCTATGTTCGAAATCTAACTTGATTATGCATTTGAAAAAATCCGATTTAAATCTAGATTTAAAAATCAGATTTAAAATTGGGTTTTGATTAAAGTTTGGAATTGATGATTGATTTTATTTTGGATTTTTATTTTTTAATATGGGTTTTGTTTGAAATTTGAATTTTGAATCTAGGTTTTCTTTTAATTTTTGGGATAGGGGTGGTTATGATGATTGTAAGATGTGGTGATTAAGTTAGATTAGTGGTGGGACGGTGGTGATGATGGTGGCGGCAGTGAGGTGGTTGCGACAGTAAAGATGATGTGGGGATGGTATTGTTGGTGATACGATGATGAACAGTAAATGAAATAATTTGATTGTATAATGTCAATATTTATTAGTTTATTTTATTATTTTTGAAAGAATATTTATTTTTAAAAACAATGAATCAATTTTTATTTCTTTTGAAGAAGGATAATGCTCATTTTTTCGAAACATAGAAGGATAATGATGCCGGAGCATGAACGTCAATTAAAATACCTTATTTATCTCTTTATTTTCCATAATTTAAGTCTAAGTATTTTTCCTAGAAGTTGTCAAGTCATGTGTCTGTCCAAGTCCTAATGTCCAAGTTCAGTTATTCAGTTTAGAGTCTAATGTATTCGTTGTATTGAAGTCATGTACTCATCCTATATATTGGAGTGCATATGAATAAAGAAGGCAGAGTTTTCAGCATTAACCTTGTTTGCAAATATCATTTGCTTGGAGTGAGTGGCATCCTCCCTTAAATCAAGCTATCGGCTTGGTCGCGTCAAGTGGCTTCCGCGATTAGTGACGTTGAGTGGCTTTCGTCACCCCTAGTTGAGTGGCATCCTGGGTTTCTATCTCTTGTAGATCTCGGCCTGTATCAGAATTGGTATCAGAGCAGTTGATCCCGTTACATTTTTTTTTTTTTGTTAATCTTTGTCATTCGTTCATCAATGCCTCCAAGGTGTCAAAATATCGAAGAAGTCAATTTGAGGGCAGAGTTGGCTGAGTTACGATTGTCCAATCAAGCACTCCAGCAATCCAATCAAGCGCTGCAGCAAATGATGGTTGAGTTGCTGCAACGAACTGCTGTTTCACCACCTCGAAGCCGAAGGAGTAACTCGGGAGGGTTTCGAGATGAAACTTTATTTCAAGATGGAGCAGAATCCTCAACTTCCAGCGATTTGGCACAGGCTCGAAGGTCATATACATGGTATATGGAGTGGCTGGCTCGTGCACTTGAAAACTCAGACAGAAACATAAACGTTCAGGTACCAGATTTTGAAGGCAAGCTCAATCCAGAGGATTATTGCGATTGGGTGGCAGCTTTGGAAGCTTTCTTTGACTGGAAAAACCTTCCTGAAGACCACAAAGTTCAGTTTGTTGCTACGAAATTGAAGAGACATGCTCTTGTTTGGTGGCAGCAGTACCAACGGAACAGAGATAAGCGGGGAATACCAAGAATTACTATGTGGGCGGAAATGAAATTGAAGCTGGATGATAAGTTCCTCCCTCTCGATTTTTACCAATCTCTCTATAGAAAATTTCACCAACTAAGCCAACACAATGATCAATCAGTTGCAGAGTATACAGAGCAGTTTTACAAGTTTTTGAGTCGCCTTAATTTGACTGAAGATGACGATCAACTTGTGGCTAGATACACAGGTGGTCTGAAGTTTAATATTCGTGGAGAACTTCTTATGAAGCGTATGGAGACACTTGAAGAGGCTTATCAGTGGGCTCTAAAGGCTGAGGAAAGGGTCAAGTTATTCTCATTCAAGAGAGGCGAAAGTTTCCATTCAGGAAAAGACAAAGACAAATCGTCATCATCATTCCAAGCCAAGAAGAATGCAACTTCTACGTCAGAATTTCCAAAATCACACGATGGAGGAAAAAATACAGAGAAAAAAAATCTGGGTTTGAATGTTTCAGGTGTGGAGAAACGGGGCATAGATCATATGAATGTCCGAAGAAGAGAGCTGAGGTGAATTTTACAAAAGAAGAACCAGATGATGTAGACATGAAGAGTAATACAATGTATGATGAATCTGAGAATGAGGGTGAAGTCGAACATTGTGAACCAAATTTTGATGATCAGAGTCTCGTTATTCGACATATCATGACAATCCAAGAAGATGACCAATGGCTTAGGCATAACATTTTTCGAACCTATTGCATTTGTGAAGGGAAGAAATGCATCTTGATGATTGATTCAAGCAGCGTCGAAAACATGATTTCCAAAACAATGGTAGAAAAGTTGAATCTTGCTTGTGAGCCACATTCAAAAAGGGAGGAGAAGTCAGGGTGTCACAATGATGTCGAGTAAAGTTTTCTGTTGGTAAGTGTTACGTCCTAAAAAATCCATTCAACATGTTCTGCATCTTGGACATCCATCTTGAGGTAACGTCTTGATTTACACCTTGGACTAACGCCTTGAAATTATTTGTTGTGTTTATCCTATTTTTCAGGAACATAATTATAAATAAATAATTCACCCATGTGACCATTTGGACCTAGTCAAAGAACAAACATAACGGATTCAAATCAGAAGATAACGGTTGGACTCCATCAACAAGAAGCGAGATTCTAGGCGCAAGATCAGCAAGACATTCAAGTTGATATTTTCAGTTACACTAGTGCCTATATATTGTTCTTAGGAAACACACTTGTTCACGTTACACAGTTTTGCTTACTCTTACTCTGCACTTGTACTAAAAAACTCTCAAATACTTAATAAAACTTGTTTGGTTTAGGCATGCTTGCCAAAAGCCTCCCGAGATTTTTCTCTTGGACGATTGCTCTAAGGGTTTTCTCGTTACATCCTTGTGTTCATATTGCTTTGAGGATCATATTCCATTTGTGCCCAAACCTCCTAGAGAAGACAAATTTACTTGTCGAAATTTATCCAAAACAATTTCGCGCCGTTTGTGAGAACTTTGGTTTTTTAGATTCCCTTTAAGATGAGCAATCCGACCTCAGCTATGTCTACCCCCATCATCACCACTGGGGCAAGGAACATCACGTCAAGATTGCCCGCAACTTCCAATCCGCATCCGCCTATGGGTCCTGGCGCCATCACGTCCCAAAGCCAAGGACTTAGTCTGGGCGGATCCCCATCCATGATGTTACCTGGAATCCCGTTAGAACTTATAACGGCCATGACGAGTATGATGCAACAGCTAAAAGATCAGCTTGACGGACAGCAGGAAACCAACCAGACGATCTTTACTCATCTCGACAAGTTGCGACGTGATTTTTCGGCTTCAAGGCGAACCGTCCCCGTTGTGAGCACTCCTGAGATTCCTCCTTTGCAACCCAGGAATCTTTTTTCAGGTGCCGAAACAAGTGCGCAAGGTGAACGAGGTAGCACGTCCATGACCAGTACCGTTCAGACTAAAGGCACAACCGTCACATCCAACCCGATGCCGCTGTCATCATGTTTCACTTTTGTGACTCCATCCCCCGTGAGGCAAACAGGGAGTTTTAATTTGTTCAATACCCCTTTCAGTCCTATAGTTGCCACTAACCCTGTTACAGATACTGCCCTTGCAAGAGAAGTACATCAACTTAAGGAAATCCTCATGAAGGTTCCCGGAGTCACCTTGCCCTTCAACTAAGCATCTCCAACCAGCCATCATGATTCACGCTTTGTTCCTGCTATAGCTGGAGTAGAGATTCCTAAGAGATTCCAAGAACCTTCCATGAAGCAATATGATGGCACGACAGACCCCGCAGAACATATTGCCTTATACCAAGAAAAGATGGATATCATCAGCATTCCTCCGCACCTTAAAGAAGTTTGTTTATGCAGGGGCTTTGGCTCCACCTTATCTGGTCCCGCCTTGATGTGGCTGACCAACTAACCGATGAACTCCATCTCATCATATTCTCAATTAATTAACATGTTTCTTAACCAATTTTCTTGTAATCGTGTCTTTGGAAAATTAACCAGCGACCTCTACAGGATTGTACAACAACCTGACGAGACCCTCAAGGATTACGTGTTCAGGTTCAACAAGGAGGTCGTAAGCATTCCTCACATTGACGTGTCGACTGCCACGGAAGCTTTCAGGATGGGCCTGAAAAGGGAGTCACCCTTCTATCAAGACCTTGTCATGTTCCCATCTCGAAGCTTAGAAGAAGTCAGGACAAGGTCTGTCCGTTTCATCAGGTTGGAAGAAGATGAAATGATCCATGGCAAGGCGTCCAAGAAGGCGTCAACATACGACAATCCTGACAGAAAAGCAGAATCCTCTCATCATCGATATAACAGGGGAAAACCCTATTCTAAAACTGACTCTCCTAAGATTAATGTTGTAGAAGATGACAATGTTGAAGATGAAACCGTTTATCCTAAGATCAGTGATTATTGTTTTTCTGTTGACATTTCAGGGCTCCTACATGCGATGGACAACTTAGGGAGCAAGGCGCGATGGCCGAAGACAGGTGACAGGGAAACACCTTGGAAGGACAAATCTAAGTGGTGCGCTTACCATGAAGATTTTGGCCATACTACAGAAAATTGCATTGCTTTGAGGAAGGAAATCAGCCACTTACTCTCTAAAGGCCTCCTTAAGGATTTACTCGGAAAAAGAAAAGGACGGGCCGAAACAAAGGAAACCGTCGCTGACACTCCATCTTTGCCTCCTCCTGCCACTAAGGTGATCAACTTCATTACAGGGGGGTCGGACATTTGTGGCACCACGTACTCTGTAGCCAAACGTCATGCCAAAGATTCTAAGGAGGACAAGATAGAGTTACCGGCACGACGTCCTGATGCTTCTATGGGCCAGCAAATCATCTTTGATCAAGATGATAAGGAAAATATTTTGGATCCTCATCACGACGGGTTAATCATCACCTTGCAAATTGCCAATTGCAAGGTAAAATGCATCTTGGTCAACAACGAAAGTTCAGTAAACTTGGTTATGAAGAGCACGTTAGAAGAGATGTCAATTCCCCTGACCGAGGTTGTGAAGAATTCTTCCGTCCTGGTCAGATTTAGTGGGGAGAACAAACAAACAATTGGAGAAATCAAATTGCCAGTGTATGTGGAGGGATTGAATTCCATGGAAAGGTTCTGCGTGATCGATTGCCATCAGCTTATAATTTCATCTTGGGAAGACCATGGATCCACAATATGAAGGTTGTTCCATCTACATACCACCAATGCCTTAAGATGCCGATGCCTTGGGGGGGTAATCAAGGTAAAAGGGGACCAGCAAGCCGCTAAGGAATGTTATAAAACAGACATGAAAGCCTGCTCTGCTCCCCGTCCAGCATAGCAATTACAGAAAGGCGTCAAGGACATCTTGGAGGCTGCTGAGTACGATGTAAGAAAAGTGCCCGTGGAAGCTTCTAGCCTTGATGCCCATGTGTTAGTTGGAGCTGACTTACCCCCTAAAATCGAAAGAGAGTTGATCGACTTCCTGAAAACTAGGAAGATGTGTTTCGCTTGGAAACATGAAGATATGACGGGGATAGATAAAAGCATCATAACTCATAAATTGAACATTGATCCTACCATCAAACCGGTCCATCAAAAGAGAAGGAAGTTTGCCCAAGAACGGAATCAGATCATCAAGGAAGAAGTGGAGAGACTGCTCAAGTCGAAGATGATCAGGGAAGTGCAATATCCTAGGTGGCTCGCCAACTTGGTAGTAGTTGAAAAGAAAAACGGGAAATGGCGTGTATGCGTAGACTTTACAGACTTGAACAGAGCTTGTCCCAAGGATCCATTCCCGTTGCCCCATATTGATTCTTTGGTATACGAGACAGCCGGCCACGATGTATTAACCTTCATGGACGCTTCTTCAGGGTATCAGTAAATCCAAATGGAACCTTCTGACCAAGAAGATACTGCCTTCATAACTCCTGAAGGTATATATTGTTATATTGCCATGCCATTTGGATTAAAAAATGCAGGGGCAACCTATCAAAGACTGGTAAACAAGATGTTCAAGGATCATATCGGCAAAACAATGGAAGTATACATAGACGACATGGTGGTAAAGTCTAAGAATATGGAAGATCATGTAAAACACTTGGCTGAGGCCTTTGACATCTTAGAAGCCTTCAATATGAAGCTGAACCCGTCTAAATGCAATTTTGGGGTTAGAGGTGGGAAATTCTTGGGGTACATGGTGACAAAAAGGGGAATTGAGGCCAGCCCAGAGCAGATCAAAGCTATTCTCAACCTGCAATTCCCCAAAAACGTCAAAGACGTGCAAAAATTGACAGGACGAGTGGCCGCCTTGAATCGGTTCATTTCCAAATCTTCCGAAAAATGCAAGTTGTTTTATGACGTATTGAGGAAGAACAAGCTGTTTTGGTGGACCGAACAACACGAAGAAACCTTCTTTAATCTCAAAAAGTACCTTACGTCTTCACCTCTCCTTGCTAAGCCAGAACCAGGTGAACCCCTCTATATATATCTAGCCGTATCCGAGAATGCCGTAAGTGTTGTCCTAGTGAAGGAATATCAAGGCAGTCAACATCCTGTGTACTATGTAAGTAAATCCCTCCTAGATGCAGAAACCAGGTACTCTCATCTCGAAAAACTTATCCTCGCCTTAATAACTGCATCTACTAAATTACGTCAAAACTAACTATCCTATCAGGACTGTTATGAGAACTCCAGAGATGTCAGGGAGAATGGCCAAGTGGTCGGTCAAGCTCAGTATGTACGAAATTTCTTACGAACCTAGAAGTACCATTAAGTCACAAGCCCTTGCGGATTTTGTGGCCGATTTCAGTGCTACCTTGCAATCCGAGGTAGAACTAGAAGTCCAACACCTCGAAGGTAATAATATCCCCAGGTATTGGACATTGTTCACAGACGGAGCATCCAACTCAAAAGGCGCAGGACTGGGCATCATATTAAAGTCGCCAGAAGGAGAGCTAATCCCCCAGGCGGTTTCCTGTGAATTCCAGGCAACCAACAACGAAGCTGAGTATGAGGCTTTGATCCTGGGCTTATCTACTGCTCTTAGTTTAGAAGTTACTCATCTTAACGTGTTTATTGATTCATTGCTATTAGTCAATCATTTTAACGGATCCTATGCAGCTAAGAGTACCAGGATGACACTTTATCTCCAACATGTTAAGGCGTTGGCCGCGCATTTTGTTAGTTTTTCCTTGAAACAGGTACCACGCGAGGAAAATGCAGAAGCTGATGCCCTGGCTAATTTAGGGTCAACATGTGGAGCGATGATAAATACAAACATTCCCATTATATACGTCCAATATCCATCCATTGATCGAACAGACGAGTGTGAAACCCTAGGCCATACGGAGGCATCTTGTACAGGCCAGGATGCAGTGCCAACGTGGACTCAACCTGTCATACGGTATTTGCAAGACGGAACCATTCCACTGGACGCTAAGAATCAAAGGTCTTTCAGGATGAAGATGTCCCGGTTCACCTTAATCAACAATAAATTGTTCCGAAGGTCAGCTACATGTCTTTACATGAGGTGTTTAGAGCCTGTAGAAGTTAAGGAAGTCCTAAACGACCTACACGCGGGAGAATGTGGGAATCATTCAGGAGGAAAGATGCTGTCTTCTAAAGCCCTCAAAACGGGATACTATTGGCCCACTATGAGACAAGACGCAATGGATTTAGCTTCAAAATGCGACGCGTGTCAACGGCATAGCAACATCTCGCATCAACCCGCTGAACCTCTCTACCCCGTACTTTCATCTTGGCCTTTCATGCAGTGGGGCATGGACATATTCGGCAAGTTACCAAAAGCTCCAGGAGGCAGAGTGTTCATGTTAGCCATGACAGATTACTTCTCCAAATGGATCGAAGCAGAAGCGTACGTGCAAATACGAGACAGGGAGGTCATATCCTTCTTAAAGAAGAACATATTGAGTAGGTTTGGCATTCCTTCAGAAATAATCTATGACAATGGTTCTCAGTTTATTAGCAAAAATACAAGGGATTTCTGTTCAAGGTGGGGAATCAAATTGATAACATCAACCCATGTGCATCCTCAAGCCAACGGACAAGCTGAATCGAGCAACAAGCTGATCATCAACAACTTGAAAAAATGTTTGGATAGGAAAAGGGGAAGATGGGCCGATGAATTACCACTTGTACTATGAGCTGACAGGACAACGTCTAAGAACGCTACAGGATAGACACCGTATTCTTTAGTATTCGGCACTGAAGCTGTACTCCCCATAGAAGCAACTATTCCAACCGCAAGATATGGATTGCTGACTCCTGAGGACAATAGCCACCTCCTAGCCCAGGTTCTGGATACCGTGGATGAACTCAGAGACAAGGCCAAGATAAGGATGGCCGCCTACCAACAACGAATTGCCAGGTCGTACAACAAGAACGTAAGAATAAGGCATTTTCAGGTTGGAGACATGGTACTGAGGAAAGTATTCCAGAATACCCGGGAGTTGCATGCGGGCAAACTATCCCCTAAGTGGGAAGGTCCCTATCTTGTTGATGCTGAGGCGGGAAAGGGTGCATACTGGCTGTCTACCCCGAACGACATCCGAATACCTAGAAGATGGAATGCCCTACATCTGAAGCATTATTACATGTAAGTTGAAAGTTATTACGGTTTCCACGGTCAGGTATGAGCTTCCCCTCAAACTAGTTTCTATCAATTTCCTTGCCTTTTTACTTAAAGCAAACCTTTACTGACTTAAGCATCGGAGGGGTGTTAGCCATAGCTAACACCCATCTCTAACGCATTTCTGTTTTGCAAGATGTCACTGTAAACCAAGATAGTTCAATATACCCGAATGAGTGGTCAACTTGGACAACTGCTCGACGTGTCAACGTCTCGAAGAGACAAGGTAAAACACCTTTTAAGGCTTAAGAGATTATCCGCTTTTTCTAAGTTCAGTAATTATCATAAGTTCACCTTAGCGCACGATTAAGGTATTTACCTTCTACGGTTTAATAGATATCACATCTTTTCAAAAGATTATTGGTTATCATAACCTCGCCTGAGCACACTTTTTCCCACTTGAGAGTCAATGATTACAACATTGCTACATGTTGTCCTTTCAATTTGGTTACAACATTGTTACATGTTGTCTTTTCAATTTGGTAATAACATTGACATGTTATCTCCGTCAACTGGTTGTAACATTTACATGTTACCAACGAACAACAAAGATTATATCACCGACCAAACAGTTTCAATAAAATATCCAAAAAAAAGGGCAAAAGCGCCTCACCAGGTTAAGATGTTGAACCAACCCAACATCTATAAAAGATCAAATGTCTTGACTCTTATGAGTCTTTACAACTAAAAATTCTTTTTGAGGATAAACCCTCACCAAACTGTTTTTCAAGGGAAGAAGGTGAAACATCCTAAAAGTCATTCCATGTTGCTGTCGTGGGCATCGTCAACCTGCTCAAGATCCCTGGAGGCCTCATTCACCTTTTCATCAATGATCCGCTGCGAAGCTGCCTTTTCATCATCCAGGTCCCAGTTCACGTGCTCTCCTGCCCGGTATTCCTCAATCATTTGGATTCTAGTTTCAAAAACTGCTTTTGTAGTTTCGTTCACCAGGTCATCATGAAGTGCTTCCATCTCCCTCGCATGCCTAATATCGACGCTGGCAAGCCTGGACCGCCATTTTAAAATCTCTTCATTTTTGTCCCTTATTTCTAATCCCTTTTCTCTCATTATCCTTGCAGCTTCTTTCAAATCCTTCTCGTATTCAAACCTACTCATGTCAAAAGTATCACACTTTTCCTTCTACATCCTGATTTCTTTGGACATCAGCTTGGCAATCGAGACAGCCTGTTATCGACAAGCAAAAGATATTTACCAGAATGAAAAAGGATCTCTGCACAAAGATCCAAATAAACTCTTACCTGATTCTCCAACACCTCTTCACTCCGAGTCTGATTCTCCGCGCTGGTAACCTGATCCTCCCTTTTTCTCTTCAAGGTAACTTTATTGCCTGCCTCAGGTGATCTCTTCCGCTTTCATCTTGGCTTTGTAATTAGCCACAATGTTATTCGTCGTGAAACCGGATCGAGTCACTACACATGAAAGTATATGTTAGTACGGACTTGTTAAAGTAACCAATTTGATGGTACAATAAACCTAACTCACTTTTTTGAGAAGCGTTGTGACTTTGGATTTGGCAGAAGACGGGTGGAGATTGCCCCCTTTGGGCTGATTCCATCGTAATATAGAGACATCAGATATGGAAAGAATTTGAAAAGATTTGATGATATCGAGGCCGCCCGAAAATCATGGTTACTGGTTCCTATCATGACTCTACCCTTTCCTTCCAACCGTCACGCAAGAATATTCTTGTCAAAATATTAAGACTTTCCGTATTTCAGCATGGAAAAGCCTTAATACTTTGGGGGCAATTGTTACGTCCTAAAAAATCCATTCAACATGTTCTGCATCTTGGACATCCATCTTGAGGTAGCGTCTTGATTTACACCTTGGACTAACGCCTTGAAATTATTTGTTGTGTTTTTCCTATTTTTCAGGAACATAATTATAAATAAATAATTCACCCATGTGACCGTTTGGACCTAGTCAAAGAACAAATATAACGGATTCAAATCAGAAGATAACGGTTGGACTCCATCAACAAGAAGCGAGATTCTAGGCGCAAGATCAGCAAGACATTCAAGTTGATATTTTCAGTTACACTAGCGCCTATATATTGTTCTTAGGAAACACTCTTGTTCACGTTACACAGTTTTGCTTACTCTTACTCTGCACTTGTACTAAAAAACTCTCAAATACTTAATAAAACTTGTTTGGTTTAGGTAGGCTTGCCAAAAGCCTCCCGAGGTTTTTCTCTTGGACGATTGCTATAAGGGTTTCCTCGTTACATCCTTGTATTCATCTTGCATTGAGGATCATATTCCATTAATGCCCAACCTCCTTGAGAAGACAAATTTACTTGTCGTATTTGTCAAAAACAGTAAGTATGAAGATTGCATCTACTTTGATGTTCTTCCTATGTATGCTTGTCATTTACTTCTTGGAAGGCCATGGCAGTTTGATCGCAACACACAACACGGTGGAAGACATAATACTTATTCTCTTGAAAAAGATGGTATGAAGTATTTGTTGAAGCCTCTAAAAGATACTCCAACAAGTGTAGATTCTAAGAGTGAAGATCCTAAGAGTGTGGATTCTAAGAGTGCAATAAGCTTACTGACTCAACGAGCTTTTGAAGAAGTTTGCAAGGAAGAGGGGGTGTTCTATGCATTAGTGGTCAAAGAAGTTGGCAGGGAGAATGCTAGTAATACTCCAACTGAAGTTTCCAGATTACTAAGCAGATTTAGTAAGTTGGCTCCCGAAGAACTTCCAGTTGTGTTACCTCCTCTGCGAGATATACAACACCAAATTGACTTGGTGCCAGGTTCGTCTATTCCTAACCTACCTCATTACAGAATGTCTCCAAAAGAGCATGCTGAATTACAAAGCAGGTGGAAGAATTGATTAAGAAATGCTTGATTCGTCCGTCTTTCAGCCCTTGTGCAGTACCAGCTCTCTTGAAGCCAAAGAAAGATCAATCATTGAGAATGTGTATTGATAGTCGAGCAGTGAATAAGATCACTATTAAGTACATATTTCCAATCCCTCGGCTAGAAGATATGTTTGATGAACTTGTCGGTGCTGTTGTGTTTAGTAAACTTGATTTGCGGAGTGGTTACCATCAGATTCGCATCCGGCCAGGAGACGAGTGGAAAAAAGCTTTTAAGACAAGGGAAGGCTTGTACGAGTGGCTTGTTATGCCGTTCGGACTCTCAAACGCGCCTAGTTCTTTCATGAGGCTTATGAATCAGGTCTTGAAGGAGTTTATTGGGAGGTTTCTTGTCGTATTCTTTGACGATATTTTGATCTATAGCAAGAGCAAAAATCAACATCTTGAGCATTTAGAAAAGGTGTTCGAAGTTCTTAATGATAACAAATTGTTTGTCAATTTAAAGAAATGTAGTTTCATGGTTGATTGACTTATATTTTTGGGGTATGAAGTAAGTGCAGATGGGTTACGATTAGATGGTGAGAAGGTTAAGGCCATACTTGAGTGATCAATTCCAAGAAATTTCACGCATGTTCGAAGTTTTCACTGTTGGTGTAGTGCTCTAGGCTATAGTTATGTTTAACTTGAACCATTATGTATCATCTTTATCATTTATCATAGAGCGTGTTTATTCTGTTCATTATATGTTTGCATGTTTATTATATTGAACTCTGTCCCTAGTTGTTGTGAACAACTAGTATAAGTTGGTAATGGATAATCATGGAGATGATTATATGTATGGAGATGCACATTACACTTATGGGTACTTGCTAGAGAACGAGTATTGAACTTGACCTTCTTATGAGATTTATGACATGGTCTGTTGTCATGATTAAATTTCATGATAGTCGTGTTATTGAATTCTTAGTACCTGAGATTATCATCGTCTTCCACATGGTGAAGATCGTGTTTGATATAGTCTAACACTATCTTTAATCGGATAGCAATAAAGGCTATGTTAGTACGATTGGATCCTTGTAGGGAAGAATGATAAGTCAAGACGGGATTTGTCCCTCTTATGAAGAGAGATATTTGCTTGGGCCCCTCGATGAATAGTGTTGATGAAATGTGTGGCCACACTCAAGTGATTTGATAGAGATCAAATGCATTTAGATTATCAACATATTCGGAATCGAGAAAGCATTGAACAAGATGAGTTGACCTAGACCATGACTCATGTTCAATTGGACATCGTGGACAAAGGGATTATGACATTTGATTATCAAGGAATCAAGCTTTGATTTTATATTTAATTGGGTGGACATAATGATTTGCTAGAAGTCACTTATGTCTTGTGAGGTTGATGTTTCAACTCACTACCAACATAAAATATAATTCCTAAAGGGTCACACACAAAAGAACAGATTGAAAATGGCTAAAAGGGTGATTTTTGGGCTCAAGGGACGACTAGTCCCCTCTGGCACGACTCGTGTCTGAAGGGACGACTCGTGCCCTCTTGGCTCAAGTCGTGCCTTGTGAAGGGACGAAAGAATCTGAGGCTGTACCATTGGGGATGACTCGTGCCCTGTGGGACGAGTCGTGCTCACGACTCGTGCCCTCAAGCACGACTCGTGCCCCGTTGATTTGACAACCTGATTTGTTGGCACGGTTCGTAGTGCGACACGTTTGGCCATAAGGCACGACTCGTGCCCCTGGGGACGAGTCGTGCCAGTGGCTAAATTTTGGTCCGTACATGATTCCTTTGCTGATTTGGTTTTGATCTTTGACAAGGTTTCTTTCATAAAAGTTAGGGATTTATATTTAGTATAAATAGAAGCCTTTGGTCAGCCAAAAACACATGTAATTTTGGAGTTTATGAAACACTAAAATTGGGATCTAGATTAAGAATCAAAGATCAAACATTTTTAGCCATTGATTATTGAAAATCGTTTCAATAATCGGAGATCATCTAGCAATCAATCAAGAAGCATTCTTGGTCCGTTCAAATGTGGATTACCGATAGAGGGTGATAAGTTAATCACCAAAAGCTTGAAGCCTTCCGTTTGTTGATTCATCACAAGATAAAGAACAAGGAGAAGATCTAAAACTTCGTCAATGGGTTTCGATATTCGTTTTGACATTCGCTATTGGAGATCTATTTTGAATTAACAAATCGCATTCAAGGTATGTAAATTCTATCTCATATAAATTTCTAATCTCTTCATGCTAGACGGATCTTAGGGCTAGGGTTTTGTTGTTATTTCTAACTTTTTCCGCTGCGTTTGTAACCCCAAAACCCAACAGTGGTATCAGAGCCCTGTCTTGCCATGATTAGGATTGAAATTGTATGCTAGATTTAATTTGATTATTTGCTACCATGCTATATGAAATAGATCTAGATTAATGTGTTTTGTTTTTGATGAAAAACAAGTATATGAGATATGCCATGTTCATGATTTATGATGAATTAATTAGATTAGTTTATCACATAGGTTAAAGATTTGTTTAATATGATTAAATGAAATTGGTAATTTCTCAAAATTGAATCAAAATGTTTGTATGAAATTTTGTGAAGCCCTATGTTCATGATTATGTTCACATGAGATCTATGTTACAACCATGCGATGTTTGTTACAATATGAAAACCTTCTAAATATTTAAGTCTTATGCCATTCCTTTATTAAAACACTTGTGATATTTTAGGGTATTTGACGTAGTTTCGACTCAGTTGGGTGTATCTTATTTGGGTTTTATGGGTCCATGCGCAGCGGAATTAAGCATCTCACAAAACCCAAGAGCCCTAAGATCCGTTCTATATGATTAAATTGAATTCTTATGAGATAGAATTAACCAACCTTAATTGCTTTCCGTTCTTGAGCTATCGAACAATCAAACAATGTGATTTTGAATCACAAACTTCGAACTCTAGGCCTTGATCGTCGTACGAGCGAAGACCCTCTAATAGTATCCACACCTTTGAATAAACCAAGAACGATTTCTTGATGATTGTTAGATCATAAACCTTGAAGATATTGAGAACTTTTGTTGTGATTTTCTTTTCAGAAATTCGGCTAGCTTTTTAGGGTTTCACAGACCTTATATTTATACTACATTAGTATGGTATATGTTTCCTAATCAAATTAGGAAACCAGTCTGTAAATCGCCTTTGTGGCATGTTGTGTCGCACGACCAGACGAGTCCCATGGACAGGTTCTGTCGCGCGATGTCTTATGCCACATCAGGACTTTCTCAATTTTCTTCCTCTGGTTCAATCAATTCATTCTAGTAGTGTGTGACCCAATAGAATTATATTATGTTGGCAATGAGCTCGATCATATCAACTCTCATAAAACATAAGCGGACTCTAGCAAGCCATTATGTCTACCCAAATAATATAACGTAAGAGTTCACGTTTTCAATGTTATACTTCCATTTCTCCCTTTGTATCACGATGTTATATTGATCACAAGTCATGGTCCACGTCAACTCGTATTTGTTCAATGCTTTCTCGATTCTGAGTATAATGATAATCCAATCGCATTGGGGTATGGCCATACACTTTCATCATTATCAGACATCGAGGGGCCCAAGCTAAACATCTCTCTTTAGAGGGACAAATTCCATCTTGACTTATCATCCTTCCCATCATGAATCCGATCATGCCAAAGATATCCTTTATAGATATCGTGTTAAGATATCGTTTGACTAAAATCAAACATGACTTTCATCATATGTAAGGTCATGATAATCTCAGGTCTAGGGACTAAATGAAGTGACCATATGAGATTTAATTATGACATTTGACCATGACATAAATCTCAAACGGGTCAAGTCCAGTCACTTGTTCTCTTAACAAGTACCCATAAATTTAATGTGCATCTCTATGCATATAATCATCATATGATTATCCATTAACATTTATACTAATTATTCACTTAATAATTAGGGACGGAGATTATTACAATTAAATATGCAAAACATATAATAATCAAATAATAAACTTTTCATATAATAATAAATAATGTCAACATATAAGTCTATCAACTATGGGCCTAGGACATAACACTAACATCTTATATCTTAATTTGTGATCAAGGTGAGATAATGGTTAATGTAGTTTTGACTCAGTTAGGTGCATCGTTCCATGTCTCACATGTTTAAAAAAGGTTTTGAATTAATTGGTGCTTTCAAATGAGATTTGACCCAAGGCATAGATGAGATTTAAAACATATTTTTGACATATGATGTCTATTGAAATCTCATAAAAGATCTAAGAGTCATATAGTGATATGATTGATGTTTCTACCTAAATAGCTTGATTTCGGGCATTGACTCAGTTAAACCAAAATCAAGTGAAATATGGATATTAGCCTACTATGATTATATGATACATGCTTGTATTTGAAGGTGTATAATTTAGTGGGAGTATTTATGAAATACATTATTTGCTCTTAGATGATAAATGTGTTGATACTTATGTGTTTCATTGTTTGCATATTTTATTGTAGAATGACTAATCACAATAATCAACCCCTATCACTGCGATCAGTCCTTGAGAATGACAAGCTTGAGGAGAACGGTACAAACTATTCTGATTGGATCAGAAGCCTTAGAATTGTTCTAAAGCAACAGAAGAAACTGTACGTTCTCAATGAACCCATTCCACCTCAACCTGCTCCAAATGCTTCTAGGGCAGATATGGATGCACATAAGAAACATAATGATGATTCTACAGATGTTGCATGCCTTATGCTTGTCACTATGTCTAAGGCTATTCAGAAGGACCTTGAGCACATAGATGCATCATTTGATCTTGCTGAGCGATTAAAGAAAATATTTCAAGTGCAAGCAAGAAACGAGAGTTATGATGTGGTTAAGTCCCTAACTGCATGCAAGATGCAAGAAGGGCAATCGGTGGGAGCTCATGTCCTTAAGATGAAGGGTCACTTGAGCGTCTCGAAAGGCTTGAAAATCCGATGAGTTTGGAACTCGCCACGGATTTGATATTGAATTCATTGCCTGAAAGTTATAGTCATTTTATTATGCACTATCACATGAGTGGCATGGATAAAAATCTCTCGGAATTGCATGTGATGCTTAAGACCGCAGAGATGAATATCAAGAAGCCTAAAACCGATATTGTGTTAATGGTTAACAAAGGTAAAGGATTCAAGAAAGATGGCAAAGGTAAAGCAAGTGTTGCTAAGCCTAAGGTAAAGATTGTTGTTGCCGGAGAGGCTCCCAAGGCATCTCAAAAGGATGCGGTGTGCTACCATTGCCAAGAGGTTGGTCATTGGAAGCGCAACTGCAAGGCTTACAAGGAAGGCCTAAAGGCAAAGAAGGACAATACGATTGCTACTGATTCAAGTATCTATATGATAGATATTTTCCTTTCTGTTTCTAGTTCATGAATATTAGTTACCGGATGTGGATCTCACATTTGTTTAAATGTGCAGGGACTCAGAAATAGGAAGCTGCTCAAACAAGGTGAAGTTGACCTACGTGTTGGGAATGGAGCAAGAGTTGCTGCATTAGCCGTAGGGACATATGATGTAACTTTACCTAGTGGCTTAGTACTTGTTTTGAACAATTGTTACTATGTTCCGGATTTGAGTAGGAATATTATTTCAGTTTCTTGTTTGGATAATGAAGGGTATAATTTTCTTATTAAGAATAAGAAGTTTTATATTTATTTAAATGATATGCTTTATGGTATTGCAAATTCATTTAATGGCCTTTATGTTCTTGATGTTGATGAAAAACAAAATAGTGTTGAAAATGTTTATCATGTAGACAAGAAGTCTAAACCGAATGACGTGAACAATTCATTCATGTGGCATTGCCGGCTTGGTCATATAAACGAGAAATGCATTTCTAAACTCCACAAAGATGGAATGTTAAACTCACATGATTATGAATCATATGAGATATGCGAATCTTGTTTATTGGGTAAAATGACCAAATCACCTTACACTAAGAGTAGTGAAAAGGCTAGTGATTTATTGGGCCTAATACATACTGATGTATGCGGACCAATGAGCAGCATTGCTAGGGGAGGATTTCGGTATTTCATTACATTCACCGATGACTTATCTAGATATGGCTATGTCTATCTGATGAAGTCAAAGAGTGAATCATTTGAGATGTTTAGAACATTTCAAAATGAAGTACAAAATCAACTTGGCAAAACAGTTAAAGCACTTCGATCCGATCGTGGTGGTGAGTGTTTGAGCCAAGAGTTTGACAATCATCTCAAAAACTGTGGAATTGTTTCAGAGTTGACTTCACCCGGAATGCCACAATGGAATGGTGTTTCCGAGAGGAGGAATAGAACCCTATTAGATATGATTCGTTCGATGATGAGTCAAGTAGACCTTCCTATATCCTTTTGGGGACATGCATTAGAGACTGCTGCGTTCACACTGAACAGAGTCCCTACTAAATCGGCTCCTAAAACCCCACATTAGATGTGGCATGAAAGAAAACCTAATTTGTCTTTCATGAAGATTAGGGGCTGCGAAGCTTATGTGAAGAGACTTGTCTCTGATAAGTTAGCACCTAAATCTGACAAGGTTATTTTCGTTGGTTACCCTAAGAAAACCAAAGAGTATTACTTTTACAACCGCGTAGAGAACAAAGTGTTTGTTGCTCAATATGGTACTTTTCTTGAGAAACAGTTTCTCAATAAAGCATCTAGTAGGAGTAAAATTGATCTTGAAGAAGTTCAAGAACCCGAAAATAACATGGAACCGATAGTAGAGACTGAACCAAGTCCACAAGAAGTTGTGGAACCGGTTCAAGATCCATAAGTCCATCATAGATCGGATAGGTTACGATCCACACCCGAGAGATATGGATTTCTCGTGTCGAAAAGTAATGAAGTAGAAGTCATTGAGAATGACGAACCTACTTCCTATCAAGAGGCGATGTCCGATTCCGATTCGGATAAATGGTTAGAAGCCATGAAATCCGAATTGCAATCCATGTCGGATAATCAAGTTTGGAACTTGATTGAGCCACCCGAAGGTGTAAAAACCATAGGGTGCTAGTGGGTCTTCAAGAAGAAGACTGACATGGATGGGAAGGTGCATACTTATAAGGCTAGGCTTGTAGCAAAGGGATATAGGCAGACTCATGGTGTAGACTATGATGAAACCTTCTCGCCTATTGCCATGCTTAAGTCTGTTATAATTTTGATTGCCATAGCTGCGTATTATGACTATGAGTAATGGCAAATGGATGTCAAAACAGCTTTCCTTAATGGAAAACTGCTAGAGGTTGTGTATATGACACAACCCGAAAGTTTTGTAGATCCAAGAAATTCTAACAAGGTGTGCAAGTTGCAAAGATCCATTTATGGATTGAAGCAAGCTTCTAGGAGTTGGAATCTTCGGTTCGATGAGAAAATCAAAGAGTTTGGTTTTATCAAGAACGAAGATGAACCTTATCTATACATGAAATTCAGTGGGAGCGTTGTGCTATTTCTCTTATTATATGTCGATGATATCTTACTCATTGGTAATGACATTCCTGCGCTTGAGACTGTCAAGTCTTGGTTAGGAAAGTGTTTCTCAATGAAAGATATGGGTGAAGCCGCTTACATCCTTGGTATCAAGATCTATAGAGATAAATCTAATAGGATAATTGGTTTGAGTCAAAGTACCTACATTGACAAGGTTCTTAGAAGATTCAAGATGGAAAATTCTAAGAGAGGTAACTTGCCAATGGTTCATTGTGTTACTCTTAGTAAGACTCATTGTCCTAAGACAACTGATGAACGAAAGAGGATGAATGATATTCCATACGCTTCGGCTATTGGATCTATCATGTACGCTATGATTTGTACTAGACCCGACGTCTCGTATGCTTTGAGCATGACAAGTTGTTACCAATTTGATCCGGGTGAGAACCATTGGAGGGATGGAAGAAGATCTTGTTGTAAGAGGTTACACAGATGCTAGCTTCCAAACCGACAAGGATGATTTCCGATCGCAGTCGGAATTTGTGTTTATGCTTAACGGAGGTGCGATATGTTGGAAGAGTTCCAAGCAGAGTAATATTGCCGATTCTACTACTGAGGTCGAATATATAGCGGCATCCGATGCAGCTAAGGAGGCAGTTTGGATCAAGAAGTTCATCAGTGACTTGGAAGTTGTTCCAAGTATCACTAATCCGGTGGAACTTTATTGTGACAATAATGGTAACCATTGCTCAAGCAAAGGAACCAAGGTCACATCAACGATCCAATCATATACTTAGATGTTTCCATCTCATTTGAGAGTTCATTGATCGAGGAGACGTTAAGATATGCAAAGTATCAACCGATGATAACATTGGGGATCCGCTTACAAAGCCCCTCGCACAAGAAAAGCATGATGGTCATGTGAGGTCCATAGGTATTAGATACATAGATGGAGCCTAGTGCTAGTGGGAGATTGCTGGTGTAGTGCCCTAGGCTATAGTTATGTTTAACTTGAACCGTTATGTATCATCTTTATCATTTATTATAGAGCATGTTTAATCTGTTCATTATATGTTTGCATATTTATTATATTGAACTGCGTCCCTAGTTGTTGTGAACAACTAGTATAAGTTGGTAATGGATAATCATGGAGATGATAATATGTATGGAGATGCACATTACACTTATGAGTACTTGCTAGAGAACGAGTACTGGACTTGACCTTCTTATGAGATTTATGACATGGTCTGTTGTCATGATTAAATCTCATGATAGTCGTGTTATTAAATCCTTAGTACCTGATATTATCATCATTTTCCACATGGTGAAGATCGTGTTTGATATAGTCTAACACTATCTTTAATCGGATAGCAATAAGGGCTATGTTAGCACGATTGGATCCTTGTAGGAAAGAATGATAAGTCAAGACGGGATTTGTCCCTCTTATGAAGAGAGATGTTTGCTTGGGCTCCTCGATAAATAGTGTTGATGAAATGTGTGGCCACACTCAAGTGATTTGATAGAGATCAAATGCATTTGGATTATCAACATATTCGAAATCGAGAAAGCATTGAACAAGATGAGTTGACCTAGACCATGACTCATGTTCAATTGGACATTGTGGACAAAGGAATTATGACATTTGATTATCAAGGAATCAAGCTTTGAATTTATATTTAATTGGGTGGACATAATGATTTTCTAGAAGTCACTTATGTCTTGTGAGGTTGATGTTTCAACTCACTACCAACATAAAATATAATTCCTAAAGGGTCACACACAAAAGAACGGATTGAAAATGGCTAAAAGGGTGATTTCTGGGCTCAAGGGACGACTAGTCCCCTCTGGCACGACTCGTGCCTGAAGGGACGACTCGTGCCCTCTTGGCTCAAGTCGTGCCTTGTGAAGGGACGACAGAATCTGAGGCTGTACCATTGGGGACGACTCGTGCCCTGTGGGACGAGTCGTGCTCACGACTCGTGCCCCGTTGATTTGACAACCTGATTTGTTGGCACGGTTTGTAGTGCGACACGTTTGGCCATAAGGCACGACTCGTGCCCCTGGGGACGAGTCGTGCCAGCGGCTAAATTTTGGTCCGTACATGATTCCTTTGCTGATTTGGTTTTGATCTTTGACAAGGTTTCTTTCATAAAAGTTAGGGATTTATATTTAGTATAAATAGAAGCCTTTGGTCAGCCAAAAACACATGTAATTTTGGGGTTTATGAATCATTAAAATTGGGATCTAGATTAAGAATCAAAGGTCAAACACTTTTAGCCATTGATTATTGAAAATCGTTTCAATAATCGGAGATCATCTAGCAATCAATCAAGAAGCGTTCTTGGTCCGTTCAAGTGTGGATTATCGATAGAGGGTGATAAGTTAATCACCAAAAGCTTGAAGCCTTCCGTTCGTTGATTCATCACAAGATAAAGAACAAGGAGAAGATCTAAAACTTCATCAACGGGTTTTCGATATTCGTTTTGACATTCGCTATTGGAGATCTATTTTTGAATTAACAAATCGCATTCAAGGTATGTAAATTCTATCTCATATAAATTTCTAATCTCTTCATGCTAGACGAATCTTAGGGTTAGGGTTGTGTTGTTATTTCTAAGTTTTTCCGCTGCGTTTGTAACCCCAAAACCCAACATTCACGGCCTTGCTTCCTTCTACCGTCGATTTATCAAGAACTTTAGCTCCATCGCTGCTCCAATGATGGACGTTCTGAAAAGCAAGGAATTCAGGTGGACACCAGCGGCAGATAAATGTTTTACTCTATTAAAATCAAAGCTTGTGGCAGCCCCTGTTCTAGCCCTTCCAGACTTCTCTAAGGTTTTTCAAGTTGAGTGTGATGTCTCCAATGTTGGTGTTGGTGGTGTATTGATGCAAGAAGGTAAGCCTGTTGCTTATTTTAGCGAGAAGTTGAGTGATTCCAAGCTAAAATACTCAACTTATGATAAGGAGTTGTACGTGGTGGTACAAGCATTATGCCATTGGGAAGGATATCTTATCGGGGTTGAATTTGTTCTTTATTCGGATCATGAGGCATTAAAATTTTTGAAAGCACAAAAAAAGTTGAACTCAAGGCATGTTGGCTGGGTTTCCTACTTGGAAAAATTTAGCTTTGTGTTAAACCACAAGGCATGCACTTCGAACAAAGTTGCTGATGCGTTGAGCCGAAAGTTTTCATTGTTGACCACACTTTCTTACGAGGTAATTGGTTTTGATCTTTTACAGAATCGTATCTTTCGATCCATTTTTCTCTAAAGTAATACAGGAGATTTCAGACAGAAAAGAAAGCGAGTTTTTGTTGATGAATGGCTATATCTTTAAGGGAAATCAGTTGTGTTTACCGGATGGTTCTCTAAGGTTTCTGGTAATCAAAGAATTGCATAGTAATGGGCTTGGTGGACATTTTGGAAGGGACAAGACAGAAGCACTTGTTAAAGAACGATACTTTTGGCCAAGTCTAAAGAGAGATGTTGCTGGATTTGTTCAAAAGTGTTTTGTATGTCAAACAGCGAAAGGTGGAGTACAAAATACCGGATTGTACCAGCCCCTTCATACTCCTAATGCTCCTTGGGAGGACCTCTCAATGGACTTCGTTCTTGGTTTGCCAAAATCGCCACATGGTAATGATTCCATATTTGTCGTGGTCGACAGATTCTCCAAGATGGCCCATTTCATACCCTGTAAAAAGTCTACGGACGCTTCTCATGTTGCTGTTCTATTTTTTTTTTCGTGAAGTGGTTCGCTTGCACGAACTCCCACAGTCCATCACTTTGGATCGAGATGTCAAATTTATGAGTCACTTTTGGCGAACATTATGTCAGATTTTGCATACAGAGCTGAAGTTTTCTAGCGCATATCATCCACAGACAGATGGCCAAACAGAGGTAGTCAATCGCACGCTTGGAAATCTGTTAAGGAGTTTGGTGAAAGAGCAGCCAAAGAAGTGGGAGTTTGTCATTCCACAAGATGAGTTTGCATACAACAGTTCATTCAGTCGGTCTACTAAAAAGTCTCCATTTGAGATTGTTTACGGAAGATCTTCACGTCAAGCACTTGATTTCTTGTCTTTGCCAAATCCTCGTCGTGTTAGCATGGAAGCGAAGGAGTTTGTTGCTCATGTCAAGGGTATTCACCAGCAAGTCCGGGATCATTTGAAACAAGCCAATAAAGATTACAAGTCAAGAGCCAATAAACACAGAAGAAACAAAGAATTTGAAGAGGGTGAGCTTGTCATGGTTTATTTACGGAAAGAAAGATTTTCTGTTGGAACTTATAACAAGCTGCAACCAAGGAAGTTTGGTCCATGTCGGATACTTAAGAAATTGGGCACAAATGCTTATCGGGTTGAGCTCCTAGATGGTTTATTGATCAGCCCTGTGTTCAATGTTAGTGATTTGTATCCATATCATGAAGCTACAGAAGGCACACTTGAATTTGAAGAGTTGGTCGTTGATATAACAGGCGCTGCAACTAAGAAATCTCAACAAAAGATCATTGATGTTCTGGACGTTAGGTCAATTTGAACTCGCAGAGGCACATATACTCAGTACTTGGTTCACTGGAAGGGAAAACCACAATCTGAAGATGCTTGGGTTTCAAGTGAAGAGCTGAAGAAAATGGATGAAGAATTATGGCTTGATTTGAATTCCGGTCCGAAGCAGAGTTCTTTTGCAGTTGGGGAGAATGATGCAGGAGCATGAATGTCAATTAAAATACCTTATCTATCTCTTTATTTTCCATAATTTAAGTCTAAGTATTTTTCCTAGAAGTTGTCAAGTCATGTGTCTGTCCAAGTCCTAATGTCCAAGTTCAGTTATTCAGTTTAGAGTCTAATGTATTCGTTGTATTGAAGTCATGTACTCATCCTATATATTGGAGTGCGTATGAATAAAGAAGGCAGAGTTTTCAGCATTAACCTTGTTTGCAAATATCATTTCCTTGGAGTGAGTGGCATCCTCCCTTAAATCAAGCTATCGGCTTGGTCGCGTCGAGTGGCTTCCGCGATTAGTGACGTTGAGTGGCTTCTGTCACCCCTAGTTGAGTGGCATCCTAGGTTTCTATCTCTTGTAGGTCTCGGCCTGCATCATAATTGGTATCAGAGCAGTTGATCCCGTTACGTTTTTTTTGTTAATCTTTTTCATTCGTTCATCAATGCCTCCAAGGCGTCGAAATATCGAAGAAGTCAATTTGAGGGCAGAGTTGGCTGAGTTACGATTGTCCAATCAAGCACTCCAGTAATCCAATCAAGCGCTGCAGCAAATGATGGCTGAGTTGCTGTAACGAACTGCTGTTTCACCACCTCGAAGCCGAAGGAGTAACTTGGGAGGGTCTCGAGATGAAACTTTATTTGAAGATGGAGCAGAATCCTCAACTTCTAGCGATTTGGCACAGGCTCGAAGGTCAGATACATGGTCTATGGAGCGGCTGGCTCGTGCACTTGAAAACTCAGACAGAAACATAAACGTTCAGGTACCAGATTTTGAAGGCAAGCTCAATCCAGAGGATTATTGCGATTGGGTGGCAGTTTGGAAGCTTTCTTTGACTGGAAAAACCTTCCTGAAGACCGCAAAGTTCAGTTTGTTGCTACGAAATTGAAGAGACATGCTCTTTTATGGTGGCAGCAGTACCAACGGAACAGAGATAGGCGGGGAATACCAAGAATTACTACGTGGGCGGAAATGGAATTGAAGCTGGATGATAAGTTCCTCCCTCTCGATTTTTCCCAATCTCTCTATAGAAAATTTCACCAACTAAGCCAACACAATGATCAATCAGTTGCAAACTAGACTCGAAGATCTTTCCGGGGATATGTAATTTAGCTGCTGGAAAGTTATTTATAATTACCAGATTGTCCTTGAAGTGGACTCAAACTTCTGGTATTTATTATTTTATACTCCAAAAGCAAACTGATCCTTTCATAGTCTCTTGAACCGAAACTAACTCCATCAACAATGAATCTTAATGATATCAAGGTGGTTCTTTCCCGCATCATTCTCCCTTAGTTGGAGAAAATTCGCCCTCGAATTTTGAAGTGACTAAAAATCTTCTCAAAACATCTTTTACTTTGAATAATTTTGTGTTGAATGGGCCAAAAGAAGAAGCATACATATTTCTTTGATTTTGCGCTATCATAATACCAAATATCCAAAAATTTAAACAAGCTTACCTTCACGCAATTATGTCCGTGTATGTCGGTATGTGTCGGTGGACACTTCAATCTCTTCATCGTAAGCTTGATCTTTAGGAACACTAATCGACTCCTCAAGTTCTTTGTCATAGATTGGATATTCATCGTAGATGGGAGGTTTATTCCAATCAACGAAAACATGGGAGGTTTATTCCAATCAACGAAAACTTCTTCACTTATTGAATATGAAAATGGCCATTCAATATTTTCAAAAATCTCATCGTCATAAACCTTTTGGAATGTAAGGTTAAATCGATAATCAAATCTATGAGAAGCCTCTTCAATCGACACCTCATCAAAAGTGTGATTGGAAAGGAAAATCTTCTCACGATCACTTGTTGTCAACAACTTTGAATCATGACGTGAATCATCATGTTCCAAAATGTTTTAAATAATTTAAAACATTTTGTTTCCATGAAAAGTAAATGCTTTCTTAAAAAATGAAAAGAAACAAAAAAAGAAAAGTAAATGCTAAAATATTTTTAATTGTATTTTATAAGATACTTACATTTTTAGCATCTTAATTAGTATTTTTTTTAGGGTTAAAACTTTGTCATTTTAAATTTATTACTTTATCCCCTTTATGGTTATTATAATAAAATATCATTTATTTTTATATTTAGGGATATTGATATTTTCTATTTTGGCTATTATTTTTCATTCAATTTGCATTAATACAACAATGAAAAAATTCTTGTTAAAAAACATACTCAGTTAAATGACACCTGACTTGTATGTGATCATTTAACGGATTTTTTAACAAAACTAGTTAAAACTCTAAAATGTTAACAGAATAACAACTTTGGTGCCTAAATTGTAAATTGTGATAAAATAGGGCCTAATTTAGAAACACTCCCTAAACTTTGGGGCCCAAAATGCAATTTTCCCTTTAGTTTACGTTTATTAAAGTATAATTCCTTCCAATTTTCTAACATTTTTGTTTCAAAATAAATATCTATTTTTACTTGAAATTTACTAAGTCCGTGTTATTAAACAACAAATTTTACTTTTACAATTACTTTTATAATCAGTATTGTGAGATAAATAAGAAATTTTATGTATTTTTATTATTAAAAATACTTAAATTTTATTTTTTTTAAAAAAATCACTCTAAATTGAGAACTGACAACTAATAACTACTATATAAATTTATTACTAACTTTATTAGATAATTGAAGCTCATTTTAAATAACTTCCTTTTAATTTATAATATGCTAAATGCAAAATAATTACTCACGCATTTAAAATTAAATGTTTCTTTTTTTATTTTAAAGTGTTGCTTCAAATAAAAAGAGTTTCAAAATAAAGTGTCCTGCTGAGTTTCTTCAAGATTACAAATCTTAAATGTTTTTTTTGTTAATTATTTTTTCCCTCCTAAAAAAATATTGATCAAGAATATAATTTACCGTAACATTTATTTTAAAATGTACGTATTTAATAGTCTCTTGTTGAGATATTGACATATCTTGTCAATATCTTTTCCTTTTCTTGTAAATATTATTTCCTTATGTAAGTTGTGTATTTTAGGAAATCTTATTTTCTAAGTAGGAAAGTAGAATATGTAGCTATTATAGAATCCTAGTCAAAGTAGGATTATGGTGTATATATAGAGTTGTATCATTCATAATTCTTCAAGAGAGTGAAATAATATTTTCTCTTCACATATTTTGAATTCAACTTGGTATCAGAGCCATAAATACCGAGGGAAGTGGCAAGAGAAAACTATGGATGAAAGGAGATCTCCATATTTTCTTTCTACGAGTGACAATCCGGGAATGATTCTCACCTATATTCAATTGAAGGGCGAGAATTATGAAGAATGGGCTAGGGTTTTCAAGAGATCATTGAGGGCTAAGACAAAAACGGCCTTCATTGATGGAACCATTGAAAAACCTACCATGGAAGATGAATTGGAACATTGGCAAACGGTAAACTCAATGGTTGATTCGTGGATCTTTAACACCATTGAGCCAAGCCTTCGTTCCACGGTGAGTTATGTGGATGATGCGAAGACGCTATGGGACGATTTGCGGGAGAGATTCTCGATTGGAAACGGACTTAGAATTCAGCAATTGAAGGCGAATTTGACAAATTGCAAGCAATAAAAAGGCGAAAGTGTGGCAGCTTATTTTGGTCGCGTGAAGAAATTATGGGACAAGTTGAATGACTATGATGTACTCCCGACTTGTTCATGTGCGGGGTGCAGGTGTAACATTAGCACGAAGCTAGTCCAACGACGTGAAGACGAAAATGGTTCATCAATTCGTTATGGGGCTTGATGCTCCGAAGTTTGAGAACGTGAAATCCTCCATACTTGAATACAGAATCTTTGCCTAATGTAAATAAGGCATATTCTATGGTTGCACGAGAAGAAAGAGTCCGAGACAGCCTGCATGAAGATTATCCAAATACCGCCGCTTTGTTGCTCGCAGCTTGTGGGATCAATCAGGCGCAACCGATCGAACAAATGGTTCGATAGAAAGAGAGGAGACGAGCACTGTTGTTTGTTCTCACTGCAAGAAAAAGGGACATGACGTAGATACATGCTATTGGTGGTATAGAGCATTTGAATTCACAAAGGAAAAAAAAAAAACACAAACCACAGTTTAAGTGCCTCCATGCAAAAGCTAAATCAAGTTAAGATAAGTTATATACATCTTTGAATTCTTTAATCTGATAGAATGGAAGGATAGAAACAGTAAAACATTCACAATCTGATGTACCATTAGCAATAAATCCATGAAATTGATGTACATGTAAAAGAAGAAATTGCAGTGCATCAATCAACCACAACATGCACCTCTCTGAGCAACAGTTCCATCTCCTAAACCACGTGGACCCGCACCTGCGACATTCAGCCCAACTTTGATGCCAGATGACTGCATTGATTCAAGGCAAAACAGGAATTAAAATAAGAGTCCGGGCAATTCCAATATAGGGGAAAACAGAAACATGGGTGGGGTGTTGCAGGACTGACTTCATTTGGGCAAGAAATTCTGCCCGCAAGGTGGTAAAATTGAGAAAAGGAAAAAAAAATGTTCCACAATTCCAGTGTAAAGCCTACAACGTGATGCCCCTCATTCAGTCAAGCTAAATTTCTAAACAAATTATGAATCATATATCCTAACAAAGACTATTTCTGCATAAAAGTACCCCAAAAAAACTGACTATCTCGCCCAAGATTGATAGTTTCTTGGATTCTGCTTATTATTTGGTACAATTTCTTCTCATGTCTCCACCGTAGAAAACAACTCCCTCCGGTCCCAATTGAATGTATTTTTCATTGAAGGGACATTCTGAAAATATTTACTTTTTATAATATTTAATAACAAAAATGCATAACTTTCATGCTATCCACTTTCTTAACTTTTAATTTTGCAAGTATAAAATGAAATGTGAAAAAAAAAAATTGGTAAAAAATCATTCAGGGACAAAGGTTTTATTTATTTAGAAAAAAAAAAAAGAGAGATTCATTTTGAGACAAAAATTCTAAAAAACAGGCATTGATTTTGGGACGGAGGGAATAGAACATAGGGGGGATTACAATTCTGTCAGTGTATAAAAAGCACAGCAGGGGAGATGCACGCTTTGGCTACTCATGCGATATAACATGCAAACATATGCATAAAGCTTGATCAGTTCTGGATTTCAGAGTTTTTTTTTTTTGGACTAGGCAAGTGAAAAGAGTGTCGCTAAAAATTTTGTTCCTCGTGTGATAAATAACAAGCTAGTACTTATTATTGGCATATGCTGAACTTATTATGGGTCTATGATGTGTACTCCATAGTTTGAAAATACATATAATAAGACCAAACGAGGGGAACCCATTAGCACACTGACTAGGCACTTACCTCATTGGATAAGTCATATACTCCTTCACGGATCTTCTGAAGTATCTTTGCAGAAGTTTGCACGAAGGCCTATCAGAGTAAAAAGATGTTAGTCAAGTTTATTTTGCATTTTACTTTGAGGCATGGATGAGGTAAGTAAAGAGATATGACCTCCTCAACATTTTGAGCTGTTCTGGCAGATGCCTCCATGAATAAAAGCCCATTCTCCTTTGCAAATTGTTCACCTTCCTCTTTACTGACAGCCCTTCGGTGGGCAAGATCACTTTTGTTGCCTACCAGCATGATACTCATGTTAGGATTGGCATGTTGACGAGCATCTTCAAGCCAGCTTGCAAGATGATTAAATGTCTCTCTCCTGAACAAGCGTATCATTCAGGTTTTTAGTCAATGACACATCAGTGGCGGATCCAGAATTTTTAGTGAGCGTGGGCCAAAAAAATTAACGTCACGATTTATCCTTTTTTATACGCAAAAGTATTTTATGACTAGTAAATTAACAAAGTCTTATCGAAAATCACATCTGAAATTACTTATGAGTCTTTCTGCTAGTTATATTTTTAAGAATATTTGATGTTTCAAGTACCACTAAAATCTATTTGATCCTATAATCACAAAATTCAATACAAAAAGTAAGGAAAGTAAGTACTACCACATAACCAAAAACTTTTTAAATTTATTTTGGATCAAGACAATTTTTAAAAAAAAATTGGTCATTGGATTTTGGACGGAATGAGTACAACGAAGTATTCCTAAACTTTTTTGACAGTAATTGTAGTAACTTGAGAATGAAATTATGAAAATTTCAATCCCAAACTGCTACTAACTTATTTAAAAATCAATATAATTATTGATATCAACAAGATGAATCAGAGTTAAAAATTGAACTATCGTATGTTTGTGAATAATCAATCAACAAAAAAAATCTTTTCCCATATGTCCCGGTATAAGGTTCATATACATTCGGTTTTTTTTTTTTCATCTCAGTTTAAGTTAAGGTTCTTAGATGTTTTATCCATAAATGACGAAGTATGAATAGTGTTTTGGACAATCTTGTCCTCATAAAAATTCATATAATAATAATAAAAAATCGTTAATCTACTTTTCACCAATTTACTTGATGAATAGTATTTTGGACAATGTCATTAACCCAATACAATTGTTGACCTATTTTACCTTAATTTTCTAAAAAAACGTGTAAAGTCAAACTAAGAACTTTAAAATGAGACGGAGAAAATATTATTAAAGCCTAAAAGTTATATAGAAATGGAGGAGGTTAGTGTTGTTTGTCCTGATTTTTAATTTATTCATAAACCAAAAAAAAAAACTTTTTTAAAAAGTGAGTGTGGGCTATGGCCCACTCTCGCCCTAACATAGCACCGCCACTGTGACACATTACATACAAATATTGCAATTAGCAGCATTCATAACATACTTCTAGAGACTGAAATAATAATAACATATGTCTGTTTTTTTTTTGGACCACCAGGCTTACACTTGCATGAAATAAGGTATAAGTCTAAGAAACATATTCCCGTGCAGAGAGATTTATAGCAAACTAAATTCCATCAAGGTGAATTATAAACATGACAGTCTATTCCTCATGCTACGTGGCTTTAAGCAAGCTAATGCAACTAGAACTGCATATTACTTGGGACCATCTTAGAGGTATAACCAGATATAGTTCAGCATGTGCTGCACCATTAACATCTAAGTAACAAATCTTCACAAAAAAAATTATTGAAGATGTGCTTTTTGTCAAAGGTTTCAAATCAGACAAATACCAATTAAAAATGTTGTGCAATGGCAGCGGAAGCTAATGAACAATAACCAAGAACACAATTGAGAAATCGAAAGAGATGTAATTGGAGTTATGAATTTCGGCCACTCTTCTATTAATCTGTGCAAAATCTGTATTGTTTACATAGGATACAATCATATATATATGAACCAAACCCTAGCCCAACAACAAAGACAACGAAAATAGAAAAGCCCGCAAAACAACTTCAGCCCGTCACCCAGGCGCCCGTCCCGTGAAATCCCAGGTGCCCGCCTGGCGATGGATGCAGCAACCTTGAAGTCTCTGGAGCCGAGGCGCCCGCCTCGCATGAATCCAAGCGGCCGCCTCAAGATGTTCCAACCCAGACCAACTTACTGCCTTTGAGGCGCGCGCCTCGAGCCATAACATCCAACAAAAAACTACTCCCTCGGCCCCACTTCAAGGGTCATAGGGTAGTATTTCACGCTTCTTAAGAATTTTATTTAAAAATGAATAAGAATTGCAAGTGGGTAGAAGATTAAAGGAGAGAGAATGTAAAAGTTAAAATATTTATGATAAAACCTTTTTTTGATTGATTTTTTTGTAAATATGTTAACATTATAAGGGCATAATAAATGATTTTTTTTTGTAAATATATTTACATTATAAGGGTATAAATGTCTGAAACACTGTTCAAAATTTGCCATTTATGGAATGGAACTCTTAGTCTGGGACGGATCAAAAGGAAAAGTAGGACTCTTGAAGTGGGACGGAGGGAGTATTTGCTTTTATTGGGCATCATCAGATGCCAATTCTTTTCAGTGGGAAAGCTAATTTAGCATAATGCCTTAGTTTGTCAATGCTGTATATCTTAGTGGCAGTTAAGTGGCTAAGAAAAATGAAATTGCTGAAAGACATGACTGGATGCAAATCATCCCAACTGCATAGCTACAAGAACACTTCATGGAGAAAGACGAGCATACACATAGCATAAAGAGACTTGGATGCCAACCTAGTTATGTCATAAACAAGAAGTGCTCCAGCTGCTCCTCTATAGTACGATCTGGTGATCGACCTGAATGATTCTTGCCCAGCCTGAATAAAAGATGAACTTCTAAGATAAAACAAATGGATGTGCATAATCAAATACGAAATACCTTATTAGACGACCAGCCTCATGACATTCTACCACAATATAATTCACCATTCATCGTAATCAAGATACAAGGAAAGCAATAAAAGAAGACACCAAAATCCACTTGGACTACTTTGTTGTAAGCAATGAAATCACAAATTACCAAATGCAGAAGTGCAAAACAAACACAGAATCAAATGCTTATCAAGCTAAACTTTGTGTATGCGTGACAAGAGAAAACCACAATCCCTACTGCCACATACCACCCAAATATATATTTCAAGCTAAATTCTGAAAAACATCAAATCTTTTGCGAGAACTATCAAAGCATGTTTATGTATTGTGTGCGTGTGTAGTGCGAAAAGGTAAGAAAAGAGATTAAGAGGGAAGTGGTGAATACTGTGTCCCAAATTTGAAGCTTAATGGCGCGACCATCAATGGTGACCATACGAGCACCAAATTCAACTCCAATCGTGAGATCATGAACCGGCTGAAACCTCTTGTCAGTGAATTGCAACAATAGGCATGATTTCCCCACACCTAAACCAAAAAAACGAAAGAAAAAAAATAAAAAAAAATTCGCAAGCATATGCATACTTAATTCACACAGTGCGTACATAAATTAGGGTTTAAAAACAAAATTATGAATATAAGAAAGCGGTAAAATCGTGCCTGTGTCTCCGATGATTATGTATTTGAATAGATACTCGTAAGACATGTTTTCCGGCAGATAGCGTTCGTCGGCGACGATGACGACGGAGACCTGTGGTTTTGATAACAATACCGAGAAGCTACTCAAAAGTATTTAAAAGTTTGTTAATAGACAAATACTTAATTAATTAGTTTTAACATTTCTTGTGTTTTAGTTTGGGGAAAATTGCATATTTTGGGCCCAAAGTTTTAGGGGGTATTACTAAGTTAAGTTAGGTCTTATTCTATTACTATTTACAATTTAGGCCTCAAAGTTGTCATTTTGTTAGCATTTTAGGATTTTTAACTAGTTTTGTTAGAAAAATCCGTTAAATGATCACGTGCAAATCACGTGTTATTTAACGGAGGATTTTTTGAACAAGAATTATTTCATCGTTGTTTTAATGCAAATTGAATGAAAATAAATAGTCAAATAGAAAATCAAAATTAAAAACCTTTTTCTATCCCATTTTTATGTTTCAACTTCAGCGATTCTTCCAATTTTTTCAACTATGATCGTCGCCCCCCACACCCTCCCCCTGCCATCATTTTCCACCCACGCTGTCTTACATCATCTCTCCCTTTCCACGCCTTCTGCATCTATTTTTCGTCTGTGCCTCTTCATATCAATACTCCGTTGAAGGCACAATGTTGTTGAATCCAGCGTCGTCTTCTCTTCATCCCTTCCCTTACTCCGGCGACTACACTCCAACGAGAATCACTTCTCTTTCTCTTCAAATCTTGGCTTGAAAAAATATTTGAATATTAGTCTGAAAATCAGATTTAAATATATGTTCGAAATCTGACTTGATTATGCGTTTGAAAAAAATCCGATTTAAAAATCAAATTTAAAATTAGGTTTTGATTAAAGTTTGAAATTGAGGATTGATTTTAATTTGAATTTTTATTTTTGAATATAGGTTTTGTTTGAAATTTGAATTTTGAATCTAGGTTTTCTTTAATTTTTGGGATAGTGGTGGTTATGATGATTGTAGGATGTGGTGATGAAGTTAGATTAGTGGTGGGATGGTGGTGATGATGGTGGCGACAGTGAGGTGGTTGTGGCAGTCAAGATGATGTGGGGATGGTATTGTTGGTGATACGATGATGAACAGTAAATGAAATAATTTGATTGTATAATGTCAATATTAATTAGTTTATTTTATTATTTTTGAAGGAATATTTATTATAAAAAACAATGAATCAATTTTTATTTCTTTTGAAAAAGGATAATGTTCATTTTTTTCGAAACATAGAAGGATAATTTTTTAAATAATTTAAAACATTTTGTTTCCATAAAAAGTAAGTGCTTGATTAAAAAATGAAAAGAAAAAAAAAAGAAAAGTAAATGCTAAAATATTTTTAATTGTATTTTATAAGGTTCTTACATTTTTAGCATCTTAATTAGTATTTTTTTGGCTTAAAAATTTGTCATTTTAAATTTATTACTTTATCCCCTTTATGGTTATTATAATAAAATATCATTTATTTTTATATTTAGGGATATTGATATTTTCTATTTTGGCTATTATTTTTCATTCAATTTGCATTAATAAAACAATGAAAAAGTTCTTGTTCAAAAACATCCTGCGTTAAATGATATCTGACTTGCATGTGATCATTTAACGAATTTTTTTTTTTTTTTAACAAAACTAGTTAAAAATTTTAAAATGTTAACATAATGACAACTTTGGTGCCTAAATTATAAATTGTGATAAAATAGGGTCTAACTTAGGAACACCCCTAAACTTTGGGGCCCAAAATGCGTATTTCTTAATTTTCGCAATCAAAAGCGTATATTAAAAGTGTGATTGAAATTTAATAATTACCATATGTTTTGCATAATTAATGATCCTTAGCAAGTAAGAAACTATATAGTGATAAATACTCCCTCCGTCTCATAGAACATTACACGTTTACTATTGAGAACGGAAAATAAGGAATAATGTTATTAAAGTAGGTGTTGTGAGTGGGAGGAGAGAGAATGAGTGGAGAGAATAGTAAATTATAATGGTGTTGTGAGTATTAAAATAATGTAGGAGAGAGAATGAGTGGAGAAAATAGTGATTTAAGGTTTCCTTTTTAGGAAAGTGGGACTTTAAAGAGGGACGCCCAAAATAGCAAAAGGGGTAATGTTCTATATGGGACGGAGGGAGTATAGTATAATAATTAATTAATTATTCAAAGTGTTAAATTGAATGAATTAATTGATTATTTTCTTTAAAAAAAAAAAAAAAAAAAAAGAAGGAATACCTCTGCTTTAGAATCTGACGTGGATTCAAATTCAAACCCCCTGCAAAACAGCCCAGGAGTCCGTGCCCAGTCCCAGTCCCAGTCCCACTCCCACCCAAGAATTTCCACCGTCATTTGCAGTAAGCCCATAATTTCTCCGACGAATTCCAAACACGCAGTTCTTCCGGTGCGTGTGATCATTTGAAAGAAATTAATCTTCTGTTTAGACAGACGAAGGTCGGTGGCCAGAAAAGATGGAGCCCTAGATAACGATCAACAACTCGTTGCAAAAAAGGTTCGTTTTCATTCGCCCTGTTTTTGGTTTTGCAATATTTTGATATGTTATTCTCTTGTGTGTGAAGCTGTTAACCAATGTTCGCCTGATTTGAGCTGGGGTTTTTGGTTCTGTTCTCTACCGTATCAATTACGAATTTTTGAAATGTTGACATTAGGCAATTTGTGATTCTGTTTTTTCCGATATTGTTATGCAACGATGAATATCTGAATTCTTGTTTGCTTTGTTTGGAAATGACACAAAATACGATAGGGCCACAAGCAATAGAGGAATTTTAAAGGAGAAAATTGCACAATAACACACACAACACCACATGAATTGTTTACCCAGTTCCTTCCAATCAAGAAGTACGTCTGGGGCACTACCAAGGCAGGATTATTCTCAATAATCTCACAATATAATGTTACAATATGTTTATGGTCGTCACTTGGCTATATATAGGATACAAGAGTCAAACCCTAAACCTAGGTGCAAGAGAGAAATAAAAAAAAAAGGTCAAAATCGGCCCAACCCGTGATTTTTCCGTCGAGCACGACCGTGTCTTCTAATTGACACGCCCGTGTCAACATTGGCAAAAAAACTTCTTCCGTGACACAGCACGACCGTGTGGTCCTCTTTTCGGCCCTTTTCTTCTTTTTTCGCCTAGTCTTCCCAGGTTGTTTCTATCCCAACAATCTCTCAGCTAGAGACAAAGCCAAATTCCGTGACTATCGCCGTCAAACTCTCCCCCGAGTCTATCTTTCCCAAACATATGTCGCCGCCAACCGAAACAATCGCGCATCCGGGCCTCTTCCTCTAGTTACCCAAGTGAGTTGAAGATGAGCGAAGCTTCAACGTAGCTGCTGGCTGTTCCACAATGTTCACCTCGAGTGATCCACCTTGCACATCCCCCCTCAATTGCCCCTTTTTCAACCTTGAACTACACGATCCTCCATGCTCGACACTATCCTTATCTTTTCGTGTCATCTTAGCAACCCATCGTGTCACAATTCTCACAGGTACTGCTTCCATGGTGTTGTTGAATCCCCGTTACCTCTGCCGGCTATCTTGAACGCCCATCAAGCTCTTTCCAACATACCGTTTCGTGGAATTTCTCCCACACCCTGATGATCACCACAACCTCTCTGTCTTTTACTGGAATGCAGCCTTGCTTTCCCTAAGCGGACCATATTGTATGTGATGTACAACATCTTCTCCATACCACCCCGAGCTATCAGGTTAGCTCCCGTGGTAACCTTCCATGACCGACAACCGAAGGCGACCACACAACCTTCCCTATCCAGTTGCCCAATTCGGAATATGTCGCACATCACGTAGCCGCAACACAGTTCCATCCGTTGCCTTTACTCGAACGTCGCCCTTCCCCAAAATCTTGACCGAATTATTATCTTCTAGATAAGCAACCCCAAAATCGCCAGACATATCGCTCCATCCCTTCCGCACTAGTGTATGAATGGAATGTAGCGCCCGAATTCAAAACCCACAAATACGTTAGATTACTCTGAATTAAGATTAATGCTTCCGACATCTACTCTGCAACATTCAATCTCATCTCATCGCCCGATGCCTCTGGACAAGTCCTCCTAATATGCCCCCTCTTCCCACAGTTGTGGCACTTAATCGTCTTTGATTTTCCAACCACCCTACTCTTTTCCTCGACCGCCGGTGCAAGCCCCGATGTTTTCCCTTTGCTTTTCCTACAAATATCTTCGCCCAGAATCACATCCACAACATCACAAAATATCAACTTTGTCTTCCCCGTTGATACATTAACTGCTATTGCACTTGTATTCCAACTGTCTGGTAAAGATGATAACAAAATCAGTGTTTTCGATTCGTCGTCAAGAGTAACACTTATCGAAGATAACTGGGTCGCGATAGATTTGGATTCACTTATGTGTTTCATTGTCGACATGCCCTCCGCCATTCTCAAGTTCAGCAATCTCCTCATCAGAAGAGCCTTGTTTGCTGTCGATGGCATCTCATGTTCGCCAGCATCTCTAACATCTCCAATATCGTCTTGGCTTCAAGTACGTTCTTGGACACGTCGTTGATTAATGTCTGCCTTACTAGACCTAACGCCTTCCAATCCATGACCACCCACTTTTTGGTATCGATGTCTGCAATCTTCTATTCCAAGATCGGATACAGATCCATGTTGCATAACAAATACTCGATCCGTGCCCGCCAGAAGTTGTAATCTGTTCCATCAAACTTTTCGATAAACAACTTATTGCCATCCTCCAAAGCCCCCACAAGATCTTCCATGTCCATGACAACGAAACCCTAACCTTAGATCAAGAACCAAAAGATCTGATACCGGTTGTTGGGAAACGAAACAAAATACGATAGATCCACAAGCAATAGAGGAACAATAAAGAAGGAGAAAATTGCACAAGAACACACACAACACCAAAAGTATTGTTTACCTAGTTCCTTTTAATCAAGAAGTACGTCTGGGGTTATTCTCAATAATCTCACAATATGATGTTACAATATGTTTATTACAATCACTTGGCTATATATAGGATACAAGAGTCAAACCCTAAACCTAGGTGCAAAAGAGAAATCAGAAAATAGGTCAACATCTGCCTAGCCCGTGATTTTTCCGTCGAGCATGGCGTGTCTTCTAATTGACACGCCCGAGTCATCATTGGCCAAAAAACTTCTCCACACGACCGTCTCACCTTAACTGCACGACCATCCTCTTTATAACCCTTTTCTTCCTTTTTAGCCTAGTCTTCCCAGGTTGTCTCTATCCCAACACGATTGGCCATATGAGAGATTTTGACTACCGGTAATTAGTGTGTTATTAAATGGTTCTGTTGAAGACCTTTGTTCGCTTTTCAATGACCCCTTAAGTTCACATCTTCAAAACGGGAAAGAAAGTGAGACCGCATCTGATTATGGATCGTCCTTTCATGAATGCAAAATTCTTCACTAGATGAATAACAACCCGACTTTCACTCCACAATTCTTCACCAACTTCAGCTTGTCATCTGCAACCAACAAATGGGCTTCTAATGGTAGTTAAAGTCAAGCTGTTGGAGCAAATTATTCTGGCACTGATAGTGATAGGTTTTCTAGGTCGGTAATGGGTGGTAGTTGGGAAAATACTCGAATAATGCTTTGCAACTTTGTCATTGTACAGTTTAAACTTAAAGGGCTTATTAGCTGTGAATAAGATTAGGCGGTGTTAATATGAATTTCTTCTTAACCTATTCTAGACAGCTTAGTTCCAATAATAGTTAATAACAACCAAGTTTTATTTGATCACACCGGTCACCGACTATGTAATTTGATGTGGCATTAAAAGAATAAAATTGTTATAAGTTACAATACTTCACGGTTACCACCTAGAAAATGCAACTTCCATAAATTGGTACAAGTCATGTTTATAATTCTATAATTGCTGCAAAATATTGCAATGCACTATAGCCGACTAGAAAATGCTACCTCAGAACCGCAGTTAGCAATAGTGGATGTCTGTCCATTTTGTATTCCTCAAAGCTTTCAAACTTAAGTTTTGGATTTGCATGTGAGAGTGAGAGTACGACGAAGCGGTTGAATAAAGACATGAACCGAGGGCAATGGCCAGGTGAGAAAGCAATAATTGGTGAGTTGGCTAATAATGAGGTCGCTGCCCTGTAATTCATGGTCGTGGGAGGGTGGGTTTTGGAAAATGGAAATTTTCCACCATAATGGCCATTTGTATTAAATGGCTTACAGACTAAAATACACCAGCTTAACAAGTGTACAAAAGACAACACCAAGATTTTTACATGGAAACCCCTTTAAATCTAAGAGGGAAAACCACAGGACCGAAATTTTTCCACTATTCTTCAATGGTAGTACAATATTTCTTCTCAAGTTTTTGGCACAAAACTTAAAATACACACTCTTTGATGCAAATAAAATAAATTAATCTTTATTTGGGGTGATAGCTCACTCTATCCAAAAGAACCCAAATAGCTTTTGTATTCTATCTATCCAACCCTTTGGTAGAATACCAAAGACCAAAACCTCACTCTAAAAGTAGAATACTAACACTCATTCAAACACTCTTTTTAGTAGTATTTTTCACTCTTTATAAGTTGGTTACTTGGTTGTGTTGAGATAATTTCCAGTGGGAATGATGCTCCCTATTTATAAGGACCAGCCTTCGTTGTGAAAACCCAAATGAAAACACTGAAGTTCTCTGTGCCTGTAAATCCCTGGACGACGCTCGCAAATTTGATCGAAGTAAATAAAGACGAAAGAATAGAATGCTGGCTGCCCATTTTCTTCAATACAACTTGTGGTTCATCAAAATTAATGGGCTGGACACCACATAAATAATTCAACAATCTCTCCCTGCTGCCCGTGAGGAGATTTTGCATGACTTCCCACTTGGAATTCATTCCGATCAAGCCTCTGCCCAGTTTCAACGTCTCTCATTGACCCGGGGAATAATATCTAATAATTTACTTACTATTGATAATTCATGGGATAGGGTTTATAGTCCATCGAGGAGATGTTCAGTCTAAAAATTGCACAAAGAAACGGTTGAAAAAATGTTGTCTTCCAAGAAATGGAAGAACCAGAATGTGTGTCAAACTCAAGGGCAACTGCAACTGAACACAAGGATTTAAGGGTGTGTGCTATATGTCGATGGAAGATCTAGGATTGTAGTTTTTGATGCATTTTACTGTTCGTCGTTTGGATTTTTGCAAAAGAAGTTATGGCAGTTTTACTGGAGTTTAATCTGAATTTTTGCTAAGTTCTAGAGTTTCATGAATCTTTTGGTACATGCTTTATTCTATTATTAAGTACTTAATTAGTACATTCCCTTGTATTCCTAGGCTTGGAGGGATATTCCAAGTGCTCCTAGACTTCTTGTAGCAGAAATATTACAAATGCAAGGATACATTCTGTAGGCTTTTCAGATGTGAGTCCCACGTCAATTTAGCCCTCTTTCGATATGTATAACTTTGCCCATGCTCCTTTAATATTCCTGTTAAACTCAGTTTATGTTTACTTCAGTCAATCTTTTTGCTGAGAAGTTTTGAAAAATATCCACTTTTAATTTTTGTTCAGATATTTAGTTTTGAGCACCTCATTATGCAATCCTTATGTAAATATAGTGCCTGCAATGTGCCCTTCATGCCAAGTTTTTGAGATTCACTTCCATGGCTCTACTAGTTGCAGTACAATTGATTACCATATAGAGTTATCTGTTCCAAAATAACTTACCTTTGTTACTTCCCATTGTTTTCAAAGCAATTAGTTTCTGCAAAGCTGTTTATCGTCTTACTTATACTAGTAATTTTTGTTTTATTGTTTTGAAAGTTGCGGTAGAATCTTCCAATTAATTTTTAAGACTGATTTTCTTTTTTATGTAGCTTCTTGATTTATTCCTGTGTTTTCTGAATTGTTTGAAGGTTATATTATACAAAAATGGAACTGATTAGCTACACCAATTCATTGTTATTCCTAGTATTCGGGATTTTGTTTTTTCTATTAAAGCACTGAATAAATGTGTATTGGTGACTTGACTCTCATTCCAGATTGAATACAGGAGAGTTTGCAGAGCAGGATTGTTCATCTTTTATTTCAGAAGCTGCAAGGGCATGGATTCTGCATCTGAACAGAATTCAACTGGACCAGATTACTTTGGATACTATACACGAGAAGTAGCAGAGCTACTTTTGCAAGACGAGGATCTCTTACCATGTTCATCCAAGAATCCTGAGTTTGTTGGGAATGCTAAGGGGGGTGTCAAAGAGAAAGATGTGTGCAAGCCTAATCACACTGGTAATGGTATTACTAGTTCCATCGGCTGTGGTCCCTTATTTTGTGATGCTGCAGGAGCTGAGCTTACAGACATAAACAAAGAAAGATTGAGGGTAATCCTAAGACAGAGTGTGGTTTTCCTCTCACGGGAAGTTGACGAGGTATGTTTGGTACATTGTCCTTATCATTGTATAAGCAATTTTGAACATGACACAGATACCCTTTTTCTAGACATGGAAATTATAACTGGGGTTTGTTTAATTTTCCTTTTGCTTCTCAAGAATATTAGCGGGAATAATTGCCTTGTGATTACTTTCTTCAGAATATCATGCTTCTGATTATTCTTTGAAGATCAATAACCAAGCCATTTCTAAAAACTATAAAACAAGGAGTCAAATATGCCAGCCACTTGGAGAATTCTCTTACTTTTTGCTGGTTCATCGCAAAATAGAACACCCACTGGCTTTGTTATAGGTGCTACACCTCAATTCAACTCAACACAGCCTTTGTCCCTATTACTTGGTTTGTTCATAATAATTGTTTTTTTGCAAAAATAAATAAATAAAAAATGTGCCATTCTATTTGGTAATCCCCCCGTCCCAAAATGAATGACCATTTTTCATTTATGGGTTATTCTGAAAATGTTGATTTTTAGTAGAAAAAATGCATGCATATTCCACCTATTCGCTTTCAAAATTTTAGTTTTGCAAATATATAATGAACTATGAAAAAAATTGGTAAAAAATTCTACAGAGACAAAGATTTTTGAAGATTTTTTTTTCAAAAGGTCACTCATTTTGGGACAAAACAGGTCACTCAATTTGGGACGGAGGGAGTAATTAATATAAGCAGAGATCTTGCAGTAATGCATGTCCTTTTTTGTTTTAGGTGTGAACATATGAGATTGTATCTAACGGACAATTTGATATAGACAACTGCTAGACTGTTATTTACTTCTAACTTCAAATCTTGCAAAATAATGGCTAAACCTTTATCTTAGTTTTGCTTATGAGAAATTTCGGGCTAATAGTTCTCTTTGATATATCAACTCCACGCCTTCACTCTAATTATTGCAACTATATTAATATGGCATTTGAAACACAGATATTTGATCCTGTCATTAATATGTGTCGGATAAAATCTCGTATCAGACAAGAAAAGTGTTCATCTCAATGTGTATCTGCAACCTGTGAAGAGGATGCAGAAAACCATCCACGGAAGAAACCTAAGCTGTGCTCTTCCTCGTCTTTACCAAGCCTTCCCTTGCATGTTAGTCCTGACAGTTGCAGTCCTACTAGAAAGGTCTTTCTCACACCATCATGATCTTCTTGCTTTTCTTCTCACAATGTCACTATTTGGCTTTGTGATCCTTACATGTATACACTCACACACATATTGCAGTTTATGCTATATTCGTTTTTCTTCTAGGAGTTGGGCAATATAATTCTCTGCAGTATTACCATATCTCATTTTTTGTTCAGATTTAATCTATATTCGTTTTTCTTCTAGTTGGGCAATATAATTCTCTGCAGTATTACCATATCTCATTTTTTGTTCAGATTTAATCGATTGAAGCATAACTTAATTTTAGTGCTTTATAAATAGCTTAGGAGGTGAAATCAGGAGAAAGAAAACTCAAAATAATTACTATCTATACAAGTGCTGTGGTGAGATTGTTGACGAAAGCGGCTAGGGAAAGGTTTTAATCAGGAGAAACCTTCTTGGCTTGATGAGGCTGTTTTCCTGTTGAAAGATCTATTGGGGATATTGTATCTGTTAATTATGAACATTACTTTTTTTCTATCAAATCTAGACCACGCACTGGAAGGACCTCATGCACCGGGTATGCGCTTAATTATTTTCTACGTATTGGTCTATCATGACTCTAACTGAAAATAAATGGTATTGATTTGATAAATTAACCTTTATTCTTTTCGCTTTATATTTTGGAGAGATGCTTATAAGTTCATTTTGTTACTTTATTTTCTTCAAGAACCTTTTCCATCATTTCTGATGGAGCCAAAGACTCCCTATTTTTTGGTTTGGGAATATGATGGAATAAAACAAAATGGCTCAATAAACTGTCTACGCTTCTTTGTTATGAAACAACTGTCGGTCCATGCAATTTTCGACGCAATTTTCATCATGGGTCATCCGGAAACAACCTCTTTGGCTCTTTGTGCTTTAATAGAGGGGCAAGGCTGTGTACATCCGACCCCCCCCCACCCCACCGTAGGTGGGAGCCTTTGCAGCACTGGGGTTATGTTGTTGTTGTTGTTTTAGCTTCTGCTCCTTGAATTTGACGGTCGGATTAACCTCCAGCCTATGAACGACACCTCTTCCTTGATCCCCTTCATATCTTCTACTCGCCAAGCAAAGACATCCGTGCTTTCTTTCAGCAACTCGACTATTTCTGCTCTCTCTTTAGGTGACAGTTGTCTTCCTACTTGAATTTTTTGGTTAGGGTATGAAGGATTGGTTATTACATCCTCTAGCTCGTCCACGGGCTTTAGCTCCGAACCATCTCTGAACTGCAGGGTCTCGATGATAATTTCATGAACCCTTTGTCTTTCCTCGGCCCCCAAGTGTGGAGCCTCTTCAACAATCATATCGTCCAATTCAGTTGCACTTTCTTTTTTTAACCTGTCCCGAAATAAATGTCGCATTTCTAAAAAAAAGTGTCTTAGTGCAATTTTAACATTGTACATGTTATGTGCAAACAAGTAAAGCACATTCCTTAAATACGTTGTCAAGTCAAATGCGACATTTAGTACAGGATGGAGGGAGTAACAAAGATTTCTCTCACAGCTCAATTCTTTGAAGCTCTAGAATAAATTGAAGTTTTGCATTTGAATTGTTTTACGTGTGTAGTGCATGCAAGAACTAGATTTTGAATAGTGTCTCATACAAGTCTTTACTTACCTCCTCATGAGTAGAATGTGGATTATTGTCTACGAGTCTTCTTCTTACCTCCATCCTTTCTCTCTTCAGGTCAATGATGATTTGCAAATTCTTCTGGAAAATGTTGGTGAAGACAGGATTATGAAGCATTCTGATATTTTATCCACCACAGTAATAATTCTGTTTTTATCATTTGTTGAGTTTATAAATATTCTTAATCTCTATGTTTCTTTGTGTTGATACGTGATACCCTTGCCTTGTTCATCAAGATGTTGTGCTATCTGAAGTAGAAATCATATTTGTTTGGCTTATTTTCATTTGAATATGTCTTTTCCAGCTTGGCTGCATGCAGCAGAAGCTTGAAGAACTTCTTGATATTGTTATGTCAACTTGCAGGTATGTTATTTTGCATACCTTAGATTGTGCAAAAGGTGGAAACGCCACTTTCTTTATTACATGGATATATGATACTCCCTCTGCCCCAAAACCTATGTCGCACTTGACTTGTCAACCTTCTTAAAGAAGGTGCTTTACCAGTTTGTACTCCCTCCGTCCCATCCGAAAAGGCATAAAGTTGACCTCGCACGGGAATTAAGGAGTGTATAGTGAAGTAAGTGTCGTGAGTATGAAAAGTGATGTAGCAGAGAGAAAGTAGGGTAGGGAATAGTTAGTGAGTAGTTATTGTGAGTATGACAAGTGGGTTCCACGTATAAAAGTATTAAAAAAAATCCCATTTTGGGAGTGTGGCGTTTTAAATGGGACACCCAAAATGGAAATTTATGTCTTTTCGGGTGGGACAGAGGAAGGGAGTACATTACTTGTACAATGATAAAATTGCACTAAGTTTCTTTCTTTACTTAGAAACGCGACATTTATTATGGGGCGGATCTAAAAGAAAGGTGCGGCATTTATTATGGGATGGAGGGAGTATGCTCTTTCCTGGTCTCTCAATCAAGTATTGTGTTAATTCCCGTTGACAGGCCAATGACCCCTGTGGAAAAGCAACAGCTGTGTATGTTGATTAAGAACCTTCCACCAGAAAACTTGAACCGTGTAGTGGAAATTCTCCGTCGACAAAACCCATTGGAAGAGAAGTCAAAACAGATCAATGTAAACCTGGAACACGAGGCAATGCATACTGCTACTCAGTCCTATCAAATACTCCCTCCGCCCCAAAATTAATGTCACACCTTGACTTTTTTGGTCAACATGGTTGAACTTTGACCATATAGTTATGAAAATTTAATTATTTTCATGTCATTCCAAAAATGGTTATTGATGCACCAATAGAAACAATATCAACAACTATTTTTAGAATTTCATGAAGATACTTTTTTTTTTCTTGGCTAAAGTTCAATCAAGTATTTTGGAACGGAGGGAGTATACATTATCTACTTAGACCTGAAAATTTTGCTGATATATCTGTGACCTTTTGTAGGATAATACAACACTTTGGAGATTATATTACTATGTTCAAGCGTATGAAAATGCTAAGAAGCTCCGACAAAAAAACACTTCTCATAACTAGCTAGCACTTGGGCCTGTGCCAAACGACTCGTAGGAGAAATGTCAAGGTTTTATCTAACTTGGCATGTATATATCGTGACCCTCAAATATGTTGACCATAAGATGATGGTCAAATTAGGACCCTATTCGCAATATGACCAAGTTTTGACCTACAGTACTTCCTCTCTACTTAGCACCTTGCTTTCAACAGATCTTTAAATCGTTTTGTTTTTATTTTTATTTTTATTTTTATTTTTATTTTTATTTTTATTTTTCGTCCCAGAATATGGGCTGTATGGTTTTTTGAAGTGCTGATTGTAAAATGTTGAAGAATTTTGTTGGTCTGACACGCAACATTGTTTGCGCTAGGCTTACAAAAGTATTAGTGGATACTTGTATAGCGCGACAAAGGGTTCAAAGGGGTTCAATCACTCCACAATGGAACCAAGTCCTTATGATTTAACTAAAGAACGGATAATTTCTCGGACTTTTGATCTTTTTGTTGCTTATTTTACTATTGTAGTCAAAATAGATGGTGTTTTTATTGCTGGCTTTTTTAGAAACCTAGTTTATGCCATGTTTTGCCATTTTTGTTAGGCTGAAGCTTTACCATAAAGGTCCATTACACTGTATAAGTTGAGGAAAGGTACCATTTTTTTAAAAAAAAATTTTAGGGACGAATCGGAGCGACATAGGGCTGAATTCCTATCATTTTTGTTTATGCAGTCTCATTTTGGGACAAAAAAGATCATTTATTTTGGGACGGAGGGAGTAAGAATAACAAGCATTCCTGGCACACGGCAAAAGGGGTATAAAGCAAAGAACATAGGCCCCATCTCTATAGTATTATGCCCAACACATGTTTTGCATTTCAGAATCCATTTTGCTTAAGATTTATTTATATTTAAAGAGTTTAAGTGTTGATTAAAGCAAATAGTTATTTATAATTACTTTGGCTTTCCCTTAAATCATGGTCCTCCAACTATGAATTTGACCTTTTTTTGAGATGATCGGTTGAGATTTACTCCCTCCGTTCCATAAAATTTTACCACTTTGCCATTTAGGGCGCCCATTCATAAGTCACATTTTCCTAAAAATGAGATTTACTCCCTCCGTTTCATAAAATTTTACCACTTTGCCATTTAGGGCGTCCATTCATAAGTCACATTTTCCTAAAAAGGAAACTTTTTAATACTTCTTTATTCATGGGATTCACTTGTCATACTCACAACAACTATTCACTTACTATTCTCTACCCCTTTCTCTCTCCTATTCACTCACAATCTCTACTTTAATAACATTATTTCTTATTTTTCACGCGAAACAGTAAGTGAGTAACATAATATGGGGCGGAGGGAGTATTAGGTAATTGAGACCTGACAAATACTTTATTTATGAGGCCAAATTAATATCATCCATCTCATAAATAGAGTGATGTGGACGATAGAGCACATCACTAAATTGACCTAACAAGGTCAATCGGCATTTTGAATTTATGTACTTTGTTTAAACTTTGATTTTAACAATCGTTGTTTATTTTTAGTAGTTTTAACCATTGTAATTTAGATACACTCTCATTTTTCCTTAAAAAAACTAAAGTATAATTGTTAAAATTGCTAAAAATATGCCTTATTTTTCACTACTTTTAGGTAAAAAGTGTGCGCATCTAAATACAAAAGTTAAATCTGCTAAAAAAATAACAACAATGGTTAAAATCGAAGCTTAAAAAAAGTACAAGAATTCAAAATGTCGATATGCCACCTACAATTTAGAAAGTTATAATTTTTTTAAAAATTAACATTGCATTTGAACATAATTGCGAATTTGGAGAATTTCGTAACTTCTTTCAAAAATGACATTGATTTAGGGATTGCGAGATATGGAGGGAGTAATTCTTTATCTTTTTGAAAGGTTGTTTTTGTCCACTGTACTTTCGAGGGCGCTTTCACTTTAATCATTATACATTTTTATTAACATTAAAAACCACCATAATTTGAAATACATGGGGGCGGATCTAGACCTATTTGAGGTGGGCTCCAGCCCACCTCAGAATTTTGATTTTTTTTTTTTTTTACCTAAGTCACCGACTATATGTAACTTTTTTTTTATACTCCCTCCGTCCCAAAATGTTTGTCCCATTTGTCTTTTTTTGTTGAACTTTGACCACAAATATATGACAATTTAATTATGTTCATGAAATTCTAAAAATTCCTATTGATTCACCATTAATAATATTATCAACAACAACTTTTAGAATTTCATGAACATGATTAATTTCTCATAAATTTGTGGTCAAAGTTCAACAAAAAAGTCAAATGGGACAAACATTTTGGGACGGAGGGAGTATATGAAGTTATTTTTCACTGTTATTATTGTTTACAATATTTTTTAAATACCAAGCCCATGCGGTTCTAAAATATTCCGCGCCTGGAAATACATACATATGAGATTTCATTATAGTCATGGTAATCATAAACTTAGTTTAAGAAACAATTCAGAAATCAAAATTTTCTTTACTTTAGGTTTTGAATCATATTACTGCTTGTAGATTCTTGAACCCTAACAATAGTAAAAGTAAAGAGTGTTGACCACAAAAGAGACTACAAAAAATACACTATCTTAACTCCACTTGAAGCAAGGAAGTTGATTCATCTTCTCCAGCTATAACCAACCCTTTATTCCCCTCTTTCTTATGCATATAAAAACCCTTTCAGCACCACCATTTTACCACCACCACATATTCATTCCAATCTTCCCCTTTCTCCCTCGCCCGAAAAATGTCTCACTTATCAGACTTGGGCGGCAACAAGGTTGTACTTTCCGGTCCTTCCTCAACCCCTTCCCAGCAACACACCAATCAAATGCAGCTCACCACCATTCCCATGCAGCATTCAAGCAACCCGATTCAGCAACTGACCAATCAGATGCAGCAACTGACCAATCCCATGCAGCAACTGACCAATCCCATGCAGATGCAGCAGCTGAACAATCCCATGCAGAGGGAGCAGCAGCTGAACAATCCCATGCAGATGCAACAGTTGACTAATAATCCTATGCATCAGCAGCAACTGACAAATAATCCTATGCATCAGAACCCGCATCAATATGGTGGCATGCCTCTGCAGGAAGTGGGACCCGATAGGAGATTTGGTTTTGGAAATTATGTGACTCCAGCGTCATCTCAGAAGCTGATCAAGAGCGACAGAAATCCGATGCTCATGGCTTCTGACGATAATGTGATGATGAGACAGGTTTACGAAAGCCATCTTCCTGATGGACGTGATGTTGATGTCAAACCCCTTCTCCGCATTGTCGAAGACATCCTTAAACGTTCCAGCCTCAGTGTTATTGAACCACTCGTATGTCTTACTATGAGTATTTATACTTTGTTACGTACCTTATATTCAGACATTCTTAATGCTATTCCTTTTACTGCAGAGTACACAAGGAGAAACCATGGAAGAAAAAGAGACACAAAATACGGCCATTTTCATGCTAGATTCACTCTCCCATATCATCGACAAAGTCTCCTGCGAGGTACTCCCTCCGTCTCTAAATGAATGTCCAAATTTCATTTCGAGGGACACTTAGAAAATGTGTGCTTTTTATACATTAAATTTAATGGCAAAGATGAATACATATTCTTGTTATCCACTTTCTAAACATTTAGTTTTACGATAATAAAATGAATAGAGAAAAATTTTTGTTAAAAAATCGTTTAGGGACAATTTTTTTCAAAGAAATTCATTTTGGGATAAAAATTTCTTGAATTTGACATTCATTTAGGGATGGAGGGAGCAATATTTTTATGTGCATGGAATTGGTTTTTGTTTGTGCTATTATTAAGATTTGTCATCTGCACATATGTTTTTTTTTTTCAGATGGCAATCAGAGGTTTGAGTGGAGGCGATGGACACGCAACAGCTGTTTCAATCTTCCACATGGTAGCGAGCTACCCGTGGGATGCTAAGCTAGTGCTTACACTTGCAGCTTTTGCTTTGAACTATGGAGAATTCTGGCTTCTTGCTCAGATTTACTCGTCGAATCAGCTTGCAAGATCAATGGCAATCCTTAAGCAAGTACCTGCAATAATGGAGCATTCAGCACCTCTGAAACCTCGGTTTGATGCTCTGAATAAGCTAATTCAGTTAGTCTTGGAGTTGACCCGAGTCATTGTCTCTTTCAAGGAGCTTCCGTCTATGTACATTACGCCTGACATGCCTGCAATGGTCTCTGCCATGGCTACTATCCCCACTGCAGTTTATTGGAATGTCAGAAGTATTATCGCTTGTGCTGCCCAGATTACTAGCCTCACCAGCATGGGCCATGAGTAAATATATATAGCTTGAATTAATCCATCTCTCCGTTCCACAAGATTAATTTTTTGTGACAAACAACGGTTGATATGATTTCAGGTACGCGGTATCATCTACAGAGCTAGCTTGGGAACTTTCCAACTTGTCTCACAAGATCAACCATATGCTCGAGTTCCTTAGGCAGCAGTTGACTGGTTGCCACCGTCTCATAGGTTGACCTGCTCGACCCCCCCTCCCCCCCTTCCCCAATTATTTCATAAATGTTGGATTCATCGACTCATATGTATAGATTTGCTAAGAGATTACTATGTGTATGTATGTGCAGAGGAGAAGAGGGAGATTGAAGCTAAGAGGTCGCTTCATGAGCTATTTGACATGGTCCATATCGACAACATGAAGGTTCTTAAATCCTTGATTTATTCCAAGGACGATATACTACCGCTCGTTGATGGATCTAATAAGAGAAGGGTTCGAAAATATATAAATCTTTCTTCAATTATATGTAACTTATGTTACAACAATTTTGTTAAAATTGACTGGGAGTTGACTTGACGTCCCGACTTGACTTGAACAGGTTAGCTTGGAAGTCCTGAGAAGGAAGAATGTGTTGTTGCTGATATCAGGGCTAGACATGTCTCGAGATGAGCTTTCTATTCTCGAGCAAATTTATAGTGAGTCACGCATTCATGCAACGAGGATGGAGAGTTTGTACGAGGTGGTATGGTTACCAATCGTGGACCCATCAGTAGAGTGGACCGAGTCATTGAACAAGCAGTTTGAGGAGCTGAGGTCAACCATGCCTTGGTACTCGGTGCACCACCCTTCGTTGATCGACCACTCGGTCATCCGGTTCGTGCCGGAAAAGTGGCATTTTAGGAACAAGCCTATCTTGGTGGTGTTGGACCCTCAAGGAAGGGAGTTAAGCCCTAATGCTATTCATATGATGTGGATTTGGGGAAGCAATGCTTTTCCTTTTACTAGTGCAAGAGAAGAAGCTTTGTGGAGAGATGAAACTTGGAGGCTTGAATTGTTGGTTAGTGGCATGGATCCAACAATCTTAAATTGGGTAATCCATCTTCATTTAACTAGTTATGATTCAATCATATTAAATGTTGTTGACTCGGTTTTACGGCTCGTCTGGTGCACAGTTTTTAAAAAGCTTAATTTTTATGTTATAGATAAGGGAGGACAAGTACATATTCTTGTATGGAGGGGATGACGTCGAGTGGATACGCAAATTCACAACCACTGCCCGTGCTGTCGCAACTGCTGCCCGTATCCCGCTCGAGATGGCGTATGTCGGCAAAAGTAACAAAAGGGAGCTAGTCCGTCGAGCAACTGCCGCCATCACGGTGGAGAAGCTCAGCTACTGCTGGCAGGATCCAGCAATGATATGGTTCTTCTGGACCCGCCTCGAGAGCATGCTCTACTCCAAACTCCAACTGAGGAAAGCCGATGATCAGGACCCAGTCATGCAAGAAATCAAGAAGCTCCTCAGCTACGACAAGAATGGCCCCTGGGCCATCCTTTGTAAGGGGTCCACTGCTGTGGCAGTGGGACATGGCGGCTCTATGTTGCCTACCCTGTCCGAGTATGACTCGTGGAAGGAGCAAGTGGCAGTGAAGGGATTCGAGGGGGCGTTTAAGGATTATCATGGTAAGCTTCATGTTGGGTCGCATAATTGTTGCCGGTTTGAGTTTCCGGTGACTGCCGGGAGGATTCCCGATAACATGAGGTGCCCGGAGTGTCAGAGGTTGATGGAGAAATTCATTGCCTTCTTGTGCTGCCATGATGAAACTGCTCTGCTTGCACCTTATGCTTGAGGAGGATGCTGCAAATGCTAATGAGTTAAAATAAATGTTTTGTGTTTTGAAATAAAAGAGGTGTGAGAGTGAGACCGTAATATTTGATGTTTTATTGAGTGTTTTTTTTTTTTTTTTGAATTTTGTGGGTCTTTGATTGTGATGATATATAGAAGGCCTATTATTATCTTATGTAATGATATGATGTTGATCATAATCAGGAAATAAATATAATAAAATATACTCCCTTCGTCCGGACCATCCCATTATTACAAGTTACAGACTTATTATTTATTATTTGCACAATAATTAAGAAAAGTGTCAGTAGATTAGGTGTTGGGTAATTAAGAATAGCATTAGTAGATTAGGGTTCCGTTTGTTTCACGGAAAATAACTCCCAAAAAATGATTTATTGGAAAATATTTTTCGGAAAATGAAAATGCTTTACGGAAAACATTTTCCGATGTTCAGTGAATCTTAAGAAAACATTTTTCGGAAAATATTTTCCGATGCTTGATAGTTTCATTAAAGTAACTTTCTAAAGGTAAAATCAATACAAACAAAGGAAAATGAGAAAAATGTTTTCCCGAAAACAACTTCCTTAGGCAGGTAGAGGTAAGGAAGTCATTTTCCTTGAAAATCAAACTCATTTTCCATTGACCCGAAAAATGTTTTCCGTTGACTTCATTTTTCGGTATTTACCAAACACCGAAAAATTGGGAAAACATTTTCCGAAAAATGTTTTCCCCCAAACAAACGGAGCCTAGGTGTTGTGAGTATAAAAATTGAGGTAAGAGAGAAAGTGAGGTAGGAGAGAGAAAGTGGGGTAGAGAATTATAATTAAATTGTTGTTGTGATATCTGTGTATCATTAATATAAAAGTAATAAAATATTTTCATTTTAGGAAGTGTGTAGTTTGTATTGAGACGCCCAATAAAAAAAATGTATAGTTTGTAGTGCGACGGGGAGTATATATTTTTATATTTGAGTTTCAACTTTATGAATTCTTGATTGTAATGTAATGTCAAATTTATAATGTGAAAAAAAGGGATTCAGGAACTGCTATTGAACTACTTAAGTACTCGATGTTGTCCATGTTTGATAGTACTAACAATTACTACTTTCGTTTTAAAATAAATATTCAAAAAATTTAAATTTATTTTTGATAATTGATTTAAAGTATTTTTTTTTTAAAATGGACATTAATTTTGAGTAGAGGATATTACTGAATACACAAGAAAAGAATGAACATTTGTATTGTATTTTGCTTGATTTTCATTTTCCATTGCATTCCTTTGACATTTTCATCATTTTCGATGGACTCAAATACTCATTATTTATTGGCTTGAGAATATGATGGAATAAATCAAAATAGCTTAATAAACTGTCTGCGCTTCTTTGTTTTAAAATAACAGTCAATTCATACAATTTTCGAAGCAATGAATCATCCGAAAACAATCTCTCTGTGCTTTAATACAAGGGTAAAACTGTGTACATTCGACCCCCCTTTACCCCATCATAGGTGATAGCATTTGCGGCACTGGGTTAATATCGTTGTTATTGACCTTCCATTCAAAGATGGGAAATTATGGGGGTGTTAACAAGAAATATTCTTTCCATTTTAAATATATCTTTGTACCATTGTTCTATGTACAAATTGCCCCTATAGCTCAGTGGTAGAGCGCCAGTCTTGTAAACTGGAGGTCTGTAGTTCGATCCTGCATGGGGGCAACTTATGTGTGTTTATTTTGTTTGGGTGAAACTATAAACATAAATTATTAATTTCACATTTTTATTCAGTTTATAGTGATAACTTAATGCAATGTACTTTATCAATTCATTACATAAAATGCAATGTACGTACTATTTTCATGCAACGTACTTGCCAATTTTGGCTCAAATAATGCAATCTCGTTGCATTATTTGTAATATCATTAGAAATTACATTGCATTATACTGTCAGTAAATATTACACTTTCTTTATTGAAAGCGAAGATATAGTACATTGGATAAGTTAGTAATTATTTTCCGCATTTTCTTATCACTTTCTTTGGTCAACTACCAAATACCCATGAGTCAAACCCTTCTCAATTCTTGAATTTCCATTTTTTTCATTTGGGGTTTGTTTGAACCCGATTTTGTGTCTGGGTTTGTTCAATCTCTGAGGTAGACGACGTTGTTACTTCCGATGATTCGAACACAATTTAGGCCGATAGTATGAAGAAGAAGAAGAAGACGACGACGACGAATAAGCATCGAGAGGTGATTACGACGAATAAGCATCGAGACGAAATCACCTGTACAACTTCTGATGATCCCTAATAGTTATTGACGATATCATTCCTACATCAATATTAATAGCTAATAGCCGTTAGATCAACGGTGGTAGACAACGTAGTATACAAAAGTGATACATGTGATTTTTTCTCATTTTGGTGAGTTTTCACGAATCAGTTAATCCTAGGTTTTTTGTTTTTGAAATCTTTTTCATTTTTTCTGCATTTTTTGTAACATTGTCTGTTATAAATACAGTATTTTCCCGGAAAAGAAAATGAATGTCAGTTTCCAAAGGAAAATGCTGAAATCAGTTAGCCAACTTTTGCAAATTAATCTTGTTTAGTTAGTGAGTTCTATTTTATGTATGCAATTATGCTCTGAAAATTTAGGGTAAATTACAAAATAGGGCCTAACGTGTACGGGAGTGATACCAGTTTGGGGTCTGTCGTCCAAAATTTAGCTAGCGAAATAGGACCTAACTTATCACTTGGTTTGTAAAATATGGCGTTTTTACAGATTTTGTTAGAAAAACTAGTACTCTCTTGCCCGTGCCAATGGCACGGTGACAGTATAAACGATAACAGTATGAAATTGATCGATTTTATAAAATGTATGACGCACTATGCGATTGAGAGATTGGATTAATGTATGGTTAAAGTTTTACAACAGCACCACAAACACACATATGAAACAATTTACACAACAATGAACAAAAATCCTTAAAAGCATCAAAGAAAAGGGCAAATCTTATAAATTTCTCTAAAAATACAAAGATCCCAATTACATTATAAAAATAAATTATGACAGTTTAAGAACTTGGACAACAAAATGGTTAGAAAAGGGCATCCCAAAATAATTATATGTAAACAAAGAAATTGTCTTCATGAATAATTAATAGTTTATAATTATTATGATAAATTATTATAAAATATAATTACTTGTCTTGAAAATTTATTAACAAAGCATTTAATTATTTTTATTTTTTAATTTTGAAAGGAAAGGATTTATTTATTTATATTTAAAAATAATTAAAATCAAAACTTTAATATATTAGTTATTTTATTTTAAATTTTGATTAATTAAAATTTGAAGATTTTATATTTTTGAAATTTAAGTTTAAGTATTTGCATTTAACCAATCCAGAACTAAAACCCATTGCAAATTAATCTAATTAGTCAATCACATGCAAGTCATATGTGCCTTAACTGATTTTTTTTAACGAAATCCATTAAAAGGCTTTATTTTGCAAATAAAGTGTCAAGTCAGGCCTTATTTCGCTAAAATTTGGACCTCTGACCCCAAACTGGTTCGTGGAAGTTAGGCCATATTTTATAATTTACCCGAAAAATTATTTACTCTAAGTATGATTCATGAACTGTAGCAAGTTGACTTTATATAACATTCAACAAAGGGAAGAACACTGAAACTTCCTGATATGCTGTAGAACAAGACAACTATCACCTATCTTTTCCGAAAACAAAAAACTACAACACAAAATTGCATCCGTGATACGTATTACTTCATCGATGCAGGTGTTACCAACCATCGGGGAGAGAGCTTCTCTAAACAGAGCTTTCCACCAATGGGAACTTTCGAGTGAGCTCGCTGAACTCAGTAATGGCTGTTGGTGGACGACGGCCAATGCTGATTTCATGCACAGTAGTAAATAATGGAAATAAGTCTAACCATTCACGGTGCTTTAAAACCTCGTACACTTCTTTGGCTGTCGAAACACCCTTCAAATTACCACAAAAAAAAAAAAAAAAAAAAAAAAAACCTCATCAGGTGAGTCTTACATGACTTGGCCAGGGGATATGTTAGATAGTTTGATTTTGAAATCATCCCACTTTTCCCCCTAAGATGACTTGGCCAGGGGGTAAAACTGGGATGATTTGGAAAGTGTCGGAGGTTAAAGTGGGATGATTTGGAAAGTGTCAGTGGGTAAAGTGGGACGATTTGGAAATTAAAGAACCAAATAGACCCACTTTTTGAAACTGGGGTGCACAGTGAGATTTGGTGAATACTTTTAGGGGGATAAATGTGATTTGGCATAAAAGAAACTTCACTTAACACACAGAAACACACACAGATATTATGTACCTGTAATTTCTGGCCCTTAAGCATCTCAGCTTCAAGTTCATCAAAAGACCTTTTGCCACCACTCCTAGCAAAAGCTTCTGCACATTTCCTGTTTCTACCCCCTACTGCAATACCAAAACTGAAGGCGTTACATACTGTGTATGAAGGTCAAAACTGTCAAAACAGTTTTTCTTTCTGTGTTCATTCTTACAGCAAGTTGTTATGAGATCGGCTACTCCACAGCTCTCGAAGAACGTGCTATCTCTGACCGAAGGGAAAAGCAGCTTCGAAAATGCCTTCATCTCTCTCAACCCAATTCTCATAATGGCAGCCTGGTAATTCATTCAAGAAACCAAAGTGCAATTTTGTAAGAATCGTGTTACAGAACATATTATTTGAAGTTTTTTTGGTTTTGCCCTTACCTTAGTGTTATTTCCCATATCCAGTCCATCCACAATACCTGTCCATTCATATACAAAGTCCATTTACTTCTAATAATGGAACAGCATTTCATATAATACTCCCTCTGTCCCTTAATGAATGTCCATTTTATATACATGCAAAACTAAATGTTTGAAAAGTGGATAACAAGAATATTTTGTATAAAAACTAAACATTTCAGAATCCCTAAATGGACGGAGGGAGTAAAATCTAAGAGAAGATGAAGAATCAAAAGTAGAAGGAAAGAAGACAACTGAGGATCTACAAACCTGCTGCTATGGCCACAACATTTTTCAAGGTCCCACAGAGTTCAACTCCTTCCACATCTTGTACCTGTTTTTAGACTATTTTTTTGTTACTAAAATGAACTCATAATTTCATATGCTCTAATTATAGGCTTTACTCTTATCAAAGAATCTACAATTTAATGATTCAATTAAAAAAAAGAATGAACATAAGCATTGAACTCACGGATGAGAGCATGAAGTAAGAAGTGCTAAAAAGTTGGACCCATTTTTCAGCAATCTCTTTGTTATCTCCTCTGTACCCAACAGTTGCTTCACTAAACTTCTCCACAGCAATCTGCATACAATAAACAACCTCTGATAATCGGCATAACAGACTCCAAATACTGTAATCCAAAAGTTGACCAAAACTAGGTCAAAATTACCTCATTAGCAATGTTTGCCCCCATAAGAACGCAACAATTAACCCGAAGCTGATCTGAAATGAGGGTAGAGATCATGCATGGACCTTCCATCTTGACCTCCATACCCTTGATCAAAGAAATCGCTTGAACATCACCACGAATCTTTCCAACTATCCTTTTGCATATACCCTCCATGAATTGATGTGGGGTCACAAATACTAACATGTTTGCATCTCTCACTGCATCAATCCCTCACCACAACTAATTACAACTCTCATTCAACTCATTTCCGTTGACGAGTTAAAAATAAAACAAAATTTAATACTTGACCAGTTAAAGATATTCAATTTAGTGTATGATATCAGGGTAATTATAATTAGTACCTGCATTTTCGAGGTCAGGGTCAGCAACAACATTTGAGCCAAGCTTTATGCCGGGAAGATATTTGACATTCTCCTGATAATTAGCCATTACCAATAACACATTTATAAGGCAAATAATATGACTTATCAGAATGCATTAGAAGAGTGGTCGAGGATTACGTTGGTCCTGTTGATGACTTCAGTGAGTTTTTCACCAGATGGCAGTGTCTCCTCATATACCCACATCCTTACTTCATCTAAGTTTCATCAACAAAATTATCTAAAATTAAAAATGTATTTTTTTTCTTATCATAAGCTAATATCAATTGAATATAGGATAATGAAGTTCAATGCTAAATTAGTTTCTGGGGTCAGTTACATTCCAATTTATTTCAATCACATGTACTGCATATGAACAATAATTCACAAAATCGGTTATATGCCTAATCATGCATTTATTTAATCAGCAAGAACACAAAATAATCAAATTCAAGGCGAAATTAGCTTCTGGGTCAGTTTTATTTCTATACAATTCAATCACCCTAACTGCAAATGAGCAAAATAATCCATTAAATGTAAATAGAGAAATACAGAAGAACAAATTCAACCCTAAATTGGGTTGTTCTAATTCCATTAAATTCGTTCAAAATCATAAACAAAAATACCCAATGAACAATTAGTGCAGAAATTGAAACGAAATGAACTTGCATGCTAAAAAAATTGAAAACCAACCATGAAAGGAGGGGAGTTTGCGGGTGTTGGAGGCGATGAGCTTGGCGGCGACACTACCCCAATTGCCGCTTCCAACAATGGTGACTCTCGATTTGACGACTTCGTTTTGCGGCTGCAGATTCTTGGAATCACGAGAAGGAGCCATGGAAGAGGGAGAAATTGAAATAGAAAGAGAAAGGGGAAATGGGGGAAAAATCGATGAAGAAAGATTTATGGAGATGGAAAGGAGGGATTTGGGGGGAGAATGAAAGACACGTTAAACGTGATTTACGATGACAGATATGTAGTCATGCAAAATTTGGCTCTCTCTCTCTCTCTCTCTCTCTCTCTCTCTCTTCCTCCATTACTACGTTCCAAACAAACTTCAACTCCCGCTTGCGCCTAACGGTTCAATTATGACCATTGGATCATAATGGGAATTAGTTCCACAAGGCTCCTTAAAACATTTCAATTTGCTTAAAAGGACCCATCATTTGTTATATGTCATGAACACATTTTATCAAAATCAATCTATATTATAATAGAGGTCATAAATAACCACCACATGGTGGCTGAGATTTATTCTTAGAAAAGACAAAGAGGGATTGAGATTATTCTCAACCCCCTCTGATATGGTTATCCCACGTCCTATCTCCCTCAAACAGAAATGAAGCAGTTCGTCGCTCCTGCCAAACCTATGGCCCCTTTCTTCAGTTCAGTTCAAATCAAAATTAAACCAACCCTGAATCCCACGTTTTCTCTCTTCTTTCCCTTCTCAAACACAGTTACACGAACTCGAGCATATTTATAGGGGTGTAAGTGGTTTAGTTCAAACCGCGGTTCGGAACCGAATCAAACCAAATCACGCGATTTAGTTCGGTTTTCAATCAATAGTGGTTTGGTTCGGTTTTTCAAAAATTGTCAAACCGTGTGATTCGGTTTGGTCTGCGATCTGAACCCCAAACCATGATTCGAGACCGCGAGACCAAACCACCAAACCGAACCGATAAACTAAATCACCAAACCGTTCATTATTAACCGTAGATATGGATATCTTTCATGTTCACCTCACATTTAGATTTGAAAACCTCTAATTCTATTCATAGGATTTTTAGCCCATAACCTTTTTTTCATTTGGTTAATCTTTCTATAATAATGCTAATTCACTTTTTAGCACATATCATTACAACTCAAATGGCTTGTTGTTATCATAAACATTGAAGCAGAATTTCATTTAAATTTTGAATCTCTTCTATATGCTATGTTTGGAAAATTCAAACAAACATGACAATAAATTGAGTAGTCTTAAATCATGCTATAATTAATGGTTTATGACATATTCTATTTCATGGTTTGAATGGTGGTTTAAACCGCGGTTCGGACCGTAAAATCAAACCGCGGTGCGTGATATTTTTTTTACATGCTTCTAATGCTCACGCGAGCCAACACAGATAAATTTACTTCTCTGAGACTTAGCTTGAATAGTCATAGCAGTTGTTCGCTTGTTCTACATTACAAACCTCTAAGCATATGATTGGTATTATCTGTACAATTTGCCACTTCACACTTTTGGTTGGCTGTTTTAATCGACATCATAAAGTTTGTGTCTTAATATTAAAATCATGTTGGTCGTGTAGCAACTCTGTAAACTTTTGAAGGGAAGAACCACTTACTTGTTCAAACAATCCTAGTGCGGAAAACTTGATCGATGCCGTGGATTTGATCACCGAATAGGAACTTGGTACAATACTTCGCAACGTGGTCGGGAGCGAAATCACAAACGGAAATTGCCCACAATTTCACAAAACTTGTTTGCACTTTTGATCAACCATGGATGGGAGAGAGAGAGCGAGAGAGAACAGAGGGAGAGCTTTTTTGTTTTTGTTTGCGTTTGATCTCTTTAACCAAAAACGTGCGTACTCCCTTTTACCCACGATACAAAATTGACTCCGCAACTTCTCAATAACCGCTTGTGCGGTTACCTTTTATTTATCGGTATTTTATTTTTCTTATTAAAATACATATGGGCTGGAACATAGTTTCGGGTCGGGCCATCTTGGGCGGACCATACCATTTATTCCAACATCTCCCACTCGCACATGATGGCCTTAATATCCATGATATATCATTCAAGCAAATGTGTCGTGTGACCAACGAGCGTGCATGTACGTGACAGCTTTATAATTATGCACCCGTTAGGCATGACATAATAGCTACGTCCACTACAAGTTCAACTTCAACTCGTTATATCCCAGACTCCTTTTGATTAAATCAAGTCCAAACATATCTTAGTCCCTTTAAGACTACGCTTGACTCTTAAGATCGTAAAATGTAATCATAGCTATGTCCGTGACATAACTGGTCGACCTATGAACACAATCAATAGATTTAATCCAATTTGTCTTCCTTTCTCACTCATCACTTTTGGATCATTAAGGCAATCGCTTTCCTAGACATGTACCGTCCAACCGAATTTATTCATGGCTCTAGGTAGCATGTTAAAGTAGCAGATATTGACTTAATACTCTTAAAGTATAGTTGAAAGTCAAATAAGGTATCTTGCAAAAATTAATGGCATTTTAGAGACATCACACAATGAACAAGGGGACATGTTGCTCATTTCTCTTGGTCAAAAGCACACTTGTTATTAAAACAAGTGCTAAAGTGGTATAACTCCTTTTTGAGGAGCGTATGTCATTAATTTAACCACCATACAAATATTTAGTTCAAGCACTTCTTTATGCTCAGCTACTTATATTTGGCTCGTCTTAAGTTTCCAGACTTGTGAGAGTTCTCGTTATCCTCACGAGGTCTTTGCTTTGACCTTATCTTGATTTATATCAAGCCGACATATGTTCACGTAATGTACTTAGCCTACTCCTTTGGTATCTTAAGTATCATTGTCTCATCTTAGCTTGCTTACATGGTTCCTGAGGCGATTACTCGTGTGAGAGAGTTAATCTTTGTCTGGTGACATACTCTTATATAGTGTAATGTATATGTCAATATAATAGAACAGATAATTTATACATCTCAAGAATATAAACATGATATTCATCTTAAAGTGCATAAATAAACATTGTTTCATAAACGTAGTTCAAACTGAAGTAAAACGTAAACTCGTTATCCTTAAGTAAATCTACACCCTTTGAAGACCCATAGCCCTAACATGACTTAGAAAGACATCTCTAGCTAGGGGCTTAGTCATAGGGTCAAATACCATCGCATTAGTAGAAATGTACTCTAAAGTTACTTCATTACTTGCTATAGTCTCTCGAATGTAGTTATTCCTTAGATCAATGTGTTTGGTTCTTCCATGATACTTAGGATCTTTCGTGAAAGCAATAGACGCTTGATTGTCACTATATACTGTCACGGGGTCAGAAGCATGATCTACCACTCTAAGATCCTCCACGAACCTCTTTAACCAAACAGCCTCCTGAACAGCTCTTGTGCATGCAGTGAATTCGGCTTCCATGGTAGAGAGAGACACACTTGTTTGCTTCTTGCTATTCCACGTTATAGCTCCATTGTTAAGCAAAAACACATAACCCGACGTTGACTTACGGTTATCATTATCTCCTCCCCAATCAGCATCACTATAACCAACTATCCATGAGTTTGATCCTTGATAGCATAACATGTAGTCAACAGTCCCTTTAAGATAACGTAATATCCTTTTGACTGCTCCCCAATGTGCTCTTCCAGGATTAGACTGATAGCAACTAACCATGCCAACTGCGTAAGCTAAATCTGGACGTGTACACATGACTGCATGCATTAACTTGCCAATGGCACTGCGATATGGAACTCTAGACATCTTATTCTTCTCTTCGTCAGTCTTAGGGCAGTCATCAAGGCTCAACTTTTCATTCTTAGCCATAGGAGTGTCAAGGGGTTTGCATTGATGCATACCAAAGTGTTCTAAAACTTGTTTTAGGTAAGTCTCTTGAGACAAACCAAGAAGTCTTTCGGAACGATTCCGATAGATTCGAACACCTAGTACGAACTCAGCTTCACCCATGTCCTTCATTTCAAAGTTTGAGGACAACCACTTCTTAGTGGCTTTTAACAACTCCAAATTGTTTCCAGCTATTAAGATATCATCCACGTATAGTGAAAGGATAACAAAATCGTTGTTAGATCGTTTGAGATAGACACAGTGATCTTCTTCGATCATTACAAATCCATCTTTGATTATCGAACGGTGAAATCTTAAGTACCACTGTCTGGATGCTTGCTTGAGACCGTATATGGATCGTTTGAGTTTACAAACTTTATTTTCACTTCCTTTTACAGTGAAACCCTCAGGTTGATCCATATATATCTCTTCATTCAATTCTCCGTTGAGAAATGCTGTTTTCACATCCATTTGATGGAGTTCTAAATCCAAACAAGCTACAATAGCTAGAATCAATCTTATTGAGGCAAACCTCACTACAGGAGAGAAAGTTTCCTCATAGTCTATACCCTCTTGTTGGGTATAACCTTTAGCTACCAAGCGAGCCTTATATCTTTCAATGGAACCATCCACTTTGCGTTTGACTCGTAGGATCCACTTGTTCCCCACAGTCTTTCGCCCCGGAGGTAGATCAACTAAGTCCCAAACATTATTGGTTTTCATTGATTCCATTTCATCTTCCATTGCTTTCATCCACTTTTCACTAGTAGGTGATGTGATAGCCTCTTCATAGTTCCTAGGCTCATCAACATCATGTGAATCAGCCATGAACGTTTCGTTCTCAATGTCAAAATGACGTCGAGGAATATGTCCACGCTGACTTCTACGTAAGATAGGCTCTTCAGGTTCTTCTCTTAATGGAAGTGTACTACTCGAGGATATATCCCTCCCACTATCGTTAGGAAGGTAAGGAACTTTTTCCTCTATTTCAACTTGTCAAGTAGGTATAACCACTTCTTCGGGTTCTTCCATTTCGTAGAGTCCAATATCCCTATCTACTTCACCTCTACTAGGAAAATCTTTTTCCAGAAAATCTGCATCACGAGACTCAATTTCAGTCAGACTTCCATCTGGCCCTTCTCCTATAAACACATATCCTTTGGAGTGTTCTGAGTATCTAATAAAGATACACTTTTTACCCCTAGGACCTAACTTCCCGTACTTGTCAGAAGTATTATGTACATAGGCAGCCGACCCCCATGGACGCAAATTTCCCAAATCTAGTTTTCTGCCCTTCCATAATTTGTATGGGGTGGAAGTTACTGATTTGGAGGGTACACAGTTAAGTATGTATGCGGCAGTAAGCAAAGCATCTCCCCAAAAACTTATAGGTAGATTTGCTTGTGCCATCATAGATCTTGTCATGTCTAGCAATGTTCTATTCCTCCTCTCTGCAACTCCATTTTGTTGCGGAGTTCTTCGAATAGTTAATTGCCTTTCTATACCTTTTTCACCACAAAGATCCTTAAATTGATCAGACAAATACTCACGTCCACGGTCCGTTCTTAAAGCCTTAATGCTTTTATCTAATTGATTCTCAACAAGGCAAGTATATCGTTTAAAACAATCTAATGCCTCAGACTTATGAGAAATCAAGTAGATATGACCAAAACGTGTGTAGTCATCTATAAATGTGATGAAGTATGAAGCGCCATGCCTTGCCCTCACATTCATTGGTCCACAAATATGTGAATGAATTAATTGCAATGGAATAGTAGCCCTAACTGATTCTCCAAATGGTTTTCTAGTTGCTTTTCCAGCTAGGCAACTTTCACAAGTAGGTAATAACACTTTGTTATTTGAGCCTAAAAGACCCTCTTTAGCCAACCTGTTCATTCTTTCCTGTCCGATATGCCCTAAATGAGCATGCCATACAGATGCATCTACGTTGATGCTACTAGAAGATGCCATTAAAGAAAAACAACCATCATCATTAAACAACGTATGTTCAACATCCAAAACAAGAAAACCATCAACTAGATGTCCAGAACCATAAACAATAGAACCATAACAAATGTCTACAGATGTTCCATGGAAATTAACAAGAAATCCTAACTTAAGAAGAACTCAAATGTACACAAGATTTCGTCGAATGTTTGGAGCGTAGAGAACATCATGCAGCAACAACTTTTGGCCACCACGTAGGTCTAATTGGCACGTACCAATACCTTCTACACCAATTCTTGAATTGTTGCCAACATAAATCCATTTTGTACCCTTTGGCACTCGACGATACTCTTGGAATGCACCTCGATCTCTAGTTATGTGGTCCGTGGCTCCTGAGTCTACAGTCCACAAAGGATAAGAATCAGTGAGCAAAGCACAACTAGAAACAAAAGTAAAATTGGAGGTAGGGTATCTAGGTACCTTAGCTGGCCTTTTGCAATCAAAAGCCAGGTGACCCAATCTGCCACAATTGTTGCACTCCTTCTTAGGATCTGGACAGTCACGAACGAAATGACCGGTCTTGCCACAATTGTAACATTTCCTCACAACTTTGTTCTTCTCTTTGCCTTTGTTCGCTCCTTTGCGACTTCCAAACTTTGCCTTCTTTGGCGCCTGTCCATTCCCATTCTTTTGGTTATTTTCTCTTCCACGCTTAGACCCAGAAGCTTTACTTGTACCAGCTTCAGCAGCAAACACTTGAGATGAGGACTTTGAGGCCGAAAGGCGCTCATCCTCCAACTCTAAATGAGTTTGCACATCGTTAAAGGTCTTGACATGTTCATTGTGAGTTAAGTTCATCACCATGTGATCCCAACTGCTAGGAAGAGAACGAAGGACAGCTTGAACCTGTTGTTCATCTGAAAGGAAATGCCCCGCAGACTTGAGCTCCCTTATCATGTTTGACATTGCCCTCAAGTGCTTCCTCATGGACTCGTTAGGACGCTTGCTTGCATTGTCAAACTTATAGAGAAGTTTCTTCAGCTTCGTAGCCGAAGTTCCTCCAAACTTCTCTTTTAGGGCAGCCCACATATCTTTGGCAATTGAATAGCTTTCATATGTGCACATGAGGTCATCTTGCATACTACTCAAAAGCGTGATTCGAGCTTTGCTGTTCCGCTTCTTCCAAGCTTCGAACGCAACAAGATTCCTTCTATGTTCACCTGCGGTCCTTTCATCAGTCATAACAGGTTCCTCCATGGAACTTGTCAGAGTGTCAAGAACTTCTTGTTCTTCAAGCACGTATTGGATCTTACGGTGCCACATGTCGTAATTGTCACCATCCAATTTGTCACCATGGTTTAACTCAGCAATTATGTTCTTAATAGAAGTCATGATTAGAACTACACAGAGACAATTACAATAAGAACGTTATTGACATATATACGTTTCATTACACATTCTTTATTACACTAACAAATGAGCATCAACACAATAATCTAACTAAGGATGCGAAACGAAAGATCACTAAGTTCACAATCAGATTCAACATTACCAAAGTTATATCATCGTTTTTAATAATCATTTATTTGGTGTAAAGCAACATATTTGTTCAAGAGAAAAATCCTTAAATCTCTTAAGCACATCCTTTAAGCTTGTAATTGCAAACAAGTAGAATTTAGCACATAAATCATCGCACTTTAGATTTATGCTAAACATAATATGCAAAAACTTATCATAACGTAATGCTCCCACTAAACATAAACATACTTTTGATTTTGAATGTTAATACATTTCAGGATATCATCAACATAACTTAATAATCAAACTATTTTAAAGAATTTCACGTAAATTCGGAAAAATAAAAGTCTTCAGAAAATTCCAGAAAAATTCTCAAAAATAGTAAACTGAAAATAATGGGTGCTTTATTTTTTTCAGATTTTTCTGACCCGGGAAAGGGCTCTAAAATAGTCTTAGCGTTGACTGGTCAAACTGTTGACTTTTTTTTTTTTAAAAGTCAACGAAAAATTTTCAAAAAAATGCAGAAAGTGGCAAACTGAAAAACTTAAATTTCAATAAAATTTCAGAATTTTTTCGAAGTAAGGAAGGCCACCAAAATTGATTTACAACTCAATGCACTATGTACAGCCAAAACAAACTTAGTAATCATCTTTTTCCTTGTTCAAGGAATAAACCCTAGAACTTCAATAATTCATAACTTTATCATCTTAAATCCAAAAATTATGAAACAAAATTATGTGAAAAACCCATCTTATTCTCTTCCAAAACATATCAACAATTCATACTAATTCTTAAAGCATGAAAACTAAAAATTAACCCCACTTCATATGATTTGAAAAAAACAATCAATCATGGCTTCACATAACAATTCGAGATCAAAACCAACCAGGCTCTGATACCAATGTAAACTTTTGAAGGGAAGAACCACTTACTTGTTCAAACAATCATAGTGCGGAAAACTTGATCGATGCCGTGGATTTGATCACCGAATAGGAACTTGGTACAATACTTCGCAACGTGGTCGGGAGCGAAATCACAAACGGAAATTGCCCACAATTTCACAACACTTGTTTGCACTTTTGATCAACCATGGATGGGAGAGAGAGAGAGCGAGAGAGAACAGAGGGAGAGCTTTTTTGTTTTTGTTTGCGTTTGATCTCTTTAACCAAAAACGTGCGTATTCCCTTTTACCCACGATACAAAACTGACTCCGCAACTTCTCAATAACCGCTTGCGCGGTTACCTTTTATTTATCGGTATTTTATTTTTCTTATTAAAATACATATGGGCTGGAACATAGTTTCGGGTCGGGCCATATTGGGCGGACCATACCATTTATTCCAACAAACTCTGTTCCTGGGACCCACTAATGAGTCCAACTGCGGAGAAATGTTTACAACATCCATTCTTCTATGTAAGACCTGTAATCGTGTTTTTTTTTGACCAGTATGTTATTATTATTTGGTTAAATTACCTAACATATCCTCACGGATAGGGTGATGTGTGGATTCCTCGCCCACTTACGGATCCTGATGTGGATCATAAGGCACTAGCCCTTTTGGATCGTTGGGACAAACGCAAAGCCACCTAGTCTTTTGTTATTTAATTTTCACACAGTTAAGTTGTGGACAGATTCATCTGAATAAATAATTAATTCATAGCTTATCTACTTAGTAGTTTAGTATTCCTAGACTTGGAGGGGATGTTCCAAGTTAAGTATAAATAAGCCTTGTAGTGCAATTGTAAGACGAAGAAGTTTTGATAAGAAATTGAGAAGGGGTTTTCTCTCTCAAAACGGGTATTCATTGAATCAACGGTTCAACTTCGGTGTTTTTTTATTATCCAGTGGGTGTGTTTGTTGTTTGCGTGCACGAGTGTGCATCATTTGGTATCAGATTCTGAACGATCCATAACAATGCCACCACGTAATCGACGCAACACCGACGCCACCATGGACGACGTCCATCGTCGTGATGATATAGCCCAACTATGGCAACAGGTTGAACAGCTCACCCGGCAACTTGCTGAAATGCAGAATCAACCAAGCCAAGAAGAGGCCGATGAAGCAGTCACAGAAAGCGACGACGACGTTAATCCTTTTGCTGACCGGGCTCAATAGCCCCGCGTTGATGACAGACGCTAGGAAGCAGGTTTCCGAATTGTCCTTCCGGAGTTTACGGGTGAGACACAACCCGACGACTTCCTGGATTGACTTGCAACTGTGGAGGAAGTCCTGGACTTTAAAGATGTTCCAGCATCACAGCAAGTGCCTCTAGTCGCAACCCGTTTGCGCGGACGTGCCCAAGCCCGGGGTGGCAAAGAACTAAAAGGCTTGCGCATTCGCCAAGGAAAGAGCAAAATCAGTACATGGGCAAAATTCAGGAAAAATATGGAAGCGGCATTTCTCCCATTCAATTATGAACGAGACCTTTATCAACATTTCCAAAACCTATGCCAGGGCCAAAAATCGGTGGACGAATATACAAAGGAATTTTACCAGCTGTTAGCTCGCGTTAACTTGCATGAAACCCCTACACAGTTGGTTTCACGTTATATTGGAGGCCTTCGCCTTCCCCTACAGGATGTCCTAAACATGTTCGGCCCATTCACAGTTTCAGAAGCACATCAGCTAGCAATCCAAGCCGAAAAACAACAAGCGCGTCGCGTCTTCTCAGCACCACAATTACCTCCAGCATCTGCAATTTCTCCCACACGACCACCAGTGGGAACGTCCATCCATCCTACCCAATCCGGCACTTCAGCTTCAGCTCCTCACCAACGTCAAACAGGCCAGTCCTCTATAGGGTATCCAGGTCCATCTTTTCGCTGCTTCAACTGCGGCTTGCCTGGCCACCGACAATCCGAATGTCGAAGCCCACCAAACCGTGTCCTCGCATCATTCGATCAGGACACTTTGGATGTCGATTCCACAGAGTTGTTACCCACTTATGATGAAACAGAATATTTAGAGGGAGATCAAGGTCCATTACTGATGCTACGTCGAACGTTTCTCAGCCCTCGCTCTTCAGAGGACGATAAACAGCGCACTACAGTCTTTCAGTCCACCTGCACAATTAACGGGAAGGTATGTCGTTTCATTATTGATTCAGGAAGTTGCGAAAATGTGATCTCAGAAACAGCGGTAAACAAACTGGGGTTGACCACAGAGGCTCACCCACGGCCGTATAAACTGGCATGGCTTAATCGCGGGACAGATTTAATGGTTTCACGGCAAGCTTTGGTCACTTTCTCAATCGGGTCCACTTACACAGATGACATTTTATGTGATGTAGTACCCATGGACGCGTGCCACCTTCTACTAGGACGTCCGTGGCAATTCGACCGATCTTCATTTCATGACGGTCATGCCAATACTTACTCATTCATATTTCGGGGAAAAAATAGTGCTACTACCAAGTCCAGATCGTCTTTCATCAACACCAACCACAAGTGTTACATTACTCTCTCATTCTATGTTTGCCACAACAATGATTGAAGCAGGAATTGTTTATTTGCTCTTCACAAAACCAACGGTGAATTCGGCAATTGTTCCAACAACAGTGCAAACCTTATTAGCAGAGTTTTCTGATGTGTTTCCAGATGATCTTCCAAATGGTTTGCCCCCTTTACGTGATATCCAACATCATATAGACTTGATCCCAGGAGCTACGTTGCCAAATCGTCCGCACTACCGAATGAGTCCTACGGAACATGAAGAGCTACGCCAACAAGTTGAAGAATTGCTTTCTCGTGGCCATGTTCGCGAGAGCCTTAGCCCGTGTGCTGTGCCAGCTCTATTGACACCAAAAAAAGACGGTTCGTGGCGAATGTGTGTAGATATCCGCGCAATCAATAAAATAACTGTGCGCTACCATTTTCCCATTCCGCGTCTAGATGATTTGTTGGACCAATTGCATGGCGCAATTTACTTCACCAAACTTGATTTGAAAAGTGGGTACCACCAGATTCGGGTTCGTCCGGGCGAAGAATGGAAAACAACCTTTAAGACACGTGAAGGTCTTTTTGAATGGCTCGTGATGCCGTTTGGCCTCTCCAACGCCCCGAGTACTTTACCTACCTTCGAATCTAAACCTTACCTATCCCCGAGTCTAAACCTTGCCTGTCCCTTTCCCGCAACGAGAAAGAAGTGGGCAAGAATACTGGGTCAGCAGTTTTTCAGTGCAGAAAACCTTAGGTTCAGACAGTTCAGAAGAGTCGTCAGTTTTGAGTCAGAATGGCAGATTTGACAGAAAGCGGTGAGGGTGCAGGAAATCAGATGGTTAGGAAGGAAGAGTTAGTCCTGGCCTTGGAAAATGCCCATAAGGTTCATGAGGAACAGCAAGCCATTCTTATCGATGCACTCCGTCGTCATGGAGTTCAGATAATAGTTGAGTCAAATGGTTCTCTGGTAGTGGTCGAAGATGAGACTTCAGAAACAGTGATTTCAGTCCCTTCATCCTATAACCAAGACCTTCCATCCTACAACCAATACCTTCCCCCATCCACATGCGATCCCTTGCCAAGGAACACTCCTCCTCAGTCCTTTCCAGCATCCCAGCTCATCAGAGCTCCATCGCCCTCAGCTCCTCAGAACAGATTGGGTTTCATCACACCTGTTCCCCAGTTTCAGCAATACCTGCCAGTCTATACTCCAGCTTCACATAATCAGTTCGAGCTATGTGGCTATGTTCTTAAGACACTATACCCACCTGAATGCAATCATGGGTTGCCAAAGGATGATTCAAGTTTTCAGCTGTCACCTACCGGACTTAATGAATTCAGCCGTCAGTTTCACCAGTCTGCTACTGTGGTTCCCTCCGCTGATAAGAGTCCTGTTGCGAGTTCCAGTAACTCGAGAGTCCCCGTTGACCCACATGTGGCAATGTTGATGGAACAAGTGAAACAAATGCAGGAGAAGCTTGACCTCATGATAAGTACCAACACTCCCTTGACCCAAGATGTCGAACCAGGCAAGGAAATGACTCCACCAAGCATAACCCAATGCCACCAGCACCAAACAGCAACCGTACCCAGCTCAGCACCAGTCCCTCACAAAGGAAAGAGTGTCGTAGCCTCCTTCAGCCAAATCCAACAATGGAACCAACTGGACAATGGAAATCCAAGTCTTGAGAACAACAATGTCTCCCGAAAACTCCGCTCCCTTCATTTCGACAATGCGGATATGCCTTTAAGCAAGATGCTGGAAGAGCTGATGAAAGAAAAGCTGATAAAGCCATTGAAAAATTGGAAGCCCAAGAACCCCAACGTTCAGTTGGATGTGTCTAAGCATTGTCTTTTCCACCATTACCCCGGGCACGACACTGATGATTGCTGCATGAGATCCAGAAGTTGATAGAAGACGGGAAGCTCGAGAACCTCCATGGGCCAAAAACAGAAAGTTATGGTAAGAGGTCGATTCAGGAGGTGCAAGGTCAGAAACGTCAGCATGATGTTGGGATGCCCATGAGCAAAGTTTTTGACGATTTGGTGAAACGAGGCCTTCTCACACCTCTCGAGAATTATAAGCCGAGAAACCCACGTAAAGTTGACAGGACCAAGTTCTGTGAGTACCACAAGCATTATGGTCACGTGACAGACAAGTGTTTGGATCTGAAGAAAGAAATTCAATGGCTGATCTACGAAGGAAAGCTCAAGCTCCCTGGCAGTCCAACCAGCGAAGAGTAGCTAGACTAGGGTCTACTTATCCTTAAGTAAGACTAAGAAAAAATATAGTCTCTCAGTCAACCTTCGTAGGTTCTAGTACTTTTCTCTTTCAATCAAGTCCTCCACGGACATTGTAATTAATCTTTAATTTTCTATAAAAGAGTCTTCTTCTTTTCTTGCTAGACTTAAGACATTATTTGCACACCTACATTACATTTAATGAAATGGTTTTATTTTATATGATCATTTGCATTGCTCAACAAATAATCTCTCGAAATAATTTAACGTTCTGATTAATCAGTGTGAGAAAGTCAACTAATGCCTTCCCCATACACTCTCCTTACCTCACAAAATGCCTTCATCAAGCCATACACTTTCCCAATCATGCCCCCACCTTCATCTTGACCAAGTCAACGACGGCGGCAACATCAAGGGACAACAAAAGGCCACTCAGCTTCGAAAGATTGACCCCGTGTCGACAACAACCTAGGAGCTTGGCTTAGACCTCAAAGGTATCAAGAAAGTTCAAGCAGGGGCTTGCCTTGGCCCTCAGGTGCTTCAGAAAATAAAAAAAAAAAGAAAAAAATGTAGTGCAAAAAGAGTAATACCCAGCTAGGCTGAAAATCCCAAAAAAGGCAGTCTAGGCAAAAAACAGGGTTGCACATAAAAAAAAAGAAAAAGAGAAAAAAAATCTTAGTGCAAAAAGAGTAATGCCCAGCTAGGCTGAAAATCTCAAAAAAGGGCGGTCTAGGCAAATAACAGGGTTGCACATAAAAATAAAAGAAAATGAGGCCAAAGACCCAGCACCGCCCATCAAAAGCTTGACGAATAGGCAAAATCAAAGCTCGAAGAATAGATGTTGTCGATAACAATGGGGCGATCGAAGCAAAAGCAGAAGCATCTCATAAGCCTTTAGGCACATGCAAATCCTTTCTCCCCCAATTGAAAGACGAAAATCAGAAGCAACCGTCCAAAGATGACTTGGTCAAGGAATCATCCCGAGGCTCATGCCTCATCATCCAACCTTTTCATCCGAGCCTTTTCACTAAAGGAACCACAAATCCCATTTCCCAAAGCCAAACACAGTCCGGCCAAAGCCGAACTACGGCGACCTGAGCTCCTCACAATGAGGGGAACGTAAGCAACTAGTAATGGTCCGGTCATAAGCATATTCAAATCCCAGAGAATTCAGTCTCATCAAATGACCTCTCCCATAGACACAGTCAGATCCCAGAAAACCCGGTCTCATCAATGACCTCCCTATACACAAACCTTTCTTTCACACTAGCCAACCTTGATCCGCGACATTGGTTGACTTTCTCCTCATGATTAATAAGAATGTTTGTTCATATCGAGATTAATGGTTGAATAACCCGAACATCAACAAAGGTTTTTAAGCAATCTTGTGATCATTGTAAATAAAACAAGTTTTCAGATGTCTTGACAAGTCTTCCTTTTCTACATCTTAGGAAAAATAGTGCTAAACACTGATTTTCTGTCAGCAGGGGCTTCCATACACTTTTACCAACCTTTCTACGCTTATACTCTCTCAAAAGAGTCAAACCCAAAGCGAGTTTTGTGCCTACATCGAATAAGGCCATCAAAATAACACAAAATCGGGATCTATTCCCATCTTTCAAAAAATATGCCCCTGCATGTATAAATTTCTGAAATTCTCTTTGTCCACATCTCCTTAAGGTTGACTGAGCGACTAAAGAAAATAAGGAAGTAAATACGGAAGGATAGGTTTTTCCCTTTTCTGCTACAATTTGCATTAGGGCTGCCTTGAAACTCTTCAAGGTTGGGGGCTTTGCCAAGCCGTTTCTTTAGACTGGGGCTTCTTTAGCCATTTTTGAGGTCCGCATTGGGTTCCTCACTATGTCACAAGATGGATTCAGTCTTGGTTAGATTAACCTCAGGATCACTTTCGCAGTACCAATCATATTGGGATTTTTGCTAGACTGGGGCTTCACTAAGTCACTTATTCGAAACCTAAGACTTCGCCTACTCAGTTCATCCAACCGGGGCTTGGCCAATGGAAGGATATTTCCTTGCTTTAATAAGACATGGGGCTTTGCCGAAAGTTTTTCCTTAGACCGGGGCTTCGATAAGTTGCATCTACCCCTAGAAGAGAGGTTGGTCACTTCAACATCTATTCTAAAGGCCTGTCAACATTAGCTTCAAATTCCAGAGTGTGAGAAAGGAACATTCATCGAGACCCGAGGTTTAAACCCAGTCTCAGCCCAAGAGGGAATTCTAGTCCACGTTGACAACATCTCAAAGAATAATAGCAGCCTCGCACTCAAGGGATACGACCCCACTTGCTTGAAACCCGTCTTAAACAATTTTCAAACACATTCCATATGTACATCCAGACCCAGTTCCTACCATTGTTTCCAAGAAAAAAAATCACCCCTAGGCTCAAGTAATGTGCCAATTGCTAATAATAACATTTTCTCCCAAAAAGCGCCTCCGGTACTTCCGTTATAACGAGATAACGCCAGGCGACAGTTTCCTAATTGTCAAAAATCTAACTTTAGCTACCTCTATCACAGATTGAAAAGTATGCTCAAGTTTTCCAGCTATAGCTGCCTCTATATACTCGATAGTGACGCAAGCTTTAGCTTCCTCAGGTGACAACCTCCATTAATTGTCAAAATCTCAAGGATCCTAGACATGTTCCTAACTATCTAGATGAGGCTTGAACTACGACCAAGGCTTGATTCCTCCGGGATACGTAGGTAGCCTTTCATAAAGGTCCAGCCATCCGACCACATTGGTCACCTTTATTTTTTTCCCCATTCCTTAATTGTGCGTAAGCTTTTCGCAAAGGTATAGCCATTCGACCGCAATGGTCACCCCTCTTCCTTCGTCATTCCTCAGTAGTAAGATAGCTTTTCATAAAAGTCCAACTATCTGACCATATTGGTCACCCCTTTTATTTGGCACATTCCTAGTAGGATTGGCCGTTTGACCTCCTAGGTCACCCCGTTTCCATCCTTATATTAAGGGACAAATATCTCTTTGCCATTGCCCTGGTAGGATCAAGTATGTGACCTCCTTGGTCACCTAATTCCAACCTGTGTCGGCAATTCTAGTCCAATTCCAAAGGTTATGATAAGCACAGTGCAGGCTATGTATGTCACGCGACAAACCTGGCCATATGGCTTACTAGGTCGCGCGACATAACAAGCCAACATCGTACTTCGTACATCGCCAGGTACCGCATTCCCCAGGGCACTCCCCGACTTGTCAAAAGCTACAAATACCACCCATCCACTTCTCAAATGCATAGGGGAGGGTTCATTTACCCCATGTACACCCATGCATTCATCTACCTGGTACATATGCAAGCCAGAAATCCATTCAAGCCATTCAGTTCAAGCCATCTACCATACCACCATCATTTCATAAATGCGTGCAACAAAAGGGATAACAATGTACATACAAAATAGACCAAGTCTAAAAGAAGTGCATAGCAAAAATAACATGATATGTTTTCCCAAAAAGGGTACAATAACCAAAAAGTCATAATAATCTAGGGGGAAGGGGGCTATTCTGAATCATCTCCATCATCCTCTCCATCATCTTCTCCATCATCTTCATCATCATCTTCATCCTCGTCATCATCCTCAGCCTCCTCAGGCTCGTCATCAGGATCGTCAGAAGGTGCCTTGTAGGCTATGGTTCCCATGCGATAATAGTCATCAAGCTCAGTGATAACGGCAGAATCAAGCTCGTAGTCCGTGGCAGTCTCAGCCTCATCATCATCATCATCATCATCATCGTCACTCTCAACGGGTCCGTGAAGAGGCACATTTGGATTTTTTGTCCGAAGCTTTGATCCGCTAGCGCCCCCGCTGGTGCCCCCGCTGGTGCCTACGTCATCAAAGCGGCCCTTCTTCTTTCTCGGCTGGCCAGGTGGGGAGATATGAATCGAATCCTGCGACCGGCACTGGTTCTTCCAAAAGCTCATGCCTTTCTGGAGCTTGCCAATCATGCTCACAGCGCCAGTATAAGCCCTGGTCAAATGCCTGTAAGCCTGGGCCGATACCTGTTAACAAGCAGACATAATAAGTGTCAAAATGCAGTTATTGATAACAGAAAGAGATGCAAACAATCCAAAAGATGCAAAGGGCAGTACTTACGGATCTAGAACCTCGCGGGAGCACCAGACGAGGATGAGTCTGTGACATGTCAATATGAGCTCGCCGCATACGGCCGCCACCCTGGTAATCAATGAAAGTCGGAGGCAAAGGAGGTCTAGCCACGTGACCAGTCGAGGGTCCGGCACCCTGAGCACCATAGCCAACTCTGACCTGTGGGGACTGAAGATGTCTAGCCACGTACAAAGTGTAATCTCCATCCCATGTAAAGAGATGCACCGCCACGCCTACAATCAAAGCATCTACATTCGCCAGCTGGCGAGGCAGCCACATCCTAGCTGGAGGGTCATCAGGGATCCGAGTAGGCATATTGTGCAAAAGAAAAGAAGTCAAGATGAGAGAATACCTCGAAGACCAGGTGACAGCAGGTGAAATACTTCGCCTTCCCTCTACTGACGTCATCTAGAGCCAAGTACATCTCGGCTAAACCTGCCTCACCCCAGGATAGATTCCCCACGGCATCCCAAGCTCTCAGAAGCTCCAGTAGTGAAATCAGGGCAGTAGATGCGCTGTTGATAAACAGCATGTCAGAAAAACCCACCCATACAAAGGCTCTCGCCAATCTCTCGGCTCTCAGCCGGCTCTCAGCAGGATCATCAACAACAAGGTAGTCCCTGCTCTGCTCCCCAACCAAACCATGTAGCTCACCCAGCTCATATCCATTCCCCTTCTTGATCTGGGGAACAAAACCAAGTAAACTCATAAAATCGGCATCAGCAATAGGCTGGGGCTCAGCTCCCTGTGCAGGCTCATCTATATAGAGTGGCTCATCCGTAAAGGGCAATCCTGTGATGACCGCGAAATCATACGGTGTGACTGTCGTCTCGCCCCAGGAGAAATGGAATGAATGGGTGGTCTCCCACCAAAACTCTCTAAATGCCCTCACCAAATCCACACTCCTCTGGGTGTCTCCAATGGCCTTCGCCATCTCAAAAAATCGCCCCAGCCCAACGGCATAAACCATGCCCTTAGGCGAATGTATCTGCTCCTGGCTGCCCGGCAAGCTCTGCCATAGCCTACCAATCACCTCCGGAGAACCACGAGGGCACAATCCCTGCAAGTAAACATGGCACAAGTATGAATATCTCATGCTATTTCTTGAAATCATCTCAAGTGAAAATAGGTCAAAACCTATCATTGAAGAGCATGCATTTAGCATCACATTTCCTAGTTCAATCCATGTTCACATACAAATTCTTGATAACTCATAGCACAGTCTGGAAAATCAAATCAATTTCACCCAAATCAATTTTTTTTTTTTTTTAAAAAAAAAACCTAGGTCACGTACCACGTCTTTCTTCCTGACATCCGAGGTATGTTCATCGAGCTGTGGATAGAAATCTCCTCTTTGAGCTTCCGGAAGAAATGGCCTTTGATTCCTCTGCACCCCTTTCCGTCGAGTAGCCAACTCGGCGTGTTGAGGAGCTCTCTTGGTAGGACGCAATCTAGGAGGCATTTCCAATTGAATCGGACTCAAGATGTTTGATTTCTCTCGATTTCTCTCAAATTCCCTCTGATGTCTGCTCTCTCTCTCTCTTCTCGTTGTCGTCTCCCTCTCAATTTCAATTTCAATTGAGTTTCAAATGACGACTGTGCAAATTTTAAAGAATCTGTCCACCTGGCCTTTTATGTCGTGCGACATACTAAGCCCCTGTGGCTGGTTTTTACAATTTTGCCCCTGAAGGCTCAATTTTACAATTTTGTCCCCCATAGGCCTGTTCTACCCTTTGTGCCCCTGGTATTTCCAATCATTTTCAATCCAGTTTTCCCTCCAGTGCCCCCGTGGCCTATTTTACAAGTTTACCCCTGTGGCTCATTTTATTTGCCCTTGGCATTTTCAATCCTACTTTCAAATAATTAAATTATCGGGTACGTCCCACTTTTCTTTACAAAAATTATCAGGGTACGTCCCACTTTCTTTACAAAAATTATCAGGGTACGTCCCACTTTTCTTTACAAAAATTATCAGGGTACGTCCCACTTTCTTTACAAAAAATTATCAGGTACGTCCCGCTTTCTTTACAAAAATTATCGAGTCCTTCCTACTTCTTTACAAAATCCATCCTCTCTCGCGATCTCCGTTATTCCAGAATGAAGGAATAACATTTCGCTCTCTTTCGATCTCCGTTATTCCAAGATGAAGGAATAACATTTCGACCTCTCTCGCGATCTCCGTTATTCCAGGATGAAGGAATAACATTTCGCTCTCTCGCGATCTCCGTTATTCCAGGATGAAGGAATAACATTTCACTCTCTCTCGATCTCCGTTATTCAAGGACGAAGGAATAATATTTCGCTCTCTCTCGCGATCTCCATTATTCCAGGACGAAGGAATAACATTTCGCTCTCCCGCGATCTCCGTTATTCCAAGACGAAGGAATAACATTTCGCTCCCTCGCGATCTCCGTTATTCCAGAATGAAGGAATAACATTTCGCTCTCGCGATCTCCGTTATTCCAAGACGAAGGAATAACATTTCGCTCCCTCGCGATCTCCGTTATTCCAAGACGAAGGAATAACATTTCGCTCCCTCGCGATCTCCGTTATTCCAAGACGAAGGAATAACATTTCGCTCTCCCGCGATCTCCGTTATTCCAAGACGAAGGAATAACATTTCGCTCTCTTTCGATCTCCGTTATTCCAAGATGAAGGAATAACATTTCGACCTCTCTCGCGATCTCCGTTATTCCAGAATGAAGGGATAACATTTCGCTCTCTCGCGATCTCTGTTATTTCAGGATAAAGGAATAACATTTCGCTCTCCCGCGATCTCCGTTATTCCAAGACGAAGGAATAACATTTCGCTCTCTTTCGATCTCCGTTATTCCAAGATGAAGGAATAACATTTCGACCTCTCTCGCGATCTCCGTTATTCCAGCATGAAGGGATAACATTTCGCTCTCTCGCGATCTCCGTTATTCCAGGATAAAGGAATAACATTTCGCTCTCTCGCGATCTCCGTTATGCCAGGATAAAGGAATAACATTTCGCTCTCTTTCGATCTCCGTTATTCTAAGATGAAGGAATAACATTTCGACTTAGTAAAAGATCGAACTACGACCAAGGCTTGATTCCTCCGGGATACGTAGGTAGCCTTTCATAAAGGGTCCAGCCATCCGACCGCAGTGGTCACCCTTTTGTCATTCATCACTCCTCAGTGGTGAAGTAGCCCCTCATAAAAGTCTAGATATCCGACCACATCGGTCACTTCTAGCATATCCCCAGTAGGATCAATCGTCTGACCTCCTAGGTCACTTTCTCTTCTATTTTTTCCCCGGCAAGAGACCAGCTTCTCTCTGCTATTCCCTTGCGGATCTTTTCTGAACTACGGCCTGGCTTGATTCCTCCGGGATACGTAGGTAGCCTTCCAAAGGTTCAGCCACTCGACCACTTTGGTCACCTAATTCGTCTCGGCATTCGCCAGATCGGATCCTTTTCTATCGACAACCCCACTCGCCCTGCAAGTGACATTGCCGAGGGGCTTCTGTAAGTACCCAAATCTGGCTCATGCCTTCCGGATAAGTTTCCCGGTAATTCCCCGGACTTTCCTAGAGTTCCGGAGCAATTCCGGAACTGTTCCAAACCTCCCAAGGGCTGAAGGGATTGCTCTAAATTAAAAGGGCACGTTTTAATTGATTTAGGCATCCTTCTAAAATTGCCACCTTGCATGATTCTAGAAACATGCTGAGTCACACAGGATAATGCCGCACGGCTGCATTAGCCAAGAACCCCTAGCCGCACGGCCTCATTAGCCTTATCCAGACTGCCTATAAATAGAGCCCTCCTCTTCCCATTTTAGACACGAAAAACACACACAAAACACCATACTCAGCTCCAAAACTCTCCCAAAACACTGCTGCAAGATCAAGAGGTTGAAGAAAGCCAAGAAATCACCTCCCTCCTCCTTGAAGCCTCCAAAGTTGGTCCTTCCACCAAGCAAGACCCAAAGAAGAAGAGGTCACCACCATTGGTAACCTCTCACTCCCTTACCTTGCATTATACTTGCTCTATGTGATTTAATTGCTCATTGCATTCATATATTGTCATTATCTTGCTTGGGACTTGGCACTTATCATTAAAGATCCTATCTTTATCATATCCCCCTCCCCCTTTTGCATCCTTTGCATGAAATAAGCATCACTTGCTCTTAAAAATGTAATCTTTATATTCAAAGGTGCATCCTTTGCACCTAAAAATTCCTTTTTTACATAAAAATATCATCTTTATGCATCCTTTGCTCATAAAAATGCAATCTTTATATTCAAAATGCATCCTTTGCACATAAAAATCATGTCTTTACCATAAAGGTGCATCCTTTGCATCTAAAACCCATTTTCATGCATCCTTTGCATTAAAAGTCATCTCTTTACAATCAAATTAGCATCCTTTGCTTTCAAAATGTAATCTTTGTGCATCCTTTGCATATTAAATACTATTTTCCTCATAAAAATGCATCATTTGCATAAAAATTATGTCTTTATATAAAAATGCATCCTTTGCAACCCAAAAATGTCATCTTTTCACTAAAAATGTCATTTTTACATGCATTCCCCCATGTCCCCATTAGCAACCTTCGGTATGAACCGGTGTAAAGATCCCATCTTTACATCGTTTCTTCCATTAAAGGTGCCACAATTTCTTTAGAAAAGGATAAAACCTTGAACCTATATCTCCGATTATCGCTTGAGACGAGCACGATGGCTCCCATATAAGCTCAATCGTCTCAAGGCGTAGGATTGATGGGCTAAGGTCACTCCTTTCCTAAAGAACCTCATTTTGGACTATAAAAGAGAGTCTTTCTCTCGATCACGCAAGTCCCAAGGTCAAAAAGCGATGATCACAAGTCCAAGATGAGTACGGGATCAAAATCCCTAACACATAAAATCCAAGGAATCCAGAGCGACAACCAATAAATGGTTTGTACGCCCGGAAGACAACTTGGGACATTCCCCCCCCCCCTCTTTTCAAACCCATGCACACAAGAAAGCACGCAAGCAAGCACGAAAAATGGAATCTAGGGAGACTTGCTACGGCAAGGCACCTTGGGTGAACGACGATCCGTTCTTCCCAAGGGGTAACTTAACCTCCGAACCCTAAAAATCCTTTTTTTCAAAGTTTTGAGGAAATCAAAATGGCGTGGCGACTCCATTTTTCAAATTAAACCGGATGTTTTCAAACTCGCGTGAATCCGATCTTAAAACAAAAATTTAGAATTCGGGCACACATTCACAAGCCCCTATTTTGGTCCTCCCAGATTTTGCAAGTCCATTTGAACTACACTGCGATGCTTCAAAAACAGGAATCGGGGCAGTCCTTAGTCAGGCAACACGGCCAATTGCATTTTTCAGTGAGAAACTTCATGGCCCGAAGACCCGGTTCAGCACATATGATCTCGAACTGTATGCTGTTGTCCAAGCAGTTCGACATTGGAGGCACTACCTTTTTCACCGAGAGTTCATTTTATTTACGAACCATGACGCTCTTCGACATATTGGAAACCAAGACAAAATTTCTTCAAGACATGCGACTTGGCACGCCTACTTGCAGCAGTTCACATTCGTAATCAAACATAAATCTGGGCTTACTAATCGCGTGGCGGACGCGTTAAGCCGTCGACACTCTCTTCTCGCAGAAATGCGGATTCAGGTTCCGGGTTTTGATTTTGTGAGATCGCTGTATGCAACAGACCCATTTTTCTCAAATGTCCTCACTGAAATCAACTCAGGAGCTCGTTCGGAATTCTACTTGGACGATGGGTATCTCTTTCGTGGGTTACAGCTGTGTATCCCGGAAAGCAGTCTGAGCTTAAAAATCATTCAAGAGCTACATGGTATGGGTCACCCCGGACACGAATGAACATTTCACATGATCTCCAATTCCTATTATTGGCCGTCCTTACATCGCGACGTTAATCGCTATGTCAACCGCTGCCGGGTTTGTCACTTAGCGAAGGGAAATTGATGTAGCAAGAACCACCAGAAACAAGGGCCCAGGGCTGGACAAGTGGGCGACCGCCCAGGTGAGGATTCACGCAAAGGGAAAAGGCCTGTTTAGATGGGCGACCGCCCAGGTGAGGATGGGCGACCGCCCATGTGACGGACTCGCAGCAGTTTTTAATTTCTTTTCCGTTTTGAACAATTAAAGTAGGGGTATTTTGGGTACTTCGTTTACTTCGTTTTCCTTAGGGTTTTAGGTTATTGTTGGGAGTATAAATACTCTTTTTATCTGTTTTGTTGAGGCATAGTTGAATTTTGATAAATTATTTGATTGCTTTGCAATTGTGAGTCTTTCTTGACTTATTGAAGGTGGATTCCTTCTGTTATTCGGGGTTCTCATCTTTTAGGTGTTAATCTTGCCAAACCCTAATTCGTGGATTTGAATTGGGTCAATTGATCGTTGTTTCGATTAATAGCCTATCCGGTTACTTATTTATTTAATTCCGATGCAACCCATTACATCAGTTGGTATCAGACAAAGGACGATTCAAGGAAGAAAATCTAGCAAAAAAAGATGGCCAACAATGGTGAAAACAACAACGATAATGCTATTCTAGCGGCTATTCTGGAGATGCAACGACAAAATAATGAAATTCTTCGTCAATCTGCTGCTACTCAAGAACGACTCGTGGCGGCTATGGAGCGTTTGCAGGTTGGTGGTGGTAATAACAACAATCGAGGTCGAGGTGGCAACAACAATAATCCTGGCGGTGACGATGATGGCTCAGTTCATGGTGATGACGAAGTTTTCGCTGCACCTCCGGTGGAACAACATCGACCAATGATAAGGGCTGATATTCCTACTTTTAATGGTGAGTTATCTATCGAGGACTTTTTAGATTGGATTAATGAAGTTGATAAGTTTTTCAATTTAATGCAAGTTGAGAATGTTAGAAAAGTCCCTTATGTTGCTTATAAATTGAGGGGTGGCGCTGCTGCATGGTGGGATCAATTTTGTAAAAAAAGGTTGCGTGATAGGTTGCCTCAGATTCGTACTTGGGATGAGATGAAAGAGGCATTAAAAGATAAATTTTTACCTGATGATTACGTGCAACGCTTATTTTCAAAATTTCAGAATTGCACCCAAGGTAGTCGTAACGTTAAGGACTATGTGCATGATTTTTATGCTCAGTCGGCCCGTAACGACTTGGTTGAATCTGATTCCCAAGAAATCTCTAGGTTTGTTGATGGTCTTCGGGTTGATATTAAGAATAGGGTGGAATTATTTACCAACTTCTCCTTGACTGATGCTATTTCAAGGGCAGAAAAGGTCGAGAAACAATTGGCTTCAGCTTCTCAACCTCAACCTACATTCAAGAAAGGGGGTAATTCGTCTTTTGCTCTTAGCCCTATTCAATCTTCAGTTTCTCCATACACAGTCGAACAGCCTACGACACAAGCTTCGGGTTCTAAGGCGGTTGAGGTTGCAAGAACACCTGCTCCTATTGTTCAAGCTCCTAAGAATGCTAACCCTTATGCTAAGAATTTTGGTAATAAATGTTTTAAATGCGGGGAGGCTGGACATATTTCTAGTGGTTGTCATCTTCGTAAGAATGCTAATTTGGTGACTAATATTGTTGATGATGATGGTAATGGTGTGATCGTTCATCACGATCCTAATGAGGAGGATGATGATTGCGAGGACCATGAGTCGTATGTGGTTCGTAAACTTTTGTTGCCTACTCCCGTGGAAGAGGTTGATCCCGCTCGACACAATATATTTCGTACAATGGGTGAGGTCAATGATATGGCAGTACAAATTATTATTGATAGCGGAAGCAGTGAGAACTTGGTCGCACGTGGGTTAGTCAATAAGCTCAAGCTTGAGGTGCGTAACCATCCATCTCCTTATTTTGTTAGGTGGATCAATGCTACGGGCTCTTTGAAGGTAACACATCAGTGTATCATTCCTTTTTCTATTGGCAATTATATGGATGTGATTACGTGTGACATTGTGGATATGAGCGCTTGCCAGTTGTTGCTTGGGAGGCCATGGCATTTTGATGTGGGGTCTATGCATTGTGGGCGGACTAACTTGATCAGTTTTATGAAAGATGAAGTCAAGTTTACTCATTGTCTATTGAAAGCTAAAGGAGCATACGGTAGTAAAGGAAACAGGAATGGGATTATTTCCTTGTTTGTTCCATAACCTTTTCTTTCAGGTGCTGCAACACGTGGAACGAAGAAAAGCAAACCATCCGTTCATAAGAAGGCATCCTTACAAGCGGCTAGAATACCCAAGATGGAAGTTTCTTGCAAGAGACGTGTTCCTTTTTCAGCGCATGATTCAGGGACGAATCATTTTAAAGAAGGGGTGTATGATGTAGCAAGAACCACCAGAAACAAGGGCCCAGGGCTGGACAAGTGGGCGACCGCCCAGGTGAGGATGGGCGACCGCCCAGGTGAGGATTCACGCAAAGGGAAAAGGCCTGTTTAGATGGGCGACCGCCCAGGTGAGGATGGGCGACCGCCCAGGTGACGGACTCGCAGCAGTTTTTAATTTCTTTTCCGTTTTGAACAATTAAAGTAGGGGTATTTTTGGTACTTCATTTTCCTTAGGGTTTTAGGTTATTGTTGGAAGTATAAATACTCTTTTTATCTGTTTTGTTGAGGCATAGTTGAATTTTGATAAATTATTTGATTGCTTTGCAATTGTGAGTCTTTCTTGACTTATTGAAGGTGGATTCCTTCTGTTATTCGGGGTTCTCATCTTTTAGATGTTAATCTTGCCAAACCCTAATTCGTGGATTCGAGTTGGGTCAATTGATCGTTGTTTCGATTAATAGCCTATCCGGTTACTTATTTATTTAATTCCGCTGCAACCCATTACATCAGAAATGCCACCACCGCTGGCTTGTACTTACCTCTCCCAATACCAACGCAACCTTGGACAGATATAAGCATGGATTTCGTACTGGGTCTTCCGCGAACCCAGCGTGGCTTTGACTCAATTTTCGTGGTAGTGGACCGCTTCTCTAAAATGGCACACTTTGTAGCCTGCAAAAAAACCACAGATGCAATAGCGGTGGCTCAACTGTACTTTCATAATATTTATCGGTTGCATGGACTCCCGTCCACTATAGTCTCTGATCGGGATACTCGCTTCTTAAGCCACTTTTGGCGTAGCCTTTGGCGAATGGTGAATACAACCTTGAACTTCAGTTCAGCATACCATCCCCAAACCGATGGCCAAACGGAAGTCGTATGTTGGGATAGAGGACCAACCGGGTTAAACATCGAAGCAAGGGGGAAAAATTCGTCAGTGATTGCTGGAGACAAGAGTGGCCGCGCTGGCTATGTGCGCGACCGCGCTCTTGGACAGAGACTGATGCTCGGGTGGAATTCTTCGAGGGCGACCGCGCTGGACAGTGAGGGCGACCGCGCTGGGGGATTTTACAAAGGCGTTGGAGTTTCTGGACGCTAGCGCGACCGGGCTTCTTCGGAGGGCGGCCGCGCTGGGCCCGTTTTCAGCAGTTCAGGATTCCTTGTTTGTTTAGGTTTTGGTTTGTTCCCTAGGTCATATATAAGTAAAGTTCCGCCCCCTCTCTCATTGTAACACAAATTCTACATACATAGTGCAAGATCCTGGCTTGGTAGTGCCCCCAGATGTAGCCAATCAAATTGGTGAACTGGGTTAACAAGTTCTTGTGTCTTTTCTGTGCTTTTGATTTCTTGTGCTTTGTTTGTGTGCGATTATTATTCTTGTGGTTTGCTTGGGCTGTGGAGGGCTATATTCACAACAACTGGTATCAGATCTTTTGGTTTCAAGATCAAGGGAGTTGTTCCAAGCAATCAAGAATGGGCAAGGACAAACAGGCGGTTGAGAAATTCGATGGGTCTGACTACGGATATTGGAGGATGCAGATTGAGGATCTTTTGTACAACAAAGACCTCTATAAGCCTCTGAAGGGTGTCAAACCGGAAGACGAAGATCAGGAAGAATGGGAACTCATGGATCGGAAAGCCCTAGGGGTGGTCAGATCTACTTTGTCAAAGTGGATTGCAAAGACTACCAAGAAGGCGACAACCACCAAGGAGCTATTGGATTATCTTACTGAGAGATTTGAAACTCCATCTCGCCAAATAAGGTTGATTTGATACGTAAGATGGGTAGTCTCAAGATGCAAGAGGGAGGATCCTTGGCTAAGCACATCGATGAGTTTATGGATGTTATAGACTCATTGACAGCGGTGGAGATCAAGTTCGATGATGAGGTTCATGCGTGTTTGTTGCTAGCTTCTTTACCGGCAAGTTGGAGCGGAACGGTGACAAAGAATCAACGCTTCGGCAGTAAAAAGAAATTGAAGTATGATGATGTTAAGGACTTTCTTTTGGCCGAAGAAAATCGCATGAAGAAGTTGGGGACATCGAGTGCTTCGGGATCGGCTTTAGCTACTACTAGCAAGGGAAGCCGGTACTAGCAAACAAGGGAGAACCGAATCTAGGGAGAACGTGGTGAGTGGTAAGGGCAAGACCGGGGAGACCAAAGACAAACCAAAGGTTGCGAAGGGATCTGTTCAGTGCTATTATTGTAAGGAGTTGGGACACTTCAAGAGGGATTGTCCAAATCGTAAGGGCAATCAGTGAATGTGACGGTCGAAGGTGATGATGTGCGGTTACGAGTGTTAGTAGTGCACTAGAATCATGGGTGCTGGATTCGGGGGCATCATTCCACTCTTGCGGGCATAAGGAAGAGATGGAGAATTACACTTTCGGTGATTTCGGTAAGGTCTATCTGGCGGATGGCGAGCCTTTGGAAATCAAGGGGAAGGGGGATGTCAGAATAGGAGCATCGGACGGGAAGGTCTTACATCTGAACGGGGTCAGACACATTTCGGGTTTGAAAAAGAACCTACTTTCAGTTGGGCAGTTGGACGAAGAAGGTTACAAGGTGACATTCGGCTGCAGAAACTGGGTTATTACCAAGGAGGATTGTGAGATCGCTCGGGGTAATAAGGAGGGGACTTTGTATTTGGCGAATAACACCAAGGATAGTATTGCAGTGGCAGCAGCCAAGGGTGATACGGATTTGTGGCACTGTCGATTGGGTCACATGAGTGAGACGGGGATGAAGGTGCTTTGTTCAAAGGGACTACTACCGGGTTTGAAGACAGTCAACGTGGGGATCTGTGAGGATTGTATGTTTGGCAAACAGGGGAGAAATAATTTCTCGAGGACAGGTAGGGGTTTGAGGGAAGCAAAGTTGGAATTGGTTCACACGGACTTGTGGGGACCATCTCCGGTTACGTCTCTGGGTGGTGCGTCATATTACATGACTTTCATTGATGATTCTACAAGGAAGGTCTGGGTTTATTTCTTGAAGGGGAAAGATGAGGCTTTCGAGGTGTTCAAGAAGTGGAGGGCCTTGGTGGAGAATCAGACGGGACTTAAGCTTAAGTGCTTGAGATCAGACAATGGTGGGGAGTATGAGCTCGAGGAGTTTAGGGAATATTGTGTTGCGAATGGTATTCGTATGGAGAAGACTCCAAAGCAGACACCACAACTCAACAGGGTAGCAGAGAGGATGAACAGAACATTGAATGAGCGGGCTAGAAGTATGAGATTGAAGTGTGGACTTTCGAAGACGTTTTGGGCATATGCAGTTGACACGGCAGCTTTCTTGATCAATCGGGGACCATCGGTACCATTGGGGAATGGAATTCCAGAGGAAGCTTGGAGTGGCAAGCAGGTAAATCTGTCCTTTCTTCGCATATTTGGCTGCGTTTCTTATGTTCGTGTTGATTCTGCTGAGAGAACTAAATTAGATGCAAAATCTGTTAAGTGTACGTTTATTGGGTATGGCGGGGATGACTTCGGGTATAAGTTTTGGGATGACCAAAATCATAGAGTTATTCGTAGTCGAGATGTGGTATTCAATGAACAGGTATTGTACAAGGACAAAGGGGGCATCGATGACACTAGTTCGGAACCGGAAATTGTAGAGGTGGATATTCCAAACTCGGGTGGGAGCAGAACGGTTCATGATGACCATGGTCAGGAGGTCACTGAAGATGAACCACGTACTCCGGAACCGGATATTTCGCTGCGTAGATCCAGCATATTGCGTGGATCGCCTGACAGGTATACTCCATCCAATTATTATTTCTTTGTTGACGAGATAATGGGAACCGAATGTTATGCGGAGGCATTCGTAGTACACTTTGTAACAAGTGGAAAGGCTGCGATGGATGATGATATGGACTCATTGAAGGCCAACAAAACTTGGGAGTTGATCGAACTACCTAAGGGGAAGAAGGCATTGCATAACAAGTGGGTTTACGAGGATCAAGGAGGAAGCGAGACGGTAGCAAGCGTTACAAGGCAAGACTTGTTGTAAAAGGGTTTCAAAGAAAAGTACGGTATTGACTACACCGAGGTATTCACTCCGGTTGTGAAGATGACCACTATCGAATGGTTACAGGTGATAGTAGTGGCGGACAACTTATTGCTTGAACGAGATGGATGTGAAGACGACCTTTCTTCATGGGGACTTGGAGGAAGAGATTTACATGGTACAAACCAGAGGGTTACTTGTCTAAGGGTAGCGAGGAGCTAGTTTGCGAGATTGACTAAGAGCTTGTATGGCCTTAAACAAGCTCCTAGGCGATGGTACAGAAGTTTGATGGATTCATGCATGACATTGATTTTATCGAGATGTGAGGCGGATCATTGTTGCTACTTCAAGAACACGGACAACGGGTACATTATCTTGTCAATTATATGTGGACGACATGCTAATAGCGGGCTCTAGCGTAGAGATTGGTAAACGGGATTGAAGACTCGGTTGTCGAACGGTTCGAGATGAAGGATTTGGGAGAGGCCGAAAAATCTTGGGCATGCGGATTGGCCAAGGGATAGGGAGTCGGGCAAGTTGGTTCTTTCACAAGCAGAATACGTTGAGAAAGTCTTAGCAAGGTTTTGTATGGCAGAGGCGAAGTCAACAGGGACGCCATTGGGTTTGCATTTCAAGCTATCCGAGAAGGACTCACCTAGGGGCAAGGAGGAGCATGACAAGATGGAGAGAACTCCATATGCTTCAGCAGTGGGGAGTCTCATGTATGCAATGGTGTGTACAAGGCCGGACATTGCACATGCGGTGGGAGTAGTCAGCCGGTTTATGGGCAATCCAAGAAAGCAACATTGGGAAGCGGTTAAGTGGATCCTACGTTACTTGAAGGGAATGCTTCTTGGTAAGGCTCGTGTTTCTCGAGCAAGGAAGTGGTGTTAGCGAGGTTATGTTGATGCGGACTTGGCATCAAGTGATCTTGATAAGAGGAGAAGTACTACGGATTATGTGTTTACATTGGGTGGTACGGCTATCTCACAGGCTTCTAAATTGCGTAAGATCGTGGCGCGATCTGCTGCGAAGCGAGAATATGTGGCGATGACGAGGCGAGTAAAGAGATGGTATGGTTGCGAGAACTTCTTTGGTGAACTTGGAAAGACGCAAAGTGGTAACGTTCTCTACAAATGACGAAACGGTCGAGTGCAATACATTTGGCAAGAAATCCGGCGTTTCATTCGAGGACGAAGCACATTGAACTGAGGTTTCACTACATCAGACATCTCTTGGAGGAGAAGATCTTGGGGCTAGAGAAGATATTGGGATCGGAGAACCCGGCTGACATGTTGACAAAGGTTGTGAATCTTGAGAAGTTGAAGCTGTGCAAAGCTTCAATTGGGCTCGGAGAATAGAAGGGGAGGATGGCACTACCATGATCGAGGTGAGCACTAGGAGGACACCAAGGATGAGTTGAAGAACGGATACGGGGATTATATGTGTGGTTGATCTCTAGGTGGGAGATTGTTGGGATAGAGGACCAACCGGGTTAAACATCGAAGCAAGGGGGAAAAATTCGTCAGTGATTGCTTGGAGCAAGAGCTGGCGGCCCAGCTATGTGCGCGACCGCGCTCTTGGACAGAGATTGATGCTCGGGTGGAATTCTTGAGGGCGACCGCGGCGACGGTGGGCGACCGCGGGGGATTTTACAAGGCGTTGGAGTTTACGGACGCTAGCGCGACCGCGCTTCTTCGGAGCGGCGCGGCTGGGCCCGTTTTTTAGCAGTTCAGGATTCCTTGTTTGTTTAGGTTTTGGTTTGTTCCCTAGGTCATATATAAGTAAAGTTCCGCCCCCTCTCTCATTGTAACACAAATTCTACATACATAGTGCAAGATCCTGGCTTGGTAGTGCCCCCAGACGTAGCCAATCAAATTGGTGAACTGGGTTAACAAGTTCTTGTGTCTTTTCTGTGCTTTTGATTTCTTGTGCTTTGTTTGTGTGCGATTATTATTCTTGTGGTTTGTTTGGGCTGTGGAGGGCTATATTCACAACATCGTAAACCGCTCCTTGGGTACTCTTCTGCGAGCCCTGGTAGGTGAACACGTGAAAGGATGGGATATCAAATTACCCCAGGCTGAATTCGCCCACAACAGCGCAGTCAACAGGTCCACAGGTTACTGTCCTTTTGAGGTAATCTATGGCCTCATCCCTCGCGGTCCACTAAACTTGATTCCTCTCCCTGATGGTGTACGTCCTCATGGAACTGCATCCGAATTTGTTACGGACCTACAGCGCATCCATCAAATGGTCCACTCGAAGCTTTTGTCCGCCACCAGGGCCTACAAGACACATGCTGACAAACGCCGACGAGAAGTAAAATTCGAAGTTGGTGACTACGTGTGGGCAATCTTGACCAAAGACCGATATCCAGCTCATGAGTACAACAAGTTAGCAGCACGTAAGATCGGTCCATTGGAAGTGATCGAGCGAATCAATCCAAATGCCTATCGACTCGCTTTACCGAGCCATATTCGTACTTCGGATGTCTTCAACGTACGCCATTTAATCCCTTACCAAGGTGACCATACTTCTGATGAAGACCCCGTTGATTCGAGGACGACTCTTTCTCACCCTGAGGGAGATGATGTGGATCATAAGGCACTAGCCCTTTTGGATCGTTGGGACAAACGCAAAGCCACCTAGTCTTTTGTTATTTAATTTTCACACAGTTAAGTTGTGGACAGATTCATCTGAATAAATAATTAATTCATAGCTTATCTACTTAGTAGTTTAGTATTCCTAGACTTGGAGGGGATGTTCCAAGTTAAGTATAAATAAGCATTATAGTGCAATTGTAAGGGGAAGAAGTTTTGATAAGAAATTGAGAAGGGGTTTTCTCTCTCAAAAGTTTTACCGGGTATTCATTGAATCAACGGTTCAACTTTGGTGTTTTTTTATTATCCAGTGGGTGTGTTTGTTGTTTGCGTGCACGAGTGTGCATCAGATCCCCTTCAACTGACGCTGAATAATATGGGTGAGTTCTTCTTTTTCTATGTATATTCTACTCTCGGGCGTAACACAATAGTATGCTTGCAACTTGTACTTGATCTTCTAGCAAATTTGTGCAGGATCAAAGCCAAATCTTGAGCTGAACCTCTGGGATTTTGGCAGTGAAACAGACGATTGTTTCCTTGGTTTGACCCTGGCAGTGAATCCCAGTTCATCTGACTTGGGTAATGATATAGTGCTTTTGGTGTCTCATATCTTATGTCTTGAGGAATTATATATTTAAAAATTGCTTAAAAATAAATTTCATGTTGTTCACAATGGGCACACAAGCCATTTAATATGTATTGCTTTAAAACAAATTTATGGTCTTATCACCGAAGCTGCTAATTTAAGGGGAAATTAAAGAACTTTTATATTAAGTTGATCATATCACCGGAGATGTTAAGCATTATCTTATGATGTGCATCACCATCTTGCTTGACCTCATAAGCTGATGGATTTACATATTCCTCATTTCTGCAAATTATTCTTTTTTCAAGAATTCACTTTCCATCTAATTTGTGGTCGCAGAGCTGGTCGATCCATAAGACTGGAGGAACAAGGGTGAGTTTGTGACACTTATTAAAAGATGCTTCTCTGGCATACTGAAATTGTAGATGTAGATTATGTGTGATACTGATTGTCAGTTTAACTGCTTGATTGTTTTCTAACGATTAAGAGTTTCATGATAAAGGACTTGCTGTTCTCCGATCGACCACAGGGCACTGCTACTTGTCCTTCTCTTTCTTTATGTTTTCTTCTTTTCAGTTCCATCATAACTGTCACACTTTACTTGTTGTTCAAATTAAATTTGATTCATAAAATGCTTCAAAAAATAGTTCTGTGTTATTGAATAGTATGAAACAATGCTCAACTTTATTTTTTTTTATTATATGTAACTTGAGATTTCTGCATTTAGATATTCATAATAAAATCAGCTTATTAAATGAATATAGAGAAAATGAAAGAGTTTCAAGTAGTTGTTACAAAGAAAAATTAAATTGGCGCACACTGAATTTTTTTCCTGGATCCGCCACAGAAGTTATATATGACATTTATTATGGGACGGATGGAGTAATTTTTATGATTTCTTGAAAGTTGTTTATCTTTTAACATGTTATTTTCTGTTTAACATCAACTTGATTTCCGTCCACAAAAAGTTGGATAAATGTGAATTTACAATGAGAGTAATTTGTTAGTAATTTCACGTTTATTTGACTGCAGAATACATTTCACACCACCACAGATTTCTCTAATAAATTATTTCACGCCGAAAACGGTTTGAATAATTTCAAATATCCAACAGAGAAATCTAAGGTTATTATCTCATCTACAGAAAATTTCAACACTGTATTCCCAAGAAAATGTTAAGGATGCAATCCCTTGTCTTTTTCATCATCTTGTTAATCTCCAATCAAAAGCTATGTGCTGCTGATGCCACTGAAAAGAAAGAATCTGATCACCTCTCGCTGCTGGCCATCAAGTCAAAGATTGTTAGTGACCCTGAAGGTGCTTTGGGGTCGTGGAACAATTCTCTCCATTTCTGCCAATGGGAAGGTGTAACATGTGGTCGGCGCCATAGGAGAGTCACTGCTTTGGATCTTTCCTCCAGAGGTTTAGTCGGTTCTTTGTCTACATTTGTAGGAAATTTGAGCTTCCTCAGGATGATAAAGCTTCAGAATAACACAATCGAAGGTGTTATCCCTACTGAAATAGGCCGTTTATTCAGATTGGAGCAACTAAGATTTTTCAATAATTCCTTTGGAGGAAATGTTCCAGCTAGTCTGTCAAACTGCACCAACCTAAAAACCCTTTCCATAGGTCGCAATAAGCTTGTTGGGACTATCCTCAAGGTTCTAAAAAGCGCTAGACGGATGCTAGGCGGCGGAGTCGGGCCTAGCGCTTGGCGGGGACTAGTCGGGATTAGTCGGGATTAGTCGGGACCTAGGCGGGGCTTAGAACTAGGCGTTGGAAAGGGGCCTAGGCGCCCTTAGGCGGGGTCTTTTAGAACACTGACTATCCTACACGAAGTTAGTTCTCTGTTGAAGCTTGTAAATCTTAGTATTCACTACAACAATTTCACAGGAGAAATACCTCCTTCCATTGGGAATCTCACTTCTCTCGAAGCAATTTCTGCAGCCGTCAATCATCTTGGAGGAAGAATTCCATATGTCATTGGTCAGTTAAAGAAGCTATGGTTTGTGGGATTTGGCAGTAATCAACTCCATGGTACAATCCCTCCATCCTTTTACAATCTTTCTTTGCTCTCTATTTTCAGTACACCAGACAACCAACTAGTTGGAAGTCTTTCAACAGACATAGGTTTGAAGCTACCAAAACTTACAAACTTTGAAATACGAAGCAACAAGTTTAAAGGACTCCTTCCAGTCTCTATTTCCAATTGTTCAAAATTGACATTCATCCACGTAGGAGATAACCGTTTCCATGGAAAAATAGCAATTGATTTTGGAATGATGCCAAACCTCTGGTTAGTAGCTCTGTACAACAATGTTTTTGGAAGTGGGGAACCTGATGAATTGAATTTTATTGCATCTTTGGTGAACTGTAGTAATTTGCAGCGGTTATTCTTTCATGAAAACCAATTAAGAGGGCAGCTACCAAGTTGTGTGGGCAATTTCTCAACTCAACTTTCTCATCTACAACTTTATCAGAATTCAATATATGGATCCATCCCTCCATCAATGATGAATCTAGTCAGTCTAGAGGCATTAGGATTGGATGATAATCAATTCACAGGCACAATTCCTAGTAACATTGGCAATCTCTATAAACTACGAAGATTGAACCTAAGTGAAAACAGTTTGATTGGTAGTATTCCTCAATCTGTTGGGAACCTGTCTCTCTTGTATGAACTATACTTAGACAACAACAAATTACAGGGTACAATACCAACAACTTTTGGAAATTGCCAAAAATTGATTCTATTGAACATTTCGTCAAATAACCTCTCTGGCAGCATACCAGGAGAGCTTCTTGGACTTTCATCTCTTTCAATATCACTAGATCTTTCACTTAACCACCTTTCTGGATCACTCACACTAGAAATCGGAAAGCTTCTTAATTTAATGGAGTTGGATTTATCTGAGAACGAGTTGTCCGGTGAAGTCCCTAGCAGCATAGGTGGCTGCACTAGCCTGGAGAATCTATTCCTGGAGGGGAACTTCTTTCAAGGTTTGATACCTCAATCATTTAGCTCTTTAACTGGTATCCAGTACATTGATATTTCCCGCAATAACTTTTCTGGACAAATTCCAAGATTCTTGGAGAAATTCCAGTTAAAGCATCTTAATTTGTCATTTAACGACTTTGAGGGGAAACTACCAATGAACGGAGTTTTCACAAATGGTACTGCCATCTCAGTAGAAGGGAACAATAGGCTTTGTGGCGGCTTGCCTGAACTTCACCTTCCTAAATGCAGCATCAAAGAGAGAAAGAATGGTAAAAAGATGTCGCTTGCACTCATAATTGTGATTCCAATAATTTGCTTGCTTGTTGGCCTGGCTTTGGCATCATGTTGTTTATTCATTTGGAACAAAAGGAGAACTAAAACACCATCATCAGGCCTGGCATTGAGGCAACAATTCACCATGTATTCTTATGAAATGCTCCTCAAGGCAACAAACAGGTTCTCCTCAGAAAACCTGATTGGTATGGGTGGTTTTAGCCATGTTTATTGAACAGTATAAACCGAGATACGAACATGGGTTTGCTCAAGCTGGGCCTAATTGAATTGGGCCATGAATATTATCTAAATAACCAAGTATCAGGGCCGAGTAAGGTCTTCCTCGTATGACGAGGAACGTTTATCTCGGCCTTATGTCGCCATGCTTGGGCCGTCATGTCGCAAGTGACGAGGAGAGAAAAGTTCTTTCCTCGGCATTTCATCACCATGACGAGGAAACAAAATCATTTACTCCGGCATATATACAAGCCGGCTAATCTCCAAATGACGAGGAAGCAGGATCATTTACCTCGGTCTATTTGCCAAAGCCGAGGTAGAACATTCATGTTCCTCGGCGTTCCGGCTAGCAGATTATATAGTCCTTATACAACAAGGATTACACATTCATGATTCAATCAGGATTGTAACCAACTACACCACTTCAAGTCAAACAAGGACTCCTTAACAGATATAATTCTCATAGGATTACATCTTATCTCTTTACAAGTTTACTTCAACATAGATTCTATCAATCCATCCCTATAAATACAAGCCCTATGGCTCATTATTTGGTACGTGACTTTTTACATTGGGGAAACTCTGTCAATTTGTTTTCTCATATACAAACCGTGAACTTACTCTCACGCCGGAGGGCCTTTAGCCGGATCCGCCCCGGCTTAGTTTACGTGTTTTCTCTTATTTTCAGGCCTTGCAATCACCGGAGCAATCATCGCTTGGATTTGGGCTGAATTGACGATTTTGGCATCATCAATTGGTTCCATTGCCGGGAAATCGACTCAAACACCCATTGTTTGGCCTGGAAAAGTCGCCTGCAGCCCGTTTTCTGCCGGAAATTTTCTAGTTTGAACGGAATTTTCTGTACCGTTTCGGGCTCTGTTTTTGATTCGGCCGGAATCTGCAAATTTCCGCCGGAATTTGCCTAGTTTTGGTTGAAACCGTTTTAAGCGTTGGAATTTTGTCCCAATTTTGGCCGGAAAATTTGGCATTGTCAAAGTTTCCCAATTGCAGTCTCTTAGTTTGCATCAAATTCTGCTCCGAATTTGATTGGAAATTGTGATTTTGGGATATTCGCTTAAATTGGTAATTTGTTGATTTATTTGCTATGGACTGACAATTTGCAAGTGTAACTGCTGAGGAGGATCAAACCCAAGTGAACGGGGCGAACACTGGAGCCGAGGAGCTGCCTCCTCCCCATCCTCTACCTCGGCCCGGATGCCCTTCCTCCCTCTCCATGACCCTTCGTTCCAAGGGTCGGGTGAATGCCGAGGAGAAGGTCTTGAGCTTCCTCGTCCTACTCGTACCCGCGGAAAGCAAGTAGGAAGGAAGAAAACAAAGAATGCCGACGCCGGTCAAGCAGGAGGAAGTCAACCCATTGACCGACGCTCTTTGTTACATAGGCAAATGGAGACATTACAAAGAATGTATGAAACACAGGCTGCTCTCTTACAATTAGACCCAGAGCATTCCATGGCTGAATTTATTAGGCCATCTATGGGCAACCCCCTCGAAAAGGGACAGGATGAGCAACAACCTCCTCCCCTCAAGACCGGGGACCTACCAAGGCAAGCTCCCCGGAATTCTCCTCATCCTCGGCACAACAGTAAGCAGAGGGCTCCAGTGGTCGATCTGAGAAGCCACTTAACCCCTAGGGAAGAGGAAGTAAATTCCAGGGACCTAAGAACGAGACTCAGCTTGAACAGACGCCTATCCCCTGCTCGTCTTGTCATGACACCTAGGCATCCCACGCCACCTCGATCTCGTCGACCAAATTCTCCTCGACCTCGTCGACCGGATTCTCCTCGTCCTCGGCATCGAGAATTTGCAAGGCCGAGGACACCAGAGCCGTACAGGATGATACTTGGCGGTCAAGACCTGGAATTAAGGCGTGACAAAGCTCCTTCCAAACGGGACAGCCACCGACATGACGCGGAGCACAGTAGGGTGAATGATCGCCCCAAGGACAAATCCGTCAGAAGCTCCCAACGAAGCACCCGCTCAAGCAGTGATAAGGGAGTGGAAACCAAGCAATGGGAGCTGCTGAAGCAAAGACTGGATGACATGGAAAGGGGAAAGAAGTTCAATGACGATGATTATGGTAGGCAACACGTCCATTCTCTTTGAGAATAACCGCTAGACTCCACCTAATCCCCACCTCAAGCTCCCTAATTTCGAAAAATACAATGGCACTACTGATGCAAAAGACCACGTGCAAAGTTTTGAACAAACTATGAATCTCCTCACCACTGCTGATGACCTGCTCTGTAAAGCTTTCGCGAGCACCTTCTCCGGAACAGCTTTGACCTGGTTCCGTGAGCTTAAAAGAGGTAGCATCGATTGCTGGAGAGGCATGAGGAGAATGTTCTTGGACCACTTTGCTACCGCTGGCAAGAGGAAGATAAGGCTGGCCGACTTGGCCAACATTGAGCAGGGAAAGGGAGAGACCACCCTCAGCTATTATAATCGGTTCCGAAAAATGGCAGACCAGGTTGAAGAAAGCCTCACTGACAGGGAAGTTATTGTTTGTTTCAACTCTGGCCTAAAATCTGGTCCCCTCGTCTATGAACTCTCAGCCAGGGAACCTCAAACAAAGTCCGAGCTATACAAGGTAGCTTATGCCATTTCCATGGCTGAGGACAAAACAAAGAAAAGGGGAGCTGATAAGACAGAAACAGAGGTGACAGGCACTCGCCAGAATAATAATGGAAACGGCAAGGGTTCCAAAGGGAAAAACAAAATAAGGAGCACGGAGAAGCTTGAATTTACTCCTCTTACTAAGCCCATCTCTGAAATCATGCAGCTGGTCAACCTTCCTCCACCTCAACCAATGACCGACAAGCCAAAATTCCCTCGTAACATGAACAAATATTGTGATTTTCACAAAGACAACGGGCACACCACTGATGGCTGTTGGGCCCTCAAGAAAATAATCCAGAAATGGGTCGACGAGGGAAAGTTAGATCGTTATGTCATGAAAAAAGATAACAAGCGAAAGCGGAAGGAAGAGGAAAGTGAAGATGACGACAAAAGTGAGGATGAAGACCGCAGGCCTCCTAGGGCCAAGTTGCATGTGATACGGGAAGAGGTAACTTCTACCAGAAAACTAAGGGACCAGATCCACGAGCTGAGCAAAGTATATCATGTTCCTGCTTGGATCCATAAAGCAGAAGAGGTCATTAGTTTCTCTCCTAATGAGTTAGCTGGAAGCCAGAAGCAAACTCGTGAACAACCCTTGGTGATAAAGGGTCGAATAGACAATGTTGAATCCGAAAGACTTCTCGTTGACACGGGGGCCTCCCGTGACATTCTATATTATTCAGCCTTCCAACAGATGGGCTTGAAAGACACCATGTTGGAACCTTATCATGGAAGGCTAGAAGGATTCACCAATCACAAGGTGGGAGCCAAGGGAACTGTAGAGCTAGAACTCGAAGTCGGTGATCACCCCTTCCTAGCCAAAGCCACAGTCAATTTCGTAGTCATGGATTTGACTAGTGATTACCATGCGATCATAGGCATTCCAAGTCAAGCCAAACTTGGGCTGGTGGCCTCACTTCCCCACCAACGAGTTAAATTCCCCACTCGGACTGGGATTGGGTGTGTGAGGGCCACCCCCAAAGACTTCTTGGAACATGTCGTGAAGAGCAGAAAGAAATCCAAAAGTGTGGAGATAGATACCCCCGAGGAAAACATAAAGATCTCAAAGTCTCAGAAAACCACCGAAACTAGCTCCAGAATGAGCTATATTCGTGAGGTGCTTGCAGAGGAGGACGATCCTATGGTCCAAGAAATTGCAGATGACCAAGGCATAGTCCTACCTGTACCTGTGGAAGAACCTATGGTCCAAGAAATTGCAGATGACCTAGGAATAGTTCAGCCCGTATCAGAAGAAGACCCTGTTCTCTTCAACGGCCAGAACTCGGGGGCCAACCACGACCTAGGGAAGGTCAGTCTCCCAGATGTTGATAAACTTATGGAGGAAGAGGGCCTCAACGTGAATGACAATGAAGGGAGAAGAATTAGAGAGATCGTTATCGAGTCTCTAGAATTCCGCGACGGTCTTGAAATGAAGCACTGTTGACGAACCTGGAAGAGGTAGTCATCAATCCCGACTATCCCGAACAAAAAATCAAGCTCGGGGCCAATTATCTCCGTAAGAGAAAGAAAAATCATCTCCCTCTTGGCGGCCTCGACGTCTTTGCTTGGAGAGTCGAAGATATGAGGGGGATCAATGAAGAAGTAGCCCTCCACCGCACGGAAGTTGATCCTTTGGCAAAGACTATCTCCCGGACAAGGAGAAATTTTGCAAGGGACAAGGAGGAAGCTATAAAAGAAGAAGTGCAGAAATTACTCGGCGCCGAATAATTCGTGAAGTTAAGTACCCCGTTTGGTTGGCCAATGTAGTTATGGTGAAGAAGCAAAATGGGAAATGGCGTATGTGCATAGACTTTCTTGATCTAAACAAAGCACGCCCCAAGGACGGCTATCGTCTTCCTAGAATTGACAAGTTGGTTGATTCCATTCTTTGGACATCAAACTCTCTGTTTCCTAGATGCCTATTCGAGCTATCATCGAGATAAAAATGGCGGAAGAGGACATTGAGAAGACGGCCTTCCAAACACACAGGAAATTACTGTTACATCATGATGCCTTTTGGGCTCAAGAACGCGGGTGCTACATACCAGCGAATGGTAAATCGAGTTTTTGCAAGCCAAATAGGTCGCAACATGGAAGCTTATATTGATGACATGGTCATAAAGACCAAGGAAGGCAATCACGTTCCCGACCTGCAAGAGACAATTCACAACCTCCGAGCTAATAACATGAAGCTAAACCCGAGCAAGTGCGTGTTTGGAGTAACAGCCGGAAAGTTCCTAGGCTTCATGGTATCTCAAAGGGGGATTGAAGTAAACCCCGAAAAAATCAAGGCGCTCGTTGACATGAAGGAACCTACCACCATCAAGGAGGTTCAAAGACTTAATGGAAGAATCGCAGCCCTTGGAAGATTCATCGCCAAATCCGCCGAAAAGTCACTGCCTTTCTTCAAGGTATTGAAGGGTACCAAGAGCTTCTCCTGGACTCCTGAATGCTCCGAAGCATTCCTCCGGTTGAAGGAGTACTTAGGTTCCCCTCCCTTGCTTAGCAGTCCGACTACCGGTGAGATGCTGTATGTCTTCCTAGCTGCCACTGATCATGTTGTCGCAGCTGTCCTAGTTCGAAATGATGAAGGAATTCAAAAGCCTGTCTATTATGTCTCTAAGGCACTGTCCGATGTGGAAAGCAGATACTTCAATGTGGAGAAGATAGCATACGCACTAGTCATTGCTTCGAGGAAACTGCGTGCCTATTTTTCTGCACATCCTATCACCGTGTACACAAATGAACCGTTGAAGAAGATATTACATAAGTTGGACGGCTCCGGGCGTCTCCTTAATTGGTCTATCGCTCTCACTGAGTTTGATATCACTTACCAACCAAGGAAGACCCTCCTGGCACAGCCCCTGGTTGACTTCATGGTTGAGACTGCCTTTATGGGTGAGCATCTCCCCACCTCTAGGAATCAAAACGCACCAGAGGATAAAGACTCTCCCATTTGAACTCCCACCCAACTGTTGGATCCTGTATACTGACGGATCAGCCACAAAGGAAAGAAGCGGAGCTGGAATTGTACTGGCAAGCCCAGAAGGAGAATATACTACGCAAGACGCCATCCGTTTCAAGTTCCCTGCCTCCAATAATCAAGCGGAATATGAAGCTCTAATATTTGGCATTGAATTAGCCTCCTTTTATGGAGCAACCAAGGTGGCGGCCTTCTGCGACTCCCAACTCGTTGTCAAACAAGTAAAGGGAGAGTATAATGCCCAAGACCCCACCCTTGCCAAATATAGAGACCTGGTCCTAGATATGACGAAGAAGATGGAATTTTTCGAGCTCAAACAAATTGGCAGGGAAGATAACCAAGTCGTAGACGTTCTTTCCAAACTGGCAACCATGGATGTGTCTAAGACCAGTCCATATGTAGTTCATGCCGAAGAACCTGCGTACGAAAGACTACAAGTCATGCTCTTAGATGGAGAGGATAGATGCTGGATCGATGACTACATTGAATACATTGAGAAGGAAAAACTACCAGAGGATGAAGCTCGAGCCAAGCTTATCAAAAAGAAGTCTCCAAGGTTCGTGGTGATGAATGGAGTCCTCTACCGAAGATCTTTCACGAAGCCCCTGCTAAGGTGTGTCTATCCCAAGGAAATTGAGAACCTCTTGGCAGAAGTACATGAAGGTGTTTGCGGCGGACACCCGGGGGCCTGAACCTTAGCTGACAAAATCATATCGCTAGGGTACTATTGGCCAAACCTAAGGGAAGATGCGCACACCTATGTTCGAAAATGTGACAAGTGCCAAAGATTCTCTGACATTCCTAGACTACCGGCAGTTGAGCAAACACTTGTAATACCTACGTGGCCGTTTGATATGTGGGGGATCGACATCATCGGACCCTTCCCTCCCGCCCGTGGTAATTGCAAGTACGTGATAGTAGCTGTTGATTACTTCTCTAAGTGGATAGAAGCCAAGGCATTAGCCAAAATAACGGAAGAGAACGCGATCAACTTTGTCCATGACAACATACAGTGCGGTCGGCCTTGCACATACAATCGTCTCTGATCATGAACTGCAATTCTCCACAGCATTCACTACAGAGTTGGGAAGGGTAAAAGTGCGCCATGCAAAATCTTCAGTTAGCAGACCACAAGGCAATGGCCAAGCAGAAGCAGCAAACAAACTGGTCTTAATCGCCCTTACCAAGAACCTTGAGGGACGCGAGGGTAGATGGTTGGACGAACTCCCCCTAGCCTTATGGGTTGTTCGCACAACCACCCGGGGGCCAATCGGGGAAACCCCATTCGCACTAACCTTCGGTTCTGAAGCCATGGCACCAGCGGAGATGGCCATCCCTACTGTGAGAAACTCCCATTACGATGAGCAAGTCAACAAGGTCAATAGGCTCCTAGACCTGGACCTGATAGATGAGAAACGACTAGCTGCACAGATGAGGATGGTGAATTACAAGCAAAGGACCAAGGCGTATCACGACAAGAGGGTCATCAGAAGAGTATTCCAAGTAGGCGATTGGGTACTTAGAAAAATTGAAGCTACTGGTCGGAAGGCAGAACAGAACAAGCTCTCCCCAAATTGGGAAGGTCCTTATATCATCACTCAAGTCATTCGAGAAGGGACCTACAGATTGAGGACCAAGGAGGGGAAGGACCTCAAGCATCCTTGGCACTCCGACAACCTTAGAAAATATTATCACTAGTCTAGTTTATTTTACAGTAGATTAGTTTCTTATTTTTGGCCTTTTATTTTTGTTAGTTAGTTGATAGGATTGCAGTTCGATGTAATCGCATTTCAAAGTTTTACGAAAGCAGTCTCTTCCAGCATGCAAAGCAACTATCAACTCTTCATACAGACACCAGGAGATGAGGACTTTATCCCCGACTCTTCAAAACACATCCTGTCAAGGGTCCACCTTGATTCAGGATACCAACAGCCAAGACCAAGGGTCCTCCTTGGCACGATGGCTTACAACACATCCCTGTCAAGGGTCCACCTTGATTCAGGATACCAATGCCAAGACCAAGGGTCCTCCTTGGCCCGATGGCTTACAACACATCTGTCAAGGGTCCACCTTGATTCAGGATACCAATGATCAAGACCAAGGGTCCTCCTTGGCCTGATGACTTACAACACATCCTGTTAAGGGTCCACCTTGATTCGGGATACCAAGCCCAAGACCAAGGGTCCTCCTTGGCTGATGGCTTACAACACATCCTGTCAAGGGTCCACCTTGATTCGGGATACCACGCTCAAGACCAAGGGTCCTCCTTGGCCTGATGACTTACAACACATCCTGTCAAGGGTCCACCTTGATTCAGGATACCAACAGCCAAGACCAAGGGTCCTCCTTGGCCTGATGGCTTACAACACATCCTGTCAAGGGTCCACCTTGATTCAGGATACCAACAGTCAAGACCAAGGGTCCTCCTTGGCCTGATAACTTACAACACATCCTGTCAAGGGTCCACCTTGATTCAGGATACCAACAGCCAAGACCAAGGGTCCTCCTTGGCCTGATGGCTTACAACACATCCTGTCAAGGGTCCACCTTGATTCAGGATACCAACAGCCAAGACCAAGGGTCCTCCTTGGCCTGATGGCTAACACATCATATCAAGGGTCCACCTTGATTCAGGATTACAACACATTTAAAGCCAAGGAAACCTTCCTCGGCATAAATAATTTAAGAGTATAGTTAAAGCCGAGGAGTCCTTCCTCGGCTTAACCACTTGCTCAACAATTAGGGAGCAAGGAACCCTCCAAGGATCCCACCTTCTTAAGTCTAGTGCCTCTGCCTAGCATACAAAAATATAAGCAAGTTATTGAAATAACACGAATCATGACGAAAGGATTTTTCATTGATGTTCAAAAAGAATTACAAATCCTATCGTCTATTACAGAAAGCAAAGAAAAGAAAACTATCCTAAGACTGCTGCCCGTCGTCAAAAGGCTTTTCGAGTCAGTCTTCTGTGATAGTGCCAGGGGGAGGAAGGACCGTTTGTTCAGTAAGGGCATTAGTTTCCTCGGCCCCTCCTTCCACCTCGGCTTCCATGGCCTCAGGCTCTTCCGCATCTTGGATCGCCTCTACCAAGTCTTTTATATTACCGGGGACGACAGAGGCCGGCCTCCACACTTCCCTGCAAGCTTGAGCATCCTTGGCGGCCATAATCTCCAAGTTGCTTTCAGAAAAAGGGACCAAGTGGTGGAGAGCCCTGACTTCCTCGGCATATTGGTCCCGGCAAATCAGCTGGGCAACCTTGTTGATGTCCAAACCGGTGGAAGGGTCAGCCAAGATGCTTCGGGCCAAATGAAGATAACCATCTTCAAACATAGTGGTCGTCTGCTCGTCCGCGGCATCCTTAAAGGCCGAGCTGGCCATCATCAACTCCTTGAAGGCCGAGCTCTCCTTGAACCGAGCAACGGCCTCTTCCTCCCTAGCCGGGAGTGTAGCTTCCAATCCTCGGCACTTGGCCTCAGCTTCATCGGCCTTTGTTTGAAGCTCGGCCTTATCAGTCTTTGCCTGAGCAAGTTCCTCTTCTTTAAGCCGGAGGTGCTCCTCGACCTTGGCCTTTACTTCCTCGGCCCTCTTCACTTCGGCCTCCACCTTGGCCTTGGCTGCCACGAGCTCAGCATCCTTGGCCTTTAAAAGCTTAGCCAAGGAAGCCTTGTCAGTATCACTCTTCACTTGGGCGGCCTTGGCCTCATTCAGGCGCCTGGCTTTTTTCTTGGCCAAAACATTTTCATACGCCGTGACGGAAGCCAACTGAAAGAGAAATCAATATTAGAAATGTAAACAAATCTCAAGATCAATGACCAAGAAAAGGATAACACTTACCTCGGCGATTAAGAGTCCCTTGTGGCAGAGCAAGGTATCTTCGTTGGGAGCCTCTCTAACAAGAGTCTCGTAGGCATCCTCGTCCATAGCTCTCTGAATGGGAGCTCGGCCCAATCTTACTAAGGGTCCCTCCCTAGCTAACAGAGGAAGTCCCTTAAGACGGGGAACGTTGAGGGACATGCTCTTAGCCAGCTCGTCGGCCTCCTCAACGGTCTTGACACTCTGAATGGTTAAGGAAGGAGGAGCCTCAACATTAGGAGCCCCACTGACACTTGCTCGCTTAGCTGCAGGCTCCTCGGCACTGACAGCTTGGGCTCTCTTGGAGCCAGATCTTCTTTGGACGAGGTCGGTTTCCTCGGCTCCTACCTCCTCGGCATCAACATGGAGGCTATGCCCCTCTACAGTTGATGGGTTGGTTCGTTCCTCGGATGCCGCTTCCTCGGCATTCACCTCTCCATGTAATTTAAGGGGAAGGGGTTGGTCACCCTGAACATTAAGCACCAGATTACGGGCATTAGCTTCTTCTCTCCTTTCCACCAAAGCAGACTTCTTGCTCTGCTTCCTCTTCCTCTTTACCAGCTCTTGGGGACTTAGTCTCTCCATGGCTATAGCTCCTTCTTCCTCGGCGGTTAAATCTGCAAGGACAAGGAAGAAAGAGTTAAGTACGAGCAGAGGTAACAAGCATGCAAAAATTACGAGTAAAAAAGACAAATGTTTACATCCAACAATGTCGATTGCTTTCAGACACTGGTCCCGGGGACGTTCAGTCTTGCACGTAATGCAATCCTCATGGAGCACCAGGCCGGGGTGAATTGTCCAGTCATTAAAGCGTCTCCCCCTCTTTACAGTGACAAGGGGAGATACCCCATCCTTCTTCCCCGGCATCAAACCCGCTTGAATATAGTAATGGTCTGAAGATTCAACAACCGACCAATCAAGGACCCCCACCTCGGCGAATTCTTCTAAACGTTTGATTAAAGCCTGGGTCCATTCATATTGTTGGACGGGAAAGGACGAGGTTGGATCCTTACAAGGAGATTGGAACTCCCATCCTTGGCGGCTCTCAACCCTTATGACATGGTTATCCCAGCCTGCAACTTTGCTAGACATAGGGAGGAGCAGCTTCGGTTTTTTGGAGGCACTCCTAATGACGAGGAGCCAACTTTCCTTGACATATTGAACATTGTAAAAATGTCGAAAAGCTCCCATGGTCAGCTTATACCCTAAGCTACGGCATAGGACAATGAAGCTGACGAGAACCCGGGCACCATTAGCTCCTAGCATGGCTGGCACCGCCCTCACATCGTCCAAAAATTCACAGATGAAGGGATCCAAGGGAAGACGAAGTTCCTGTTGAAACTGTTTGAAGTAAAAATGGACATAGTCTTGGTTATAATAAAAGTTATCCTCCTCCTTCTTCGTCTTAAGCTCCATATGGCCCATATAAGTTAGCCTGTACTCAGCTTTGTTTACCCCGTATTTGGAGTACAGCTTTTCCAACATGGGATCCCCGACTCTTGGGGTCCTCTCTTGTCTCTTTCCTAATCCTTGGCCTCCTTTTCCTCGGCCTCCTTTTCTTCGGGCCAGGCGGCCATCAGCTTGTGCTTCTTCCATGAAAGCATCAACTATTTGAGTAGACGAGGAGGGTTCTCCTTCTCTTCCCGTCATATCTACATAAAGACGAGGAGACAAAGTTAGTAACCTCGTTCATGGCTGATTTAGGACGGGGAAGGGAGATTCCCCTCCTCGTCATTTCATAAGGCCGAGGAGGGAGCCGTACCTCTCAGGCGCTCACGCATTTCGCGATCGTAGGCGGGTAGAACAGTTCGATGTGCTCCATCATCTCAGCCCTATCCTCAAAAACTATAATGTTGGGTGAACCAGACTCAATCCTATCTATTCTTGTGGAATCAGGGTATTGGAGGAATAGACGAGTTCGACCATAACCTCTCAACTGCTTGCTTACATCATCCAGGGTGAGCATCAACCATGGACCTCTCTCTCTACGATAGACCCTCAGATTGCCAGTATGATATCCATAACGGAATCGGGGGGAATGGTCCCAAGAACGAGCCATTTCTAAGGGGAATCAAAAATGAAAGGGGGAGTTCATTCAATATTCAAGAAAGTTCATATAAAATACAAAGAAAACCAAAGATTTGAAGTTTTGAGAATTTATGAAGAAAAGCTTCATTCTTTAACAATGGTGGTTCATCTTTTCTTGGCATATTCCAGATTCTTCCCAACAAACCCTAGAAAGCGGGAAATCAGAGTCAAAATGCACAAAAGGAAAGAGATTTCATACCTGAGTTTGGAGAAATTGATGAAATCACAACAGGATGCTTGCTCGCCGAAAACTGAGTTCGAACAAGATCAAGATCACCGGAATGCTTGTCGCCTGAACCTTGTTACTCGCTCTCAAATACTTGGGGTTTGTAAAGAGTGAAATGAGAAGGGTTTAGCCTTTTATAACCCCTCAATCGGGTCAAACCCATGGGTAAAGCTTAAATCCGGGTCTGGCGCCCCAAGAATTAAATGCAAAATGACGGTTTCGAGGCGTGACAAGACTGGGGGGCCCCAGAATGGCAACCGTCAGTTACACGAAGCGACGCCGAGGGCACGTGTCAAACCCGTTCGTATTCCATATGCCGAGGACGATGTGACTTTCTACTCGTCCTAATCCGAGCTAGAAAGTCGGGGGCCACTGAACAGTATAAACCGAGATACGAACATGGGTTTGCTCAAGCTGGGCCTAATTGAATTGGGCCATGAATATTATCTAAATAACCAAGTATCAGGGCCGAGTAAGGTCTTCCTCGTATGACGAGGAACGTTTATCTCGGCCTTATGTCGCCATGCTTGGGCCGTCATGTCGCAAGTGACGAGTAGAGAAAAGTTCTTTCCTCGGCATTTCATCACCATGACGAGGAAACAAAATCATTTACTCCGGCATATATACAAGCCGGCTAATCTCCAAATGACGAGGAAGCAGGATCATTTACCTCGGTCTATTTGCCAAAGCCGAGGTAGAACATTCATGTTCCTCGGCGTTCCGGCTAGCAGATTATACAGTCCTTATACAACAAGGATTACACATTCATGATTCAATCAGGATTGTAACCAACTACACCACTTCAAGTCAAACAAGGACTCCTTAACAGATATAATTCTCATAGGATTACATCTTATCTCTTTACAAGTTTACTTCAACATAGATTCTATCAATCCATCCCTATAAATACAAGCCCTATGGCTCATTATTTGGTACGTGACTTTTTACATTGGGGAAACTCTGTCAATTTATTTTCTCATATACAAACCGTGAACTTACTCTCACGCCGGAGGGCCTTTAGCCGGATCCGCCCCGGCTTAGTTTACGTGTTTTCTCTTATTTTCAGGCCTTGCAATCACCGGAGCAATCATCGCTTGGATTTGGGCTGAATTGACGATTTTGGCATCATCATTTACAAAGGGGTACTTGAAGAGGATGGAATAACGGTTGCTATCAAGGTACTAAACCTTGACCTTCGAGGAGCTTCAAAGAGTTTCATGGCAGAATGTGAAGCCTGGAGAAATATTCGACATCGTAACCTTGTAAAGATCATAAGTGCGTGCTCCTCAATGGACTTTCAAGGTAATGATTTTAAAGCTCTGGTTTACGAGTTCATGGCTAACGGAAGTCTAAAGAGTTTATTACATCCAATTCCAGGAACAATGAACATAGAGAATGAGATGCACGGACTAAGCCTTCTTCAAAGAATGAAAATTGCCATAGATGTTGCTCACGCCATTGATTATCTTCATTGCCGGTGTGAAATTTCTATCTTGCACTGTGATTTAAAGCCGAGCAACATTTTACTCGATGGAGACATGGTCGCTCATGTTGGGGATTTTGGGCTCGCAAGGTTCTTCCTTCCAGAAGTTTCAAATATCAACCAAAGTAGTTCCATTGGTTTGAGAGGAACTATTGGTTATGCACCTCCAGGTAACCACTTTACTCAAGAACCCACAATCACAATCATTTATTTCTAGCTAATTAATTTTTACTAATTTTATGCCTTTGACCACCACTCAATTGTTCTTGAGATTTTGGCGTGAATCTTATATTTTGTCATCATCATGATTTTCAGAGTATGGTCTTGGAAGCGAGATGACAGCAGAAGGAGATGTCTACAATTTCGGTATACTTTTGTTGGAGATGATGATCGGAAAGAGACCCACAGACAATATGTTCCAGAATGGCATTAAGCTTCATGACTATGTTAGAAGGGCCTTGCCAGACAGTGTCATGGACATAGTAGACCCAATACTTGTGAAGGAAGAGGAAAGTGAAACACAAAATCCAAAATATGCAAAACAAAAGGTGGAGTGTTTAGTTTCATTTCTGAAGATTGGAGTTGCGTGCTCTGTGGAGTCAGCAAAAGACAAAATGAATATATATGTGGTTGTTGATGAGCTGCAGCGTATTACCAATATCATTTCAAAGCATGAAATCTCAATAGCGAGGTAAGGAGTCATTTCTCAATTTTAGCCTAATTTAGTTATTTTATCTAGGCAATTACAGCTCGTAGCGCTCGTAGCAGTTTATGTAGGTACTTCTTAATTGGTTGTCTCAGAGTCATCTTTAAGTATCATCAGACTATAGAACTAGACTGTCATATTCAATCCTCAGCTTTACTAGCTATTAAATCGGTTTACAGACCAAAGTATATTGAGATTCAAGTAGGTAATGAAAGTTATTGTAAGTTACTGTACGATTAAGCTAACCAAAGTATATTGAGATTATAGGCAAGTAGGTAATGAACTTTGATTCTGGTAAAAGAGTAGATGTTTACTCTATGATTCTAACAAATAATTGGTTTCTCTGTGCAAAAATCCCATTGCAATATGCCTTCTCTATTTTGGGGCGTTAATTGCTATACTTGACCTTATTTTTCCAAACTATATCGTATTTATGAGTCAGTGATTGTGTTTTCAGGTGAGGTAGAAAAAGAATGTGGAAGCACTTTTGTGGCAACATGACAAAAAATTATATGGTGGGAGTAGCAATGGAGAACATATGTTGTTGCTTTTACATGTTTGGCTAATAGCTATTATTTGGTATCTTGGGATAATTTTGTGTCTTGACTTCTTCATAATGTACGTATAAAACTTTCAAGGGCGGAAAGCATGGACACCTTCGTCACTCGCCCCTTTTTTATATTGCTCATGTTTTATTTGTACTTGAAACCCTTTGTGTGGTCAACTAAATTATTTAAAGTTATATCATGTTGGCTATTCAAACGCTAGTTGGCCGCTTCAGTGCAGGGTTTGTGCTGCGATATGTATGATCTTTGCAAAAATACAAAATTCACAAATTAATATGAACTAAATTTCTCTCGAGATCCAAGTTTATGGTGTGAATTTTTTACTTTGGAGCATATCAACCAGGTGTATTCCGGTAGCTAATTTGTTTTCTTCCTGGTCCCATAACACCTCTTCTCTTGATGTGCTTGTTATGGTAGGCCAATTAAAGTCTCTTCATTTCTTAGACTTATTCTTTTGAGAAACATTAAATGTTAATTTTAGGCATCTTACGGCAAGGTCTTCTTTACTCTCAAGATCTCGTCATTAGAAGAAAACAATTCTCAAACTTATTCTTTTTGAGATACATATACAGAAACAATTTCAATATATACTAATTAAGTCCAAACACATTTCTTAAAATCATTTATATGTCGCGCTTTCCCTTAGTCTGTTTCAAAATGAATCTTGTATCTCTAAATAAGAAAACAATTTCAGTTTAATTTCACTAGGATACAAGCGATATCTAAACTCATTTCTTAAAATCATTTACAAGTCTGATAAATCGAATGCAATATTTAATTTGGGACGAAATGAGTATATTTTAAGGAATTTAAAGAAGAAAAAAACCTAACCTATCATCTTGCTCCCGCCATCATACCCCTTCCCACCTCAATTCTGATAAAATCTACTCTAAAATGAATATCCATTTTTATTCTTAATTAATAACATTGAATATTTATTTTGAGATGGAGAAAATTTGACAGAGCATTAGTCATTTGGTTGCCATCTTAGGCATCTTCAAAGAACAAAGAGAACTTTCCATTTGGTTTCTTTCTAGGCTTCAGAAATCGGATCAAATTACCCAAAATTGGCCATATATGTCAAACTGTTGCATTCATGTCTGATGGACTCATGCCACAAAAACATTTGAGAACGACACTTGTTGCATTCATGTCTGATGGATTCATGCCACGAAAATGTGTGAGAACGACACTGATAGTGTGTGCGAGAGAGAGTGAGAGATCTTTCATGAGAGGTCAACATGAACCAACACCTCACCCAACACAACAAGATTGGTTTATAGAGACACCCGGTATGTCATCTGCTCTTTTTCTTCTCTCTTTAACAGCCAACAAGAGTTTGTTAGTAAGAAAACAAGCACATTACAAGACAATGAACAGTTGAGGACACCAATACATCATACACAATAGCCACAAGAATTACAAAAACTCCTCAACTCAACCACTCATACAATACAAAATCAAGAAAATAGATAAAACATCCCAAACGACACGAGAAAACCAAAACAACACAACAAACACCATTGCAGCATCGACATTATCACCAAGCTTGAAAATAGCTGTCCCTCTTCACTCCCACTATTCCCACTTACACTAACATAAGTTAACTTTCTGTTTAAGATGGAAAAAGAAAAAGGGACAATCCAGATTATGTTAATGCCGTGGTATGCTTTCTTATATAATCGAATTCAATACATTAAGCTTAGTTAAATAAATGTGTTTCATATCTTTTTTGTGTACATACACAGGAGGAGTTTGCCAATGCGGTTGAAGCTAATACGGTTGAAGCAAATACGGTTGAAGATGAAGTTTCCATGCCCGTTACAATCGTGAAGCTCGAACCAAAAGACTGACTTTTCATTTTTTTTAAAAAAGTTTTTTTCTTAATAATTTAACATTGATTTTCTTTGAAACAATTGAGGCGTAGAACGCTTCGCATTTGTTATTCAATTCTAAATCTATTCTTTTACTAGTTTTTTTAATGCTTTTAAGTTTAATTATCTTGATAGTCAATCTTGATGTTTAGCTATTACAGTTACTACACATTTAAAAAAATATAATCAATGTGACTTGCAAGGATGTAGGGACCAAAAACTTCCTTACTAATGTAAATTGATGATGGTGTTGGTCGAGCTGTCCTCAAGTACGTTCACTATATCTCTTTCGCTGTCGCAATTTCATCTACAGTAGTGAAGTCCTATTGGGTGAATTTAATTCTTAGATTAATATCTCAATTTAATTTCTTACTAGGCTACCACAGGATTTTCTGGAAGGATAATCCAAAAGGATTTTTCAAATTATTTGACTCTAACACATGCCGAGTCATGTATGATCAAGGTAATTACTTCATCTATTTATTAAGTTAACATGTTAATCTCTCGTGTTTTTTCGTCATTTATTGTTTACTGCTCTTCTAATTTTTTTTTTCAATAACTTGATTAGCTCTCAATTCCTCTGTTGTTTTGCTATTGGGATTAGAGATGGATTCAAAATTTCGACTTTAATACAGGCCAAATCATGTATGATAGAATGATAGAGGTAATTACTGACTCTATTGGTTAAGTCATTGGTTGATTTGTACCCAGGGTGTAATTTTCATACAAGTAAACGTAAGTTCAAAACCGAAATGACATGACTCAAATAGAAAGGTTTTGAGACGTGTTTTTCTAGGCCCGTTGAATTTAGGACGAGTCTGGGAACACCAAAAAGTGTTGAATTGTGATTCAGGCTTTCGTGGTCTATTAAGAGCTCTTAGGTATGAGTATGACTGCAATGAACATGTGTAGGATTCCAAAAATTCCTTCCATCTGATAAATGATGAATTATCACTTGAATAGTTTGGAACTATGAGAGGGAGTATTTGATGGGGTGGGGGTATTGACCCGTGCCTTGGCACAGGGCATTGTCTCGAAGAAGGGAACAGGTACTCAATAGTGAGTAATGGAGTGGTTTTCCTTAGTTGCAGATTTTCCCCTTTCTAGCACTATTTTTTGGGTTTTGGTTGACAAAGATGCTCTTTGCTTCTGGTGTTTTGATTGTTATGCATTTTAACCATGGAATTCATGGGAAATGTTTTTATTTCTCCAAAATCATTGAACACCAATAGGAGTTCTGTGTTTACTGTTTACTAAATCGAAGTTAAGTGAAAATCTAATTTCATTGTCTGTTTCTTTTACTCTCTTGATTTCTTCTTGAAATTTCAATTTGCATTCTCTGTTTTGTGGTGGGATAGATTTAAAGTTAGTTTGGTTACATGCCCCAAAAGATTGCTTTTAGTTTTATGTTTCCTTAATTCTTTTCATATCTATATTTATTTTCGTTCTTCAAACAACTGCATTCGATTAAGACTTAAGAGTCCGTGTAAAACATTGTCTATCGGTTATGGAATGTGATTTCCCTTCCCCAGATACTATGTTCACTACTTCCCCTCTAATCTTTTTTACTTTTTTGCCACTTAGGATTATTTTTTTTTAAAATCATTTTCCCTTTTTTTAAAATCATTTTTTTCTTTCTATAAGGGATTATTGGTCTTAGGCCCATGCTTTGTGAAGCCCCTAATTTACTACCAAAACTAGACTAATAAAACATTTACTCCCTCTGTCCCAGTACAAAAAGACACAAAATGAGTTTTGCACAAAAATTAAGAAATGTGTATAGTAGAGTAGTGTCATGAGTATGAAAAGTGAAGTAGGAGAGAGAAAGTGGGGTAGAAAAAAGTAAGTGGATAGATGATGTGAGTACGTCGATATTTTATAGGACCAATCATTTTCATACTGTCATCATTCATACTGTTACCGTGCCATTGACACGGGCTAGAGAGTACTAGTCTATATTATAATAGAGGTCATGAATAACCACCAAATAAGTGGTGGCTGAGATTGATTTTTAGAAAATACAAAGAGGGACTGGGATTTATTCTCAACCCCCTCTGATATGGTTATCCCACGTCCTCTCTCCCTCAAACAGAAATGAAGCAGTTTGTCGCTCCTGCCAAACCTCTGGCCCCTTTCTTCAGTTCACTTCAAATCAAAATTAAACCAACCCTGAAACCCACGTTTTCTCTCTTCTTTCCCTTCTCAAACGTAGTTACACGAACTCTAGCATATTTATCTACCCTTCACTGAACAAGACGTGCGATGTCTGTCTATTCCACTTTTATTTTCACGAAATTCACTCGATTAATTTTCTCTGGGATTTAATTAATGTGTGTTGTTTGCAACTTTGACCCAGTATTTCTGAAATCGCCCAAACGCCGGCATCTTCTTTATCCTGAAATTGATCTTTGTCGCCGACGTCGCTAGCCTTGGGCTTATATAGCTAATTCTCTCTATATATCCTCGATTGTTCTTCCTTCTAATTCCTCCTTTTCCAACCAGATCAATTTGTTTTTATGAGTATTTTAATTAAACATTACCCATTTCCTCTTGAAACCATCCTTTTATTTCGTTATCTGATTACAATTCAATTGCAATGATTGATGAGTACCTTTTAATTTCACGTTGTTTTTTCCCTTTAGCCGAGGAACCAATCAACTTTCTATCTTTTCTCTCCTGAGATTGTTACATCAATCTTGGTCAACTATTAATCAATTCTTGGGTTTCCTTTTTATTAATTTCATCCCTTTCTTTTGTGGTAATTTATTCCTATTTCAACCGCATATCTATCTAATTCTTTTGGAGCATCTCTTGAATGGTCTTTCATTTGGTATGATAAACTCTCATTTACAATGCTGGAAGTGTCAAGTGTATTTATTGAAGTTATTAGTTTAGCCACACAAACTGATCCGGGTTTATGCATGCGCGTTATCCCGGTGATTTTGAATTTTGGTTGTCTTTTTGTTTGAGGTATGGATGAAAGCGTGGGTTTAGGACTTGATGGAAAGTGATGAGGGGAGGATGAGAGAGAGAGAGTAGGTGTGTTAGAGGTTTGGTTGTCGTAGTCATGGCTCATGACATAGAGGACGATTAAACTGCAACCACTGCTGACGGAGCTACAGCCACAGTAGAGGGTTCATGCTAGGTACGAGTGTGGAGTTGGGATTAGAAGGAAATGATTTTTTTACATTGTGTAACTGTCTCAATCGTAGTCATACGCCATTAGATTCAATTGTTATTAACTTGACGTGTATGTGCCTAGAATGATTATGCATTGAATATTTGTATGGGTATATATATCACGTGTGTGTGCCTAGAATGATTATGCATTAAATATTTTTAAGTGTATATCTTCGTTTTGGAGAAATGAGGAGCCATTTTTCTATGTTTTAGCGTGAGATTGACTTCATTTTTGTGTTTCAGGTGTTGATGTTACAACTTCTGATATTATAGTTAACATCGTATTGCTTTGGTACGAGCTGTTATTCTTTTTCATGACAGTTATTAGATGCACACGGGAGCAAATGCTTGCTTTATGATAGTATTATATTATCTTTTACAACGAGCTTTATTTCTTCATTTTGTGTGTGATTGCAGAGACTCAATATTATCGTTTTGCTTGATTGTAGCAAGATTCTTAAGTCAGTCGAGTCGATGACAAGATTGTAGAGCTAGGGTGCAAATACAATTTGTATTCTTTCTTTTTTGTGGCTGTTGTTTGTATTTTATATTTATCGTCCCAAGTTTTACAAATTAATAGTGTTATCTGGATTATTATTTCTTTATTCCAGGGATTTGTAAGTATCTTATATATGTAATGTGCATCAGATAGTATCATGATTAGAGTGTTTCAAACAATTAGCATGCAATTTTCTTTTCCTCGCTTTATATTTTCATACCTTCACTGATCTATTGGCACGAGCTAGAGAGTACTAGCATCTGATGCTACAAAAAATCTGCTCACCTAGGATTCCCAAGCTAGATGAAGGGTATGATAGTCAAAGGCCTTGAGTCTCCGTTTGTGATCTGAGAAAACAAGACACCGTTAGGGGTGGGGGGTCTTTCCCCCAAAACCCTCCGGTGTGAGAATCATTAATTCATCCTTTAAGTGTATAAATATTGAACATTTAGAGAGAGATTTTAAGGTTTTGGGAGGAAGAGAGAGAAAGTGTGAACCTGAATTCTTTTTCTTGGAATGAGACCCTGCCTTTATATTTAGAGTGTGAATGACCTTTTGCCCTAAAGCCCACTTGTTCATTTTTCCATTTGGGCCGCCATAAACTTCATTGGGCCTCGTATACCATGTTTTCCATTACCATTTTACCCCATAATATTGGATATTTTCCATATAGTTATTATGTCCATTTTGCCCCTTAGACACATTATATTTTTCGTAGAATTTTCTATGACCACATCGGTATCTTATAAAGCCTCTCACTTTCGTGTGACCTGTTTACTAAAACTGCTAAATGCCAAAAGTGTCTCTCCTCAAATAAAACTCTAGCATCCCCTCTCCTCATTCGCGTAATAAACACACCCATATACTTTCCCACTTGACTCTCCACCTCTGGCCAGTTCTTCATCTTCTCCACCCAACCTCTATATTCTTCTCTGATGAGTTTGATAGTTCAACTATAAGAGGAGAGCTATTCCGATACTTTAACTATAAGATTGGACTTGACCGGTATTTGGCCAAAATGGTTTGGTCAGTGGCGGACTTAAAAGCTTTTCAAAGAGATTGTACAAATTATACTATCAAAAATTTACAAAAAGTTAATGTCAAAAGTGGGATTCGAAATCAAGAGCACAAAGCAAAAAAAGTTTTACATATATCCACTAAGCTAGCAAGTTTCACGTTTAGTAATTGCAGAATATTTTCAAAATGTGGATATTTTCTTTAAGAAAATTTCTTTCCTAGCAAATAAGGAGAGTAAGGGGGTGCACTTGCACCTCAATGATTATGCATTATTAATATTATTATTATGATGCTAGCCCTACTAACTCATGACCTTTGTACTTTAGTGATACATAATATAATACACAAAAATAATGCAACATGCGGTTTAAAATATACTCCCTCCGTCCCAATAGTAGCTTCCCATTTTGCCATTTTGAGTGTCCCGTTAATAGCTTCCACTTTCCTTTTTGGCAAAGGAATCTTTACTATTTCCTCCACTCATTCTCTCTCCAACATTATTTTAATACTCACAACACCATTATAATTTACTATTCCCTCCACTCATTCTCTCTCCTATTTTCAAATTACACTCACAACATTTTTTCTTCCCACCCATTTTATTAATTTGCGTGTAAGGCAAAAAACGGGCAGCTTCTATTGGGACGGAGGGAGTATGTCTTTTTGAGTCCTAAATTTTGATTGAAAATAGATGTTTTAGGTTTAAATCTCCAATTTATTTCAACATTGAAACTTGAAACTTGTTACATTCAATTAATTATATACATTAGGTGAAAATAATGTATGAGAGAAAAACAATTAATAAGGGTATATTTAATATTTTAGTTAGTAAAATTGCTATATTAATTGCATTTATTAAGAATTGTGCAAATTTGTAAAACGACATCTATTTTGAACCAAATAGAATAGTGATTAATTTCATAATATTAAATTAATTAACACATAGGAGTATATAAATAAACCAATGTTTCTCCAAAAAAATAAAATAAAAATAAATAATAATAATAAGCAAATGAAAAGTTAGGCAAACAGTGTTTTCCTAAATTCTTTTAAGCACATGATGTGCAGATTAAACAGTTGAAAGCGAGAGGTGTTTTCAATTACTAACAAATGCCTTTTACTTGTAATTCCCTTTAAGTTTAAGATATTGCACAAAAGCCCTTAAATTCCTTCTTTCGGCAGCCGTCATTTTCCACGTTAAACTTACTTTAATTAGAAATTCGGACATTCAGGGCGAAATTCCCGCCATTCTTAAAAAATGAGAAAGTATATCATTTACTACTACTGATCAAACGGTTGGGACAACTTGATCATGATGTTAGTCGTATCAATTGTGATCTGTTGAGTATTGAAATTTTTATTTTTAAATTGTGACATGTGAAAGTGCTAGACATTGCGGTTGGAGGGACTTGAACTTCTGACCTATTTTATAGAACATCGGATGTTGTTTGAGCTAAAACTGTTTGATATCTGTTGAGTATTGGTAGAACATGATATACAAGAATTTGCAGCTAAAGCATAGCTACTACATATGAGAGAGAGAGAGAGAGAGAGAGAGAGAGAGAGAGAGAGAGACTAGGGATCCAAGCTATTGTGAACAGGTCTTCGACGTTGAGGTAAAGAATAATCCTCCGACCACCTCTTCCAACTCCCCGCTTGGCCATAGCCGTGGCCGTGATCAACAACTTCATTTCCTGATGGCTGCTGCTGGTTCTGTGGTTTGACAAAACCTGCAAATCAAATTCGCCAAAAAAAAAAAACACGTATCAAGCAAGTGTATTTATGTTTTCACACATTCGAACACATAATGAAAGTGTTCGAAAAATATTCCACTATAATTTACCGGAGAAATACTGTGATCTGCTAGCAGCAATGGTGTGGTGTTGATGAGCAAGTAAAGAGAACCAAGCAATAACCTTAAAGACAGTCACTATCTCCATTGTTGTTTGGTACTTTGGTTCAGTCGATCTCTATATTTATCGACGACAAATCTATCTCTCTAAATATATAGTCCCTCATAAACCTCGGTAGACGAGCAAGTGGGTCCGAGCAAATATAATTGGGATCTTGGCTATATTTTAAAGTAGCTAAATCTTTGTAAACTAAACAGGCATGGGAATGTGGCTGTTTCTTTTTGTTCTTTCTGCGGGATTTTTGATAAAATAATGCACTTTATAAAAAAGAGAAGATAATAAATTATAATTTAGATACTAATCCAGTCCCCTCCCCCCTAAAAGCAAGTAAGATTGGCCACATGAATCGATGTAACGATGTTTTTTATGCATGTAACGATGTTTTTTATGCATATACGACTCAGTGTTAGCCTAACCTAGATGATCCCTTCAAACCCCAACACTAGATGCATACACGACTCAGAGTTAAAACCCTTTAATGAGATAAGGGGAGGGCTAAAAATGTGGCACTTACTAATATGGATTACCATGGTTCAAGTTCAAGGAGCTCGGTCAAATGGTTTTGTGTCATTGTAACACATATCCCAGATAGCGTCCATTGCATCCTTGGCAATTTCCCATAAAACAAACCTGACTGAGGGGTTTGGAAAAATGGGTCAGCGGAGGCTTGTAAATTTGGTGGTGATTGAACTTCGGTGGAGAAATGTCTGGTGGAAGTGGAGAAAAGGGGATGGAGGGATTGATTTGGATCGACTGTTCGAATCAATCGGCTTGATTTGATGGCATTTTGAAGGAGATTCATGTTTGATTGCTTGGATTCACACACACAGAGAAACAAATACAACAGCGTGAGGGAGAGAGAGAGAGAGAGGGAGAGGGAGAGTCCATTGCATCCTTGGCAGCAGCTTCTGAGCAGTTTGGGTTGCCGATCACTGATTTCATGGCTCTTCTTCTTGAGCATTCCTTCAAAAGTAAAAACAAACCAGGGACCCAGGGTATGTAACTCAGGAAGACCAACTTTGAGCATGTTAGAGCTAGAGATGCACATGAAATAAAACCCGCAAATTATTAGCAATATTTGATTCAAATATTGACAGTTATTCTCTCCGTTCAGGTAAACTGGTCCATGTTGGAAAAGTCTAATAATCAAGAGATAAGAGTATCCGTAATGTATCTCATGTACTTGTGTACGGGAAAGAGACAGTATTTGACGCTATGAGCCTAACAAGAAAGGAAAACTTGAAGATATTTCAGTTTAACATTAGAAACTTGTACAAGCAGAAACTTACTTGTTCATGACCTCGTATTCTCATAGATTGCCGTAACAATTCCTGCTCGAAATGGCAGTCACCACTAAGATGACCAGCTTGATCTTTTCCAGATTATAACCAAAAAAAAAAAAAACACAACTGCAACAAGCATACCAAGCAAGAAAAGAATTATTAAGAGCGTATACCTCGCTACAGGCATGATGAGCACAGTTTGTCCAGTTGACGACATTCATCATATGCATGAATCAGCTCATGGATAACCACTAGGTTAACCTCATCTTGGATGCTCATTGCTCACACGATTGCTACACACCTTTATCTAGATTACACAAGAATAAACACAGAAGTGTCATGAGATGGAAGGGCTTCATCTAATTTAACAATGCATATCCCTGCTTCTACTTAGACTCAATAAGGACGAAAGAGGCGGACTGGACAATAAATCCAGTTGACTTACTGTGCATTGCTAAATGAGCACTAGAACAACACATTGATTTCATGTAAAATGTCTTCGAACTATGAGTATACATACGTGTGGAGGAAGCTTATCCCTTCACCATGGAGATAACCACAGCTCACAATTGATAGCCCTAATGAAGTTGTCCCTAATATGGCAATATCCACTTTTTTTTTCCGAATTCTCCCTCAAGAATTTCACCATTGAGCTGAGATTTGCGCATATATTGGCTCAGAAATGAAAATGAAAATGAAATGAATTTGAAGTTCATAATTTGACACTAAACACGATCCTTAAAACCCTAAGCATTGTGAAAGTAAATGAAGGTTATAAGTTCTTACTTCTAATTAAGGCTTCGACGGATCATGTTTTCACATTGCTCAATCGATACGCCGCCCGTAAAGAAGACGAGCGGCTGTTGGAGGCGGTGCTTTGGTCCGGCAGCGTCTCCTCCATTACGGTTGTGGTTTGAGAGGCGGGGGTTTGAACTAATGGTTAGACCCTCTTCACCATAAAAATTTCGACCAACTTTATGGCTATTCCGTTGTTTGATTCGCCTCTAGACAAAACCCTTAGCCGGAAACATTGTTCTCCACCGGCGGTGACTCAGTGATGGTTGAAAACAATCCAAATGTCGCTGATTTTGGGAGGGTTTCCACCGTCTGTTTCTCATTTGAAGTCAAAAACAATTTGTTGGTTGCTAACAACCCCGATAAATAATTGATTTTGCCAACTGAAATTGGTGTTGATTTGGGGATTTCGTGTCCAATATTCGACTGGGCTAAAGCTTATGGGAATCAGCCTAAGTTGAAAATGTTAGCTATCTTCCTTCCTTCCTTGGACTGTTGGCCCTGATCCAGACGTGAATCCACTCTGTCCAACAATTGATGAAGTTAAAAAATGTCTTCTCATTTTTAAGTACCTGCAGGTTATTTCTTTCTTTTTTTAATTTTTGTTTGAAATTACTGGTATGCTTATTGTTATGTAGTTTGAATTGAAAATATGACTGAGTGTTGGAGCTTAAAATTTGTAGTGTCTGTTGGTAGTTAATTTGTTGATGCATAAATTTGTAGTGTTTTGACTAATATGTTTGCTAAAATTTTGGTAACCTAGATTAGTAATTATGGTGTTTTTTTCATTTTTTCATGGATTAATGTCCTTTACTTTAAACTATTAGTAGCATTAATCAAGGACTTCAAAATGATTTTAAAGGTGACTTTTGTCATATAATTTGTTTTAAATGCATTTGTAGTTTGCAATGGACTAAAAGATGACTTCTCAAAATACAACTCATAGTTGTTCTTTACATAATTTCACTTCATTGTCATTTATTACATCAGTTCACAATTGGGCAATACAAACTTTTGTCTCCAAAAGTGTAGTACTTACAATTATCCATCTCAAAAAATAAAGTGTTTATGTCATTATGTACCCCATTTGTGTTATCAACTCTTCATGTCATTTGTTTGGTGTTGTTGTAGTAGGTAGTCAATGCACCCTCTCACCATTACATTATTTACTGGAACATCACCTGAAAGTAGTCATTGCCTATCTAGTGCTTCTTTACCCATACGAGGCCCAGGATAATCATTGCTCTAAAAAACATTCATAATCTCTACCATGCAATTTATAATGACAAAAATACATTATTCAAAGTATTTGCATCTAGTTCATAAAAATCCTCATGAACTGCAACTAGTATTTCATCAAGGGTTTGAGAGGATGTGTTCTGTTTGTAGTGATTGTATTGTCTTGAAAAATTTCAAGTCTAGTACACTAAGGTCGAAGTGCGGACCCAAGGTTAAAATTATGCTCACAAATTACATTACCCAAAAATTTCAAAAAAAAAAAATTTGTTTTTTACATTACTACTTACATCGATTCTTCCTTTTTTTGCCAAGGGGAATGGGCTGAGCTGAAAAGTGGGGGGGTGCGCTTAGTTTTTTTTTTTTTTACATGTTGCACATGTGAAATCAGAAAAGGGGAGAGAATTCGAAATTGTTTCATATATTTACTGAAAATGAAAGTGCACTGTTTAAACTTTTAATTGTTTTGGTTTAGTGGAATAAAAAAATAGGGAAAGATGAAATGTTTTGACTTTACATTCTCTCACCTCTAATCTTCTATTCATTTACAATTTTTTATTCATTTTTTAAAATTTTTTTTAAAAAACATGAAATACTATAAGACCATTGAAGTGGGACGGAGGGGTGGGTAATAAACCAAAACAAATTTCAATGCGGATATAAAATAGGAATTTGAATGCTTTTGATCCCAAAGCGACAATTATTTTGGACCAAATATTTTTTTCAAAGATGACAGTTATTTTGGAACTGAGGGAGTATCATATGTTGAAAGGATGTTCAAATTGGTACTTTCTGGATATTCAAATTGGTACTTTCTAGATATACATTTTATTGTTTCTGGACATGGTTTATTGTGTGTTTCTGGATATTCAAATTGGTACTTTCTGGATATACATTTTATTGTTTCTGAATATTCATTTGATAGTTTCTGGATATACATTTGAAGGTTTCTGGATACTCATTTTATAGTTTCTGGATATCAATGCACTTACCAACTGTACACATTTATTACTCTTTGAATTCAATAGTAAGTATATCCAGAAACTATCAATTCTATATCCAGAAACGATCAATTCTATATCCAGAAACTTACAAATGTATATCCAGAAACTATCATCAATTTCTGGATATGCACCTAACACATTTCTGGATATACATTCACATACTTCTGGATATAATTGGCCTTGGCCTTGGACTTGGCCAAGGCCAAGGCCAACTTGTCCATGGCAAGGCCAAGGCCATGGCCAAGTCCATTGGCCTTGGACTTCTGGATATCAATGCACTTACCAACTGTACACATTTATTTCTAGATATGCACCTATCACATTTCTGAATATAAATTCACATACTTCTGGATATATAATTGGCCTTGGACTTTGGACTTGGCCATGGTCAAGGCCAAGGCTAAGTACAAAATCAAGGTCAAGGATAAGGTCAATGCCAAAGCCAATAAGAAATTTCTGGATATGTACCTAACATATTTACGGATATACATTTTGGTACTTCGGATATCATTAATATAAATTTACGGATATGTACCTTACACATTTACGGATATACATTTTTGGTACTTTCGATATCATTTATATAAATATCTGGATATAATTTATATAAATATCCGGGTATGGATATAGAGATCAAACCTGTAGCCTGGAGAATATCGATTTGTGTAGCCCGGAGAATATCGATTTGTGATATTTCTGAATATCTGTCATGTAATTGAGCTTCCATTTATGCTATTGATGGATAGATCCAAAATTACGTAGATCAATCTCTGGAAATGTACAATAACAATCGACCTTAGTACAATAAACGTTGATTAAAATTAAAAACAGTAGTTGTTGATCTGGTTCATATTACCTGATTTAATCAATATCGATTTCTGTATTGTTTCTTGATATTCATTTTGATTGAACTGTCCTGCTCGTCTCCATTTGCTGTGATCGTTGTAGTGTGTCTCTGTGTGTATCTACAAAAATATTGAATTTATCTAGGTTTTTGTAGGTTTTTGGACAATAGAACCGATTTAATTCAAATGGTTCTTTGGTTTTGAATATATTAAAAACCCCGTTTCTCCGTACAGAGATGGAGAAACGCGTTTTTCACCAGACCAACTCTTCTATTTTCTTTGGTTTTTAATGGATGAATCTCTATGGTGACTTGGTTTTAGTTGACTATTTTTTGCGTGAATATGTACTATTATGGTTGTGCTAATTTGGTCTATAATAATTATATTTGTTAGTAGATTTGATGTTTGATTCTTGATAATGCTGTTTTGAATTTTAAAATCAAGATAATGAGAATTAAATTGTGTCATTTGTATTTTAATTTTCTGTAAAAATATATTTTGTTACTAAGGTTTAATAATGAGAGAGAGATGGGAGCCAAAATGATAATCTCAAAAATGCAAAACTGATCATCTTTGAGACATTCAAGGGATTTTAAAGTTGCTCAATACAATGATAATTACACACTCTTAAGATATATTGAGATAATAATCTTTATGCTTTTTAAATTTTGACATATTTGTATGACTCTCTTCACTCTACCCTGCTAAATTATTGATTGTTGATTTATTTTGTTCTTTTAATTTCATGTTTCATACTCCCTCCGTCTTACTATGTTTGGATATAAATTCATTTTTGTTTAGACATTACAAATCCAATGTAAATTTATATATTAATTTTCTATTATACTTCATTTTATATTTTATATTTAACTAATCAATTAGACATGTACGGATTCTCATGCCATAATTAGGGAATGGTATAATTGAAAATATAAAATTAAGCAAGACATTTATTAAGATTTCTAAATTATGTGATTTTGTCTTGTGACCAAACAAAATGAAACATAGGGAGTATTAAATTCATTGCATATTTATAAATTTACAATTATAATTATGCATACTTATTCCGTCCAAAAATAAATGTCAATGTTGACTTAATCAATACTCCCTCCGTCCCGCTAATATTAGCACAAACACTGTTTGCGCGGGAATTAAGGAATATGATATTTTAATAAAATGTTGTGAGTGTAAAAGAATGAGTGGAGAGAGAATGAGTGGAGGGTGTAATAAATTATAATGGTGTTGTGAGTATTAAAATAATGTAGGAGAGAGAATGAGTGGGGTTGGGTGAATATTTTATTAATATAAAGTTTCCTTTTTGGGAGTGTGCGGATATTAGCGGGACGCCCAAAAATGAAAGTGTGCTAATATTAGCGGGACGGAGGGAGTATTTATTTTCTTTTGCTTTTGCTGCTGTTGATAAATTGAAATGTCAATATGTTGAAAGGATGTACTTAGTGAGCATAAAATAAGTTTAGTAAGAATTGCAGTTAACTTGTATAAATATTAATGAATATATTTATTTATTTGTATATTATTTATATTAAGGTTAGATTACATTAAAATTAGTCTTTTATTAAGAAACATAACACTTACTATAAATAATGAATAAATAAAGAAAAAAAATTATAAAATTAAACATAACACTACTTTAAATGAATAAATAAGGAAATAAATAATAATATTTATAATGGAAGGGAGAAGTATATAAAAACTTATGAGAACATCAACAAAATATTATTTCATCCGTCCAAACTTAATATTCAAATTTTATTTTTAGTGATACTCTTAAATACTACATTGTCATCAGTACATACATCAGATTGGTCAGTCTTGTCATCATTACAAATTAATATTTGAAGACCATCCGAACTTTTGACACGTAATAAAGCAACATACAATGACCATGGCAAAATACTGGCTTTTTCAGTATAAGACCAACAAAAGATAAAAATTAACCTTGACTTTTAATAATTGTCATCACGTATGAAATCATCAAAGGAATTTGCCTCCTCTCAAATCGAAAAGGAATCCTTGTGTCCGATGTTAACGATATTCTCGAAATGAAAACTTTTCTAGCAATATCACCTGGCGAAATTACTTCACCTTATAAAACATGATTTTCAAGCCTAGTGATAACCAAGCGAGTGCCATTGCAAAGGCCAAATGAAGAGTCTATATTACGAACTAACATCACTTGAGTCCCGACTTTCAAGTTTAATGTGTGATTAGCAAGTCCAGAAATACAAATACTATTTATGAATTCATGTGTATGAAGATCACTCGAGGACTCAAAAATGTAGTATAACATGCCTGAGACATTTATTAACGCTTAAAAGATGAAAATTGAAATAAATACAATAGAAAATAAAGATATTTTTATAAATTGTAAAAACTTATTTGAAAACTGCATTGTCTGTACAAATATTAGAATGAATGTCACTAAAATAAATCTATATTTAAGGTGTGGTTAGTTTGTACGCATTTAAAACACGCATTATATGCAAATTCCTATTCTATTTAATAATAATAATGTTTGGCGTCCTTTTTTCAATGCTATGAAAGTAAACGTGTATTTCGGATGTAAAACGTAATTATCGGGTATTAGATGTGATATGTGCATTTTTTTAGTTAAGAAACGTGTGAAACATCTCCTTAATGACAACATTCTCGGTACAACTGTCAGAAGAAGAAGAAGGAAAATCTTCATTATATATCAGGCCCCGTTTGGTTCGATGGAAAAAAAAGTGAAGGAATGGAATGGTCAATGGAATGAATTTCTGAAAGGAATTGAAAAGGAATGAAAAGTGGTCAAACCTCATGTTTGGTCGGCATGGAATGAAATGAAATTTTCATTTAATTTCTTCAACAATCATGTTTGGTTTGAAAATACAAATTATAGAAATTGAATGAAAACATATAAAATATCCAATTTGCCCTTTTTTTTTGGGGGGGGGGTGTGTTGGGGTGGGGTAGACAGGGGTATAAAAAATGAGTAAATTTTTTTTGAGGGGTGGGGGTTGGGGGTGGGTGGGGTGGGGTGGGGTAGGCAGGGGAGTTATAAAAAATGAGTAAAAAAAAAATTTTTTTTGGTAAATGATAAGTAATGATGATAATACTGACCAATCTGATGTTTGTACCGACAGTATAGTATTCAAGAAAGTTTTTCACAATATATAAAAATAACACGTTTTTTCTGTTTCTTTTATTTTAATTTTCGTCTTTTGAGCATGCAGTGTGGGTAACTTAGAAGCATGTTCTCAAAGTGCTATTTGTTGTATACATTAAAAAATGGGATATCGGTTCAAATAAAAAAAAAAAAGAATGGGATATATGTAGAGTTTTACGGGGAGGGGGGTCAATTTACCCCTTGCGTAGTTGGCTCCGTTCATATATATATTTTTATATATAATATTTTTATATTTTTAAATGTTTACTTAAAAAATTTAGATTTATTTTACAAAACTAATACACAATAATAATAATCAATTTTTAAAGTTATTTGTTAATTTTCGTTATTTATAAAATTTTTGATTTTATTATGTATTACTTTAATTTGTTTATGAAGATGAATTAATATAATTGATAGAAGAGAGTATATATGAATTGTTCATAGAGGAGGTGATGAATTTGGGATTTTTTTTTTAAAATATAGCTTTTTAAAATTTTATATATCAAAATAACATTTTCAAAAACTTAAGTACCAAAGTAGCACTTTTGACTTGAAATCCGGAATTGGTAATTCCGGATTATGAAATCCGGAATTACCAATTCCGGATTTGATTTTTTTTGTTTTTCAAAATTGAATTTTGGAAAATAATAATTCCGTAAATAGGGGGCGATCGCGCCCTAAAATAGAGCGATCGCTCAAGTGTACTCCGGAGGTACCAATTCCGGATTCTATTTTAATTTTTTTTTTTGTTTTTCAAAATTGAATTTTGGAAAATAATAATTCCGTAAATAGGGGGCGATCGCGCCCTAAAATAGAGCGATCGCTCAAGTGTACTCCGGAGGTACCAATTCGGATTCTATTTTAATTTTTTTTTTTTCCAAAAAAGAAATATATACGAATTGAATAAGTAATGTTTTTTTGAAAAATTCAAATCCGGAAATGCTAATTCCGGATTTGCTTTACAAAACTCATCTTCCTCGGCAAATCAGAAGAAATCGAAAAACAAAAAATCCAATGAAGAAGAAGGAGAAAAGAAGAAAGAAGAAGAATAGTAGGTGAATTTTTCAAAAATATTGAAAATTCAAGAAGTTGATTAAGAAGTTCAAGAAGAAGAGGTGATTAAGAAGGTACATTTAATCCTCTTATTTTTGTTCGAAATTTAAATTTAGTATTTATTTAAATTTTTTTGTGAATGTAGTGATATTGTTAAATTAGATTTTTTATAATTTATTTTTCAATTTCTAGGAATAAATATGGTTTGGAGTTCCAATTGTTTTCATGTGTTATTGGGGAGGAAATGATGAACACCGTTTGAAGGTGAACATTTTGAAAGGGGACCAAAATGTGCACTTAGGGCTAAAACTCGGTGGAGTTACAAGAAGTTGATTAAAAAGTTAGCTAAGAAAATCGGGGTAGATCGAGCATTGTTCGAGTTGCAAGTTATATGTAGATATCCTCATCTTGTTGCTCCGGGATTGCAAACTACATTCCATTTGTAATCGACAATGATATGGGTATGGAAGTCATGTTTGATGTTTTACGCTCGGTTTGGTGGGTTGAGTAGCTTACAATTGTATGTTAAGATAAATTTAGTTGATAATGTGAATGTTGAGGACTTTGAAACCTATGGGGAGCCATCACAAAATCAGTATGTTAATGACATGGATACCTTCCAGATGGGTTCTTTAAGCTGCTATAGTCAGAGGGATGCTGGAACAAGTACACAAACATATGTGGAAGAGGAAGAGGGAGAGGAAGAGGAAGAGGAAGAGGGGGAGGAAGAGAGCGAGGAAGAGGGAGGGGGTGAGGGTGAGGAATTGTATAATGATGATGATAATGATTCAGATTATGAAGAAAATATTGAGTTGCTTCTAAATGAAGATCGTGACGATGGATATGATGATTGCAGTAGTCCTACCGATGCTAGCGAGAATGAGGGAGAAGATTTGGCGTTACATTTGGTTGCTTACGAATGACAGAGTCGGGTATCAATTTTATCGTGATATTGGAGAAGGATCGGAGATATATGATGATAACCAATATGACTTTGCTGAATGGAATGTAGAACATCAGGACATTGCCAAAGGTATTCGCTTTTCAAAGAAGACAGATGTGCAGTATAAAATGAAGTTGTTTCATATTAAGAAAAATTTGCGCTTCAAGGTAAAACGAAGCACAACCCGAAAGTGGACTATTGAGTGTTTGATGAAAGATTTTCCGTGCAATTTTTATGTGAATGTGAGTTTGAAGAATGCCGGGTATTGGGAAATTACCAAATACAAGGGTCCTCATTCTTGTTTGGCAACTGAAATTAGCCAAAATCATCGAAACATGGATGCTAAGTTCATAGGGCAGGAAGTTTTGGAACCGGTTAAGGGCGATCCCGAGTTGAAGATTGTACTAGTGAAGGCGGAAATAAAAAAGCCCATGGAAAGGAAGTTTCATATAGAAAGGCATGGTGTGGCAAACAAAAAGCTATTGCGAGAGGCATATGGAGACCGGGAAGAATCTTACATAAGGCTGCCACGTTTGTTAGCCGCCATCCAAAAGTGGAACCCTGGAACCATTGTGGAGCATTCGATCCTCCTCCTCCCGGTGCTTTAGGTATGTTTGATCGTGTGTTACGGGCATTTGGCACTTGTGTGGAAGCATTCACTCATTGTCGTCCTGTTATTTCGTTGATGGCACATTCTGCATGGAAGATATAGAGGGGTTATTCTTATTGCCGTAGGGTGTCGACGCAAATGATAGTCTACTTCCTCTCGCATTCGCTATTGTTGAAAAAGAGGACTATCGAAAGCGGGTGTTGGTTTCGCATCTTCTATGCAAACATATTGTTAAGGGTCGTGAAGTTTGCTTGATATCTGATCGGCATAATGGCATCCTTTGCACGGTTGGAGACATTGCCAGCTGGCCACGAAATGTTATCCACAGATGGTGCATGTTGCACTTGCGAGCTAATTTTCTTAAAGCTCACAAGGGCGTTGGATTGAAAGATCTTTTTTGGCGTGCTGTTAGCACCACCCAAGATAGAAAGCTTAAATGCTATCTGAGGCAAATTCGTATCATCAACCCTGAGGCATATAAATGGTTTGAGAACTTGGATGCTAGAAAGTGGACAATGGCTCACGATGGTGGATATAGGTACGGCATTAAGACTACTAATTTGTCGGAAGTTTTTAATGGCGTTAGAAAACATACAAAACGCATATGCTAACCTTCAAAGTTACCGTAGCGTCACCAAATTCATTTCGTGTGATGGTCTTGACAACACCAACGGCAACATTAATCCTATCAAATCCATTAGGAAATCCGCCCGTGATAGTAATGAAAGGGGTAGCAGCAATCATACCATCGCCACTGAGCAGTTCAAGTGCGGAGAGCCAAGGACTGCGTTCGAAATCTTTATCCTCCTTGGGATCTTCAATCGCTCTCCTCACATACTCTTGGGTCGGAATCACAGGTTCCTGAGAGGATCCCCCTCTCTGACGATCGAGGTTTCTCTGGCGCAAAGCCAACTGCACGTCACCAGCTGGACCAGGTATCAGACGCTCTCCTTCGCGTTGAGACAGATTTATTTGAGAGAGGTGAGATGGTTGAGGGTTAGATGTTTGGCCTTTTTCAAAATGAGGACGGAGATTAGAAGAATTTTTGAGTCTACGATCCATATTTCAGAGAGGAGAGAGGGTTAGATGTCTGTAATGAAACTACTCCTTCCTTTTAAAGGGGAATTCAAATTTGATAAATCCGGCATTAGCAGTGCCGGATTTGTAAGTTAAGATAAATCCGGCATTGACAGTGCCGGATTTGTCAGTGAAGATAAGATCGGCATTGGCAGTGCCGGATTTGAACGTATATTATAAATGTTCAACCTATCTTCAATTAATGTACTTTTGAAAATGTTATTTTGATATTAAAATTTTAAAAAGCTATATTTTTTAAAAAAAATCGAGTTTTCCCACTTTAAATTAGCCAGAAAATAAACACATACCATCATGTATAGTCAAAAATATGATAACTACTAATATTTTTAACATGGAAAATAAGGAAAAATGGGGCGATCGCCCCTTCCCATCCGCGCGTTCGCGCAAAGTTACTGGAATTTTGGGAGCGATCGCTCCCATAAGAGGGGCGACCGCTCCAAAGCCAAAACTGAGCCAATAAGCTTTTTATACTCCCTCCGTCCCAAAATGTTTTTCCACTTTTTGACTTTTTTGTTGAACCTGTTATTGTATAAAATGAAATTTCCATATATATTGTGTTTATCAACATTTTCATAAATTATTTTCCCATAATTAATATTTAATAATTACTTCCATAAATTGTAATTGTTAATTTTTAAAAATTACATATTTCCATCTACTGAATATTGGAACTCCTAACATTCCTAAATTACTACTCCTACATAAAATCAAGTTTGTTACAAACCAAACTTCAGTCATACCACCAGGCACACTACAAGAAGGGAAGAAATAAAATAGATTTAGCGAGTCAAACCAAAGATGAAAGTAACTACGAGTTTGTTACAAACCAAAAATAAAGATGTCTTTGGGACACACCCCAACATAAAACCAAGTTTGCATGCCAACAAAGGCATGACGAATTAAAATACAAACCAAATATGAAATATTGTTTATGAGGATCCCCTCATCAAATTAAACCACAAATCAAAGCTGAAATTAACAAAGAGTTTTAAAATTCAACAAAAAGCATTAATCTTCAATACTGTCCACCATAGCCCGAACCATCTCCCGGTGGCGGTGGTGGCATCCGTCCAAGGATATTCTCGGAGCAACCGAGTCTGCTCCTCCCGTACACGATCATGTTGTGCCATCCAAGCATTTTGTTGTGCCCTCCAAGCCCGATTAGTCTCAATCTCCGCATCCACGCGGACGGATAAATGTCCAAAATCTTGCCTCATATCTCTAATTTGACTCTCCACGTAGCCAACTCGCTTCCGACAGATAATAAGCAGCCTCGACCGGGTCTGCTCGCCAATCCTCCTCCTCCTCCTCCTCCTCATCATCATCATCATCATCATCTCCACCGTGAGGTCTCCTAGATGACCCCTCACCCCTCTTTACATTCTCGACATTTAGTGGTGAGGGTGAATAAGTTAATCTTTGGACCTCCTTTAATGTCCTTGTTCACTAGCCCGAGGTTAAACCCCGATTTTGTTACCTGTGGATGTGATCAACAATGGAAAATTATAGTTCGTATTGGCCATACCCTTAGCCGTGTTCCATATCTCCTTACTAATTATTTTTCCAAAATCAATTTTTTCGTTGAACTATCATGTGCATTAGAAATGCACGTCTCCAATTAACCTCATTAAAATGAGAGGAGGGGAGGATCCTCTCACAAATAAATCTATGAAGATACTTCATCCAAGTATCCATGTCTCGAGCCTTAACAACTACCCCTTCTTCACATTCCTAGGGTCAATTATCCCAAAAGTCGGAGCTAGCAAATGCAAATTTTCCTTAACATTTTTCCTATCTTCTCCATCTCTTTGGTGTACTCACACCCATCCTCCTCAATGTCGTTGGCTAACCCGTAATGTTGATTAATGGCATTCCTATCATAATTAACCTAAGCCCCCGCACAAAAGACTCTCCCGTATACCCCGTTCAAAAACATTAGCATAAAATTCTTTGACTAAAAGTGAACTTCCATAGTTTGGGGGCTTACTCCCCAACTTTCCCCAATTGTAAAGGGTAACAAAACCATCTAAATACAAGTCATTAAAATCAAATTCCCTTTCCGGGTTGAATGGCTTGTTTTCATATAACTCAAAGAATTGTTGAGCTTGAATCCCAACAAATTTAGCAAAGATCATACGGGGACCGGTAGGGGTTGGAGTGTTGGTGGTAGTGGTTCGTGGTCTTTTAGGAGGCATTGTCAATCAAAACTCAAAGATAAAAAATTGGAAGCTTACTTTTAATTGGCCGGAAGTTCGCCGGAAGGTCGCCGGAATTTCGCCGAGTCTTTGTGTTGAAAAACAAACGAATGACAATCTTCAAAATCCACCTCAAACCTTGAATGTGTGCTTCAAAATGGATGATTGATTGATTTTGGGGTTGAAGAAAATTGGATTTGGGGTTGAAGAAGGGATTTGGGGTTGAAGAAGCTTGAAATTGGGGTTTGAAATTTGAAATTTTAGAGAGAGAGAGAAAAGGAGGCGTTGGTGGTGGTAGGGTTATTTGATTGGGAGAGGGGAAGGTTTTTGGGAATAAACCGTGCTTTGGGAAATCGGCGTAGAGGGCGATCGCGCTGGGTCAAGTGAGCGATCGCGCCTTTTCTCTAGAAAAAGAGGGCGATCGCTCGTTTATTGGGGTGATCGCTCGGTAATTAAAAATAAATTTATAATAAAAGAATCCGGAATTAGAATTCCCGGAGTACATTGGGGCGATCGCCCTCTATAAGGGAGCGACCTCCCTCTTGTCCGTCCCTCTTTTGTCAAATTTCAATCAGTTTTTAACGTTTTTCGTTAGTTTTTTTAGAATTTCCATCAGTTTTTTAACGTTTTCGCTAGTTTCTAAGAAGTCCAGCTTAGTTTTTAAGAATTTCCACGCTTTTAACGTTTTTCACCGCTTTTTCGTAAAATCATTCCATGGCAAGCTTTCATGAAATTAAAATTAACAATAATAAAATAATAAGTTTTATAGAAAATTGACCACATCCCTGGCCACGTAGGATACAAGTCAAGGATAATTGGACGGGGTAAATTCATTAGGGGGATGGCGAATCCTACTCCCTCTCCTCGGCATACGACGACCACCTGATATAGATTGTTGAGATGAGGATGAGGATGATCCGTCGGGACTTTCTGAAAACTGCACTCTAGGCAAATGGAAACTAGGCCTAAATCCCGAATCCCGAATGTCCGCTCAGCGTCCGATTATAATTGCTAGAAGAAGGGAAGGAGCTCGAGGCGGTTGCGTGAAATCAAACCGATTCATCAATTCGGTAAAAGAATTACCCGGTCCCGTCTGGGTGAACTCGTCTCGATCAACTCAAACCGATGCATATCACCGTATTGATCCCGCATCTCAGCTCATCCCCGCAGCTGTTGGTATCCGCCACGCCTACGAACCCGATTCTCCTCTCGTGGCTCGTCTTCAGCAGTATGATCAACCGTCGGGGAGCTTGGGCTTGCAGCCGTTGCCGCTCCCTAATATGTGTCAAAAGTTAGTGACACATTGTTGAGTGTAATTCACCATGTCTTCCAAGGATGTGGCATTCGCCGTATAAGTACATCCCTTCGAGACTTTGAATCTGCTCAAAACAATGATGTGCAATTAATTAATACGGAAAAATGATATTGTTTTTTGTAAAATCATTGTATGTAATATATAACTTACCACACCCTCATAATTAACCGAACGTGGCTCGAACCCTAGTCCCTCCACATTAGACGAATTGTGGATGAGCGATCGAGTAATACGCCTATACCATGTCAAATAGGGGTGATGGTAGCTCATATCCACTTCACCAAACTCCCCATCAACGACATTAAACTCCCGTTCATTCCACCTTGCTATGTGCCGATCATGTTGTTGCATCCAAGCTAACGCCCGACCGACCTTGCCGACTAATCCGATGCAAGTCCAAACCGGTGTCGCAGCCATCGTGCACACCTTCAACCATCCCAAATTGTCGCATTACGCGATCCGGAAAGTGCCATTCAACCCTCTCAAAGCAGTATGAGGGGCACCTTCGCCCTCCATATAGCTTGGCCCCGAAGGCGTAAATTTAACCGACACACCGTTGTATGGCCGCCACACAACCTCGATCATTCTCTAAATATGACAACCGGTCTCGATAGCCTTGCAGGTTATGGGCAGTCACAGAAGTATACGACAATGGACCCTTCCACCTACATATGAAACAATTGACATAAAAATAATGAGTAAAAAAGCGATATATTACAAAACAGATCGTTTACAAAATGAAGTAATTGAAATATACCTGTAATCCACTGGTTGCAATCCAAGAAGTGTTATTTCTTCATGTCTCCTAGGTTGTGTACACAACAACCTCTCCCATGCCCAAAGCTATAAAAAAAAAATTATCATTACGTACAAAACAAAGTTAAGTCCACTAGCATAATGTAATCATATATAATAGACATACCCGTACAATGGTTAAGAAGCCACCACACCCTTTCGAATCGTGTTGAGATGCTACACACATCTCCCTATACAAGAAGGCCAACGCTCCACTACCCCAACCGTACGCACTAATATTATTTATATCCCTAAGAAGTGCGAGGTACATCAACTTCACTAGGTTATCGACGAGACGGGCATAATGTATGACCCCAATAATAAGAAAATGTATGCTCGAGTATATGTTCTCAATCATATGCTCGGACGCATTATTGGGAAGCCGTTCAAAATGAGGGAAGTGTCCTAGAACCCATCTCATTGATATCATTCCACCTCTTTTGATGTCTGCAGTTGAGGGTGCAACCCCAAATAACTCCTCAACAATCTCAACCCATGCCAAAGCACTCCTACTAGTTTCGAACTAGTCACCGCCATCTCCGTCTACAGAAGACCACACAACATGCCAATATCCTCTAAGGTGATGGTCATCTCCCTACAGTAAGTGAAAAGTGTGGGTCTCTCGGACGCCATCTTTCAATCAAAGCCTCAATCAAATGCCAATCATATTGTATATGACCTAATAAATACACTCCATAAAATCCAAGTATTTATAAGCTTCTCTTCTATCCTCCAATCAACTCTAGGTGGAAGTACCGGACCACGCCTAGGTCTTAAATTGGGTAACTCTTGTCCCTCCCAAATATATTTAGATCTATGTGTATCCCGAGAAGTCAATACATGAGGATCGATGTGGCCCAGATCAATAAATTGTTGTTGTACATGTTCATTCATCTGAAATAAAAAAATTTAATAGTAATTAAATTTAAATGGGACTTAATGTTTAATTCATTGACAATCAAAAATTAAGTACATAAATCATTTTAACAACAAAATATAAAAAATGCACAAATAAAAATTCTTAAAAAATTTATATAGCTAAAATTAACAACTCAAAACAAATTAAAATAAGAAATATAACTAACCATTTTTAAGTACCAAGCTAACACTTTCTCTCACAACTCTTTAAACTTCTTCTCTTCTCCTTAATTCTTTCTTTCTCTATCTCGCCCGCACTCCCTCCTTCTTCTTCCTTTCTTCCATTCCATGAACAATCGTAGTTAAAGCTAGGAAGGAATTCAAAATTTGAATCCGGAAATGGCAAAATGTGATTCAAATTAAAGCAAATCCGGAATTGACAGTGCCGGATTTTGAAGATACGCGTCTAAGGAAGCGATCGCCCTTAAGTAGAGCGATCGCCCTCTCCGTTTTCGTAATATATTTTTTATTTGCTTTATTTCTTTTTTGGAAAAAAAAAAAATTAAAATAGAATCCGGAATTGGTACCTCCGGAGTACACTTGAGCGATCGCTCTATTTTAGGGCGCGATCGCCCCCTATTTACGGAATTATTATTTTCCAAAATTCAATTTTGAAAAACAAAAAAAATTAAAATAGAATCTAGGAATTGGTACCTCCGGAGTACACTTGAGCGATCGCTCTATTTTAGGCGCGACGCCCTATTTACGGAATTATTATTTTCCAAAATTCAATTTTGAAAAACAAAAAAAAAAAAATCAAATCCGAATTGGTAATTCCGGATTTCATAATCCGGAATTACCAATTCCGGATTTCAAGTCAAAAGTGCTACTTTGGTACTTAAGTTTTTGAAAATGTTATTTTGATATATAAAATTTTAAAAAGCTATATTTTTTAAAAAAAATCTGAATTTGGATTTGGATTTCTATTCAATAATTGGGTAAATCACTTGTTCATTATTTAATGTCTCATAATTGTTTGTAATAAATATTTTAAATTTTACGATAATATATTTTTCATTTCACGATATTTGTATTATTGTTTTCCTCTCATGCTATGACTATTAATAAAAATCAAGGTAGATATTTATCTTTTGTTGGTCTTTTTTTTTAAATAGATAATATGTCTTTTGACATTCTCAATTATATTTTGCATTATCCGGCTTTCACAATTCCGATGGTCCGAAGATATTGATATGTAATGATGATCTTCCTTCCGCTTTCGCTGTACCTGACAATGTTGTCGTTTAAAGATGTGTTTCACAATGCATAAAAA
>JAFEMH010003793.1:0-245305 GCA_022495995.1 Adenophora triphylla var. japonica
GAGAGCTTTCTTTTCTGCTTTGCTCCCGAGTAGCGGGTATGTCGGAAGGTGAGTACACGGCTTTAGAACATACGCCCATGTAGCCCCGGTGGTGACCCGATCGATGCGTCTTATGTAGTCACGAATGTCGTAGTAAGGAATCTCACTTTTGAGTAGTTGCTCGAGGCAGAATTTCCATCTTCCTCTTGTTTTTGAATAGACCTTCCTCCACGAGTTGGCCTTTCAATTTGAGTGTGGAAATGATCCATTTCCATCCTCCCGGGGACCCTTGGGAGTCCGATTTACCTGATGACTTCATGCCCGGCTTACTGAAAGAAATAGTTTCTTCTCATATACAAATGTGGCTTTCACGAGAGAACTTGCTTTCCTCGGGAGGTAAACAATGATTCGTTACTTTGTGTCGTTCCATACCTCCTAGGTCAAAACGCCCGGGACCGTTGACCACCCTACGTGTGGCGAGAGGGGTTGGATGAGAACGAGCGGTGTTAGTCGAGAGAAGTTACCGTGAGTCAAAAAGCACGAAGAGTCGTAGCTGATGCAGAGTGGCCTCTAGCTTTCTCATCTGACAGCTTTTTGTGACACTTTAAGGGCTTGGTCATGTAGGTCTTTCGAGCTTAGGTCATTCGTCCAAAAGAGCGGCTTTTCTTGAGCGGCTAGTTCCATGAGGGCTTTCCTTGCGAGAGAGCTAAGAGTCTCCGTAGGTGCGCGCAGTACGGCTGAGTGTCTAGAGGCGCGATCCCATCCAAATCGCCGAATAGGCGGGAACAAACTAGATTATGTTAACGAAGGAAGATCAGGGCCAGGACATTCCATGCGGCCTTCCTTGATCTCGATCACCAAGAAGTTTGCCCAATTTTGCTTGATTGAACCCGGGGAGTGTTGAACTGCGATGTTAGACGGTCCTCGTGATCTCGCTCGATCGCCAAGTCCTATCCAGGCTAAGCAGTCTACTGGCAGGATGTAAGACTCCGGGGCCGTGACGGCTGGGAGCAGAATCGGCTGGAAGCATGTTGATGCTTTGAGGTGAGTCATTTCCAATGTCGGAAAAGGCGGCTGCACATCTTTCAGGGAAGACCTTCCACGAGATGTTTTCGGGGTGGTGCCGGAAGGCGTTCCGAGGTTGATCTGATTTGCGTGACGGGGTGAGGAGCTTGGTCTCCTTGTTGCCCTTGGCCTTGGCGGCGCTTGAGGGTATAAGCTTGGCCCGGCACGGGCCGGTTGCAGCAGAGCATTGGGGGCAGTACTCGGAAGTAGCGATGAGCTGAGCTCGGTTGGCCGGAGCCTCGTTTACCGTGAGCGGGCGGTCGTCGAGGGTGACTTTGGCATTGCAAAATGCAGACAATGAGGACCGGATCCTTAGTATCATCGGGATATACGGAATAGATGATGTTGACGAAGTCGTCGTCGATCACTTGATCGAGAGGATTCTTCGTTGTGTCAACCAGTAATTCCGGTGTCGGATAGTGCACTGTCTTGGATGTTGAGCTTGACAATTTCCATGGTGTTGGAGCCTTGGTCGTAGGTGACACGATCGGAAGGAGTTTCGTCCTCAAAGCGAGCATGTGAATGCGAAGGGAGGTGCGCCTTGCAGTGCTGCCAGCGTCCTCGACTCGGAGAGTCGATTCGTCGTCGTCGGCGGCTCAATCCAAACGTAGGGGCGTATTGCGTCGGGTGCGTTCTTTGGAGGCTGCTAGAAAAACATCATGCCGCCGTTGGAGAAAGAGGGGTGCGGCGGTTAGTTCCTCGTGGAGGACGTCCCATCGACTTCCATGCATTCATCCCGAGAATGGCGGTGCTTGTTGACCTTTATCCACGAAGATCTCTTCGCTGGCGGGAGCGAGAGAGTTGGTTTGAAGAATGCTTGCGAATCTCCAGATTGGAGGCCCTGGGGTTTATGTGCCCGCGTCGTGGCGATGTTCAGCGTTTCTTTCAATACGCACTCCAAATGTTGGAAAGCGACGGTTGAACTTGATGTATCGGGCTAGCCGGGAGTGCACTTTGCTCGAGTACGTTTACATAGTTAGCATCTCGGACTACGAGGGATTGATGAGATTTGCCACGATAGTCCCTTGGTTGATTCGAAGTAGGTAGCCTCGGTGCACATTTTTACGGGCCACGCTTGGCTATTGTCATCGGCCGTTTCTATGAGGAAGCGTCCCTCTCGGATGACTTGAGATCTCCACTGTAGGTTAATGAACTTAACACGCGATGGAGAGTGGAGGCTATGGCTTTCATGTGATGTAGCAGGGCGTCCCAGAGAGCGTGAACTCGGATGGAATGTCCATCACGTGGAATTTTCTTTGGCACCATTTGGGTCTCGAACCGAGTTCGAGTCACCGTCCCAGGATGGGACGAGACGTGCTTGTCATAGGCCACGATAGTCGGGTTGACGGAATCGAGATGGCTTTCGTTGATGCGGAGGGCTCGCATCATGCTTTGAGAGGAGAACATTAACGGCTGACCGTTATCTACCAATACTCGGGAGTGATATGGTGTTGAGCTTGAGAGTGATGTACGAGCTTCGTTGTGCCCAGAGGCATCTCTCGGTAAGTCTTCGTCACGAACGTGATCATCTTGCCATACGATCGGGAATCGTAGATCTCATCTCTATCTAGTAGAAGGAGAGTCATCCGGCCATCCGTTTCTGTCTTTCTTTTGCGAGGTAAAGCCTTTGCAGGAACCTCGGGATTGCGTTGAGGTTGTTTGTGGCGGTTGCCACCCTTGGTTAGCACGTTGATTGAGTGCGAGTGCCAAGGCGACTTTGATCTTCCCTTGAGTCAGGGCTCGGAAGGCTGGACAAGTTGAATCTTAGGCGATCCGCGGGGTTTTGTCTACGGCGCGGTAAGGTTACCAAGGTGAGGTATTCGGAGCCACAGGGCTGAACTACGGTTTTGCGGGACTTTTCGGCTTTTCCACCCTTGTACGCTCTAAAGGCTGCATGGCTGGAGGAAGGGAGGGCGGCTAGAGTAGAGTACGTAGTAGTCGAACCTCCGGATGGCTCTCAGAGTGTACCAGCGCTGGTGTCTCCCGGCTTCATATCTTTCTCTCGGCATCTGTTGAGAGGACTTCTTCTTGTTTTCTCGGAGGATTGCTCAGGACCATATCTTGGGACTCGTACTCCCGGGCGGGCGGAGCGATCCACAAACATCGTAGGCGATGTGGACATTAGATGAGGACCCGAGTGGAAGAATCGGAGGAAGCGCTCTGCGACAATCTTCTTGGGCACCCACTCAATGGAATTCACCTTTGTTATTGTTCGGAAAGGGGTTTCCGGCGTATTGGGCCCACGGGGACGCTCCAATTTGCCTTCTTCTATCAGAGTTACGGATTTCGTATCGTAACCCCAAACGGTTGTGCAGTGGTATGGCCGTGATGCGATGGAAGGCGCGATATTTGTTCTTGTCCGCATTGGCTACGGGATTCTTGGGTTTGTAATTTGCAACGGGTTTAAGGAGACCTTCCTTGATTAACCCTTCCAACATCTTGCTTAGCGGCATGTCCAACTTGTCGAAGTGTACGGCGAGGCTGCTTCGAAGTGGGTTGTTGCTTTGTGGGGCCCGGGTTTTACATTGCCCATAGCATGTCACGATGGATATAGTTGACGAGACGTATCTTTCCCTTCTGCGGGCGGTGCGGGATTGAATGCAGGCTGGCGGCGGTATACGTATGGAGCTGTACGGTAGCCGGCTTTTCCTTGAGATCCTTCTCGAGCGTGAGCCGGCATTGACCATGGCTCGGAGATGCAGGAAGAAATGATGGTGATGAGAGTTCGATGGACGGTCTTAAGCGGGACTTGAAGATCCGCATCTGTTCCTCTTTGGAGAGGGGCTCCAGGATCTCGGAGAGTTTCCAACTCCACCTCTTGTAGAATTCCCAGACGCTTTCGTCCGCTTGCTGATCATTGGTGATTAAGTCCTCGCGACTTGTTTCCCACTCTAAGTTGGATCGGTACCGTTCCGGGAAGATGTTGCTAATCTGATCCCAGGTGTGGCGATCCGCGAGGCTTGACCCTTAGAAACCATCGTAGCATTTGAACTCTTGAGCGTATCTTTGGAAGTGGTCGGCCATTTCTTTGGAGGGTTGCTCCTTTTGCTCTCATGCGAGAACGTAGGTGTCGGCGTGCGTTTGAGGACATTCGGTTCCGTCGAATCGGTCCATCTCAGGCATTACGAACTTGGCGGGGAGGCGTGACCATTCCGGATCCGTGGATTTGAGCGTTTCTGCTTTGAAATTGCTCATGGTGGCTTTCGGGTCTTTCATACGTTCGACCATCCGAGGCTAAGGTTGGGTCCGGTGGTGGGTTTGTGAGGCTCGGCGCCGGGTGCTACCACGTGGGCGGTAGTGATTGGAGGTGGAAGGCTTGATATATGTGGATATATGGGGGCCTTTTACGAGGCTGTATCGGGGTTTGTCCCCGGTGTTTTGGGATTCGTGTATAGGCAATGGGACGAACCGGGAGGGTATTGAAGGATATTGGCATCTGAGATGGTCGGCGGTGCGGCTGGTGATATTGAGTGATAGGAGTAGCAGGGGCGCCCAAATATGACGGGGTTGCCACTGGGAGGTGGCAACGTGAAGCCTAGGTCATTTGTTTCCTTGATTGGAAGGCATCCAGAAGTATGTTGGCGGGAGGAACTGATTGAAGGTTTGGTGAGCTGGTTTTGGGGAATCGTCATCCTCGACCCGGGGACAAGAAAGTACCGTCGGCGGGGATAGTGTGCTATACCACGCTCATTCGAGAAGGCTGTACCACGAAATTCTGCGATCTTCTTTACGCCTCTTGTGAACCTCACAAGCCGGATGAAAGCTTCTTCAATGTCATATACATTGCCGGTGGCGGGGTCCTTCCCGTCACGATTTCTCGGTGAACTAGACATGTCGGAAATTCTGTTGAGAGGCGGGGAGCAGAAGAAGCGTGCATGCCGTTCTTGTGATTACGCAAGGCGGCGGCCGGAAATCGAACCACTTTACGCTCATTGCGAGGAACGAAAGGAAGGGTTTAGGCTTCGGAAAAGGGTATTTGGCTCAAGGTTTCGGGCTTGTGCAATGTGCGATTACCGGAATTAATGTTTACTTAAAGCGTGTTTTCTCGAGTCTTAATCGGTTGGAAAAGAGCGGGTCTTCTTTTTACAACTAATCCTAGAGCTCTAATCGGTGGATCTCGTCACTACGCTTATAAGCCCCTCGTTTCCATTGTAGATCATCTTTCTCGAGACGGACTATCGGCGAGGTCTTATAAGGCAAGCGAGTTCCACCGACAAAGGAAAAAGTGAACTTAAGGCTAGGCGATCACGCAAACTTTCAACGTATGTGACCTTGCACGGGCCACGGTCGAAGTCAACGTCCTTAAGTTAAGGTGGGGATCGTGCCAAAATTTCGGCATGACCTCTCTGACTCGCTTGCGCGAGGGACCTTAGCTTTGGCGTTGGCCAAGTTGTGGGCGCACGGTGGATACGGTGAGGTTTGGTGACACGGTGTCACATTGAACCTTCGGGTATATTTTTCGGCGAAGCTCGCGTCAAAGTCAAATTTGAAAAGCTCGAGACTTCGGGTCGGGAACGACCTTCGGTCTCAACCTCTCGAGCTTGACTCGGAGCGGGGCCGGCGTAAAAACATACACTTAGGCTTTATGACACGAGCTAAGCCAAAAACCAACCGGGGTCTTGGACAAAGTGTGACCTGAAAGAGTGCGTAAGCTTACACGGGCTAGGATGGGATGTTTGGGACGACCCCGTGCGCCCCGAAAGGTGTACGCGAGACCAATCGGGGTGCAAGCGATAAGGCCATCCCGGGTTAGGGGTTGTAGTGTGCGGTGTACCGAGGCAGCAAGTGCACGTGAAGTGCGGTGTTCCGAGGCGACAAGTGCGCGTAGTGTGCGGTCACTAAAATTCTTTTACGAGTAAAAACGAGAGATTTTCGGAGAATGTGTCTTAAAGCATTATGATGCGCGGTTCAAAAAACTGACAATGAAAATCAAACATGAATGGGAATGCACAAACATGGTATGATTTTGGAAAATGTCAATGTAATGCCTTTGAAAGAAAACCGTTCGAGGTTTAAAGTAACACACGCACACGAAAACGAGGAAGGGTAAACGAAAGTTTGACCCACGGAAGGCTTTTTTGAAAACGTAGGCAGTTTTGAAAAAAGTATCCTATTTCCCCGGCGGAGTCGCCAACTGAAATTATCCGGGATTTCGCGCGGGCGGCGCGAAACGCGGTTGTCTTTCGCGGGGGGTGTGTCTGAGACCTCGCTTCATGGGAAGGAAAAAATGAGGAGTCGCCACGCGGTTTTTTGTATTTTGAGCCCAGACGTTGAGAAATGGCTTTTGTGAAAATGGTGTCGTTTTCATTGGTAGCAAAAACTTAGGAAAAGGCTTTGAAAACGGGGGTCATTTTTATTGGTAGCAAAAACGAGTAAAAAGCTTTTTTAGTACCAGAGATTGTTAGGTTCGGAGGTCACGTTACGTTTCGGGAAGAGTATATTGAGATCACCCGAAACGCCTCGTATGGCAGAAGTCTTTCTACCTTTCTCGAAATCGTGTGTGTGTGGGTGTGTGTTTGAAAAGGGGGCTTGAATGACAAGCTTAATCTTGGTTTGAATGTCAAACGTTGATTAGGTGACTTTTGAAAAAGCGATCGTTTGAATGACAAACGTCGGTTTTGAGACGGAAATGAGCGTTTGCGTGGCAAACGTCGATTTGAGTTTGAAATGAGCGTTTGCGTGGCAAACATCGATTTTGAGTTTGAAATGAGCGTTTGCGTGGCAAACGTCGATTTTGAGTTTTTTTTTTGAAAAGGAGTTCGAATGGCGAACTTTTGGTTTTGAACCGGGCGTTCATTGTTAACGATTTTTACGGGAAAAAACGTATTAAATGATTATGAATGTCAAATAGCGGCTTTTAGTTTGAAAGATGAGCGTTCGGATGCCAAACGTCATTTCGCGCGTTTTGAAAGAGAGTTCGAAGGACGAACTCCGGTTTTGAACCGGACATTACATTGTTAACGATTTTTACGGAAAAAAATGCGTTTTAAATGACATGCAATCAACGAATCGGGTTGCGACTCGGACTTTGAAAAAGTAAATACTATCACGATCCAAACGGGTCGGACTTTGTAAATGACAGTATTTAAAGCAGTATCAACGGAATCAAACGATCCGGAATCATAAATGACGATCGACGAGCCAAACGGCTCGGAGTTGTAAATGACGATCAACGAGCCAAAACGGCTCGGAATTGTAAATGACAGAAAGTAAATGACGATCAACGGATCGATCGATCCGAAATGGTAAATGACAGAAAAAATAAACGGAACGGGGTCGGAACGCCGTTTTAACCCGTGATTACTTCTCTTACGGAAAGAGAAGAGGATCGAGGGGCTAAAACGTATCGGACCCCGTTATACGGAGGCGTCTACATTTCAGTAACGGTGTTCGAAACGGTTATAGCGACTAGCGCGTAAACCGAGACGAAACGAGAGATCAGAGAGAGGGAGTTATACCTATGGCTAGGGTCGACTCCTTTGACTCGGAAGGTGTGTATGGGACACGGAAATAGGTTTGAAACGGTGTTTCGAAGTGGTGAGGGACGTATTTGATCGAAATACGGAGGTTTCACGCGAATCGAGGCAAAACGGGAGCTCGGGAGGGGTGAAACTGGTTTGTGCCGTGGGCTGTGGTGAATTTTTGGGGTAAATTGTTGTTATGAAATGGCTTTGACGACCCTCCTATTTATAGGTGAAAAATGCAGTAGGAGTCCGGCCGGACTTAGACTGATTTCTAGGGGTTTTTTGGTATTTTGGAATTTTGGAGGGCTTCTTTGGCAATTTCGAGAAAATGTGCGCGGGAGTCCGTGGGACTTTATTTGTATACCAGGGGTATTTTAGTCTTTTCCCTTTGATTTCTGATTGAAAGGTGATGTGTGGGCTGTGGCATGGCTGCCACGTGTCCCATGACTCACCAAATGCATGGGAGTTCGTTCCCCGGTCCCGGTTTTGTCCGTTTTTTAAAATAACAGTCCGAAAAATGTCCGGAAAGTGCCGGAAAGTGCCGGAAAGTGCGTTTTTCAGGGAAAGCCATACTTTTACGTGAGATGACACGTGTCAAGTACGCTTCGACGTCGGGATGCACGGGGCAGTCCCGGGACGTCTCGTTGGCATGGCAACGGGGAGTTTAACGAGTTCCGGTTAACCTGGAGCGGGCCAGTTAACGGATTTCGGTTAACTTTCTGACGGATTTTGACGATCCGAATTCGGGTACTTACAGAGGGGCACAAGCAAAACATCTCTCTTCCGAGGGACAAATTCCATCTTGACTTATCATCCTTCCCATCATGAATCCGATCATGCCAAAGATAGCCTTTATAGATATCGAATTAAGATACCATTTGACTAAAATCAAACATGACTTTCATCATATGTAAGGTCATGATAATCTCAGGTCTAGGGACTAAATGAAGTAACCTTATGAGATTTAATTATGACATTTGACCATGACATAAATCTCATGCGGGTCATGTCCAGTCACTTGTTCTCTGACAAGTACTTATAATTTCAATGTGCATCTCTATGCATATAATCATCGTATGATTATCCATTGACAATTATACTAATTATTCTCTTAATAATTAGGGACGGATATTATTATAAATAAATATACAAAACATATAATAATCAAATGATAAATATCTCATATAATAATAAATAATGTCAACACATAAGTCTATTAATCATAGGCCTAGGGCATAACACTAACAGTCTCCCACTTGCACTAGGCCCAATCTACCATGTATCGAATACCCATGGACCTAACATGACCATCATGCTTAGCTTGCGGGAGAGCCTTAGTTAATGAGTCCGCCACGTTGTCATCAGTGTCTACTCTGCATATCTTTACGTCTTCCCTTTCACATATCTCACGGATAATGTGGAAATGTCGAAGTATGTGTTTGGATCTCTGGTGTGACCTTGGTTCCTTTGCTCTTGCAATGGCACCATTGTTGTCACAATAAAGTTCAATAGGGTCTCTGATGCTTGGAACGACTTCCAAAGCACTAATGAACTTCTTGATCCAAACTGCTTCCTTAGCTGCATCGGATGCCGCTATGTACTCAGCTTCGGTTGTAGAATCAGCGACGGTACTTTGCTTGGAACTTTTCCAATTCACAGTGCCTCCATTAAGCGTAAACAAAAATCCAGACTGCGATCTGAAATCATCTATGTCGGTTTGGAAGCTAGCATCTGTGTAGCCTTTTACTACAAGATCTTCTTCCATTCCTCCAAAGACCAAGAATACATCCTTAGTTCTTCGTAAGTACTTAAGGATATTCTTGGCTTGCTATCAATGTGGTTCATAGGGATCCGATTGGTACCTACTCGTCATGCTTAGAGCACACGAGACATCGGGTCTAGTACATAACATAGCATACATAATAGACTCAATTGCCGAAGCATATGGAATACCATTCATTCTCGTTTGCTCATCATTAGTCTTAGGACTTTGATTCTTCCTAAGAGATATACCATGTAACATTGGCAAGTTTCCCCTTTTAGAATTTTCCATTTGGAATCTTCTAAGAACCTTGTCAATGTAAGTACTTTGACTTAAACCAATCATCCTCTTGGATCTATCTCTATAGATCTTGATACCAAGGATATATGCAGCTTCGCCCATATCTTTCATCAAAAAGCACTTTCCTAACTAAGACTTAACAGTCTGTAGTGCAGGAACGTCATTTCCAATGAGTAAGATATCGTCGACATACAACACCAAAAATAGTGCTACGCTCCTACTAATTTTCTTGTATACACAAGGTTTATCTTCGTTCTTGATAAAGCCAAACTCTTTGATTGCTTCATCAAAACGTAGATTCCAACTCCTAGAAGCTTGCTTCAATCCATAAATAGATTTCTGCAACTTACACACCTTGTTAGAATTTTCTGGACTAACAAAACCTTCAGGTTGTATCATGCATACATCCTCAAGTAACTTCCCATTTAGGAAAGCTGTTTTGACATCCATTTGCCATATTTCATAGTCATAATATGCGGCTATGGCAATTAAAATTCTAATAGACTTAAGCATAGCTACAGGCGAAAAGGTTTCATCATAGTCGATGCCATGAATCTGCCTATATCCCTTAGCTACAAGCCTAGCCTTATAGGTGTGCACCTTCCCATCCATGTCGGTCTTCTTCTTGAAGACCCATTTGCACCCTATGGTTTTTACACCTTCGGGAGGATCAATCAAGTTCCAAACTAAATTATCAGCCATGAATTGTAATTCGGACTTCATGGCCTCTTGCCATTTTTCCGAATCAGGAGCAGACATCGCCTCTTGATAGCAAGTATGTTTATCATTTTCTATTAACTCCACTTCATCTTTTTTCGTAACGAGAAATTCATATCTCTCGGGTTCGGATCATGACCTACCACTTCGGCAAAGAACTTGTGCATCTTGAACCGGTTCCACAACTCTTTGTGAACTTGGTTCAATCTCTACCATTGGTTCAATGTTGTTTTCGGGTTCTCGAATTTCTTCGAGATCTATTTTACTCCCACTGGTTCCTTTGCGAAGAAACTTCTTTTCTAAGAAAGTACCATTTCGAGCAACAAATACTTTGTTCTCGTTTCGGTTGTAGAAGTAGTATCCTTTAATTTCCTTAGGATAGCCCACGAAAACACATTTATCAGACTTAGGTGCTAGCTTGTCAGAAGTTAACTTCTTGACATATGCATCGCAACCCCAAATCTTCATGAAAGACAAACTAGGTTTTCTTCCATGCCACATCTCATATGGGGTCTTTTGAGCCGATTTGGTAGGAACTACTGTTTATAGTGAAAGCGGTTTTTAGTGCATGAAAAGGATAAAGGAAGCTCAGCATGACTCATCATAGAACGAACCATATCGACAAAGTTCTATTCCTCCTTTCGAGACACGCATTCCATTGTGGCGTTAGGGTGGAGAGGGAGTTACGAAACGATTCCACAACTCTTAAGATGGCCTTGTCAAATTCTTGGCTCAAATATTCACCACCTCGATCGGATCGAAGTACCTTAATAGTTTTGCCAAGTTGATTTTGCACCTCATTTTGAAATATTCGAAATATCTCAAATGATTCACTTTTATGTTTCATTAGATAAACATATCCAAATCTACTATAATCATCGATGAATGTTATGAAGTACCGAAATCCTTTCCCTAGCATCGCTACTCGCAGAGGCCACGTACATCGGTATGTATGAGTCCTAATAAGTCGTAGCCCTTTCACCGGTTTTGGTAAATGGGTCCTTGGTAAATCTTTGCCGAGTAAACAAGATTCGCATGTCTCATAAGATTTATAATCATGTGAGTCTAAAAATCCATCTTTGTGGAGTTTAGAAATGCGTTTCTCGTTTATATGGCCAAGACGACAATGCCATAAGTAAGTGTGGTTTACATCATTGGGTTTAGATCTCTTGTTAATGTTATAGACATCATTATCACGATTTTCAACATCAAGAATATAAAGGCCATTGAATGAAATGAAGCGCATGATGTGATAATGCATATCACTCTTGTAAATGGAAAATTTCTTATCACATATAAGAAAATTAAAACCTTCATTATCCAAACATCACTACAAGAAAACTATCATTTAGCGACGGATTTTAGCGACCCGGACACAGTCGTGGTCGCGTAATAGCACGTGGTTAGTGAGGATAAAAATAATTCAAAATACTATCAAAAGTAAAGCATGACAACTAACGTCGGAAACTTTAGCAGCCAGTTTAACTGACGGACACGTATTTCCACTTCACTATTCCGTGGCCATCCTTGTAAATTATATGGCGCCCAAGTGCGCCTCTTTTGCAGACAAATGTGAGTTACATCCGGGTATTGCATTTTTCATCCCAAGAACTGGATGTATTTCGATCGCTATAAATCTATAAAAAAATGGAAAAAAAATATTATTACTTATTTTCATTTAGCGACGGACTTAACGGCGGAATTTTGAAATAATATAACGACGGATAACTTCCAATGTCGCTCATTATCAGTAAATGGAAATAAGTGCATGAAATATTATTTTCTTATTCATTCTAGACGAGAAGCCAGCTTAGCGAGGAATACACTTGAGGCGGCTTTGGGATTTGGCAAATTTTTTGCTCCCCGACGGATTAGCAACCTTTGTTAGTCGCTATATAATTAAAAAATAAAAATATTATTTCAATTTGTTTATGACGGATTAGCACTTGGTCGGATTGACGACAATCATTTTTTTTTTTTTTTAATTTATTCAATTTAATGCATGTTTATTAATACATAACTTATTTAAGTTTACCTCAAATGTCCAAATGGTGTCACGCTCAAAAAGCTCGCATTAGGAAATATGACTAAAACTTTTGGGTAATAAATTCAATATATATTTTTAAAAGCCTAAAAATTCTTAACTTTTTTTTTTTAAAAAAAATGTGGCACTTCAACTAACAAACATGGGACTCAACAACTTATATTACAAAGCCATAAAAAAAATTAAAATTGCATGAGGTCAAAATTTTTAGCATGCTATTGTCCGTCACCTTTCTTGCCTAGCTTTTTCTTTTATATACTTATTATTATTAAAATTAAATCTTAAGTCATTTCGGAGTTGTTATAGTCCCCAAGCATTTTAAAAATCCTTCCGAAGGTTCTTCGCATCACTTTAGAGCTTAAGGCAATAAAAAAAAATCACTACTTAACGAACTTCTCGAGTAATTTTTGCTTCGTATCCAAATTTTTTAAAGAAATCAAAAATATAGGCGACTAAAGTATATGCTATTGGTTCGTCTCTCATATTTTCCTATTTTATAAACTTCTCATTCTAAAGGACCAAATCGAAACATAACTTTTTATTGTGAAATTAATTGTAATGCCATTATATTTTTACAAATTAATATATATCTTTTTGAAGAGTGAATATCAAATATTAATTTTATATAAGTATACAAATTATATTAGTACAAGTATCATGCATTTATTTGAATATTAGTGTTATAGGGTATATGAATTGTATACCTTGAATGCAAATAGGAATAATGTACATTTAATGGGTATAGGATACCAAACTTTAATACCAGCATGGGTGTTATAAGGTATAGGGTATATGGTCAAATACCTATCAGGGTATAAGGTAATTACCATAGGGTATAGGAGCTTTTTATACGGCATAGGGTATATGGACATATAGGGTATGACTCTTACATACTTTTTATAGGGTATACTCTATAGGAGTATAGGGCATAGGGTATATGGTAATCTAGGGGTATACCCTATAGGGTATAGGGTATAGGGTATACCCATTATGATATACCCTATAGGGTATAAGAACATGCCCTATAAGGGTATAGGGTATAGGGAACCACCATATGGTCATAGGGTATACCACATAGGGTGGATAATTGAGTATCAAAAGGGCACCTTGGTATAGGGTATACCTCATAGGGTATAGAATTATCCGAATGGGTATACCACATAGGGTGCTTTATACCACATGCCATACTGCATAGACGAGTATACCATCTATACCACATACATATCTATACCAATGACCACGAAGTTCTACCCAGACCTGACTTTTCTAGCACATGCCTTACCCATGTTCTCAGGGTATTGTCCATGGTTTCTACTGGGCACTTTATACTTGATGGAAAGATAGGTGACCACACCACATAGGGTAAGTACCTAAACTCTATCTGTATACCTGATACCACTCTTTAAACCACCACAAGCCACATAGGGTATGCCACATACCTTATACCACACATACATAGGGTATAGGTATAATCCTACCTTATAGGGTATACTATAGGAGTATACCTTTTACATGTGTGGGTATACTATAGGCTATACCACTATGCCATAGGGTATACCATACCTATGCTACTATACCACATGCCTATACTTTTAATTCTTTTTACAAGTGCCTATACTGTGCCACTATAGGGTATACGGCAAAGTCTATGTTTCCACATACCACATTTATAGGGTATACCATTCTTAGCATCTAACTAACACATAAACTTACTATACCACATATAAGGTATACACTCTACTATGCCACTATGGGATTAATACCACTAAGCATTTGTATACAGCTATACTATAGGGTATACCACCTGTATGCATAGGGTATAGGGGGCGTAGAATATACCATATGCCCTTTATGCTGCATAGGGTATACCTATGCTATACATATCTTACAAATGGTATAGGCGTATACTATACCATTTATGCACATTCCTGGAGATGCTACATGTAGAAACATACCACACATAAAGGTGTGCATATATACACATACCTTATCATGCACAGGTATAGGGTATACATAATCTTATGACCCTGCCTATACCCTTATACATGCCACATAGAGATTTACTCCTCAAATTACCTCATGCATATAAACCTTTATGCCGCATGGGGTCGCATACCTATCTACATACGGCCCTGTCATCAGTATACCTCGATGATGCACATGTCCACATGGCGTCAATACCACTATTGATCCCTATAGGGTATACCCTATAAAGCTCATAATGCTACTATAGGGTATACCCGATTTATGCTACTATGCCTATACTACCTTATACCACATAACTACATAGGAGTATGGAATATTATTATTAATTATATAACGTCCATATAATTATTAATATATTCAAATTATTCTAATTGAATAATTAACAATAGCATCATTATTATTACTAGTTATTATTAATATTATTATTAAGTATTATTATTAATTATATAATATTATTTTTATTAATTATATAATATTTTTATTAATATTATTTTTAATTATATAATAATAATTATATATTCAATTATTTAATTGAATAATTAACAATAGCATCATTATTAGTATTATTATTAAATATTATAACTAATAATTTTTAAAGAAATAAAAGTATATAATATAAAAACCAAGTTTAATTTTTGATATTATGGTATTATTACTATTAATATTATTAAGTATTATTATTATTATTATTATTATTAACCTTGATTATTATTATTATTATTATTATTATTATCTATTATTATTCATTATTATTATTGATTATGTGATTTCTAATCATCATACTTCGTTATTCAATTAGCTTGAACTTGAACGAATTATTAGAAGATGAACTTTGATAGATGTTAAGACGAAGCTAATGACCCTAAATAAAACTTCTAGAATATTTGAAGAACAGCCATTTTATTATAATTATCTATTACTATTAACCTTGTTATAATGATATTTAATATTTTGTTGTGAATTTTCTTTTTCAAATTTATTTCATGACTCTTAGGTGATAATAGACGTGCTCACATATTTATACTACATTGGCATGAATATGATTTTTGAGGGAATAATGCGAAATACCAATATAAGCCAATCAACCTGGTGGCAATACTTCATTTGGTACTGATGAGATACCTTACAAATGTTTACTTGAATCAGCATGTGGCCTTAAAACAATATGCTTCACCACTCTACAATACATTACATCGATGATTCAAAAATTCATTCTAGTTGTAATCAAATTGAGCTTTAAAAACGATACATTATATTCTGTTGGGTGAGTTCGCGATTATATCGGTTTACATAGATTACCAATAAGGATCAATAGCTATGGACACCATTAATGTTCACACTAGAATCCAATGGCTATAATATAATTCGTGGCTTTCCACGACCCTATGGAGCACATCCCTGTCCACCATTCTTTCAATTGCCTTTGACCACCAGTCTAGATTGGTCCTTTTACAAAGTCATTTCATTTGAATCGCCTTTCCTCGAAATCTCTCCTTCTCCTTGATCCTCTCCATTCACCCCAAAAACAATGCCCATCCCCTTCTTCACTCACTTTCTTCCTCTTCCCTTCTGTGAGGGGCCCAGAGTCTTCTTAACTGCATCCCTTCTTATCGATGCCCATCGGCTTCCATGCGTTTCAGTGGAAGGATAACTTATAAACAGCTCTTGAGATCTATGAATCCGCCCAGGTTGCCAAAGCATCTTAACTTGGCCCAAGTATCGTGGGATATCGTTCTACCACCGCGTCATCGTTTAGCGGGAAGAGGTCATGTTTCATGAGTTCCTAGTCAATTCATCAAACTATGATATAGAGTTAAATAATTTATGTTAGGCCGTTGATTTCAACTCCTACTGCAGTAACTCTCTCCTCTCCCTCCCTTAAGTAGGTCTCAGGCGCGACAAGGTGGCTCCCCGTCTCTCTCTCTCTCTCTCTCTCTTTTGATTTCGACCCGTTGATTTCAACCCCTCCAGCGGTCTCTCCCTCGGGTCAGACGGCAGCGGAACGATGGCTCCCACTTCATCAGAAAATTTCCTCGCCGTCTTCTCCTCCTCGCGTCGCAGCCCCTCGCTCCACATGTAGGTCGCTCTATCCATCTTTCTCCCTCTCTCTCTCCCTCTGCGTCTCTCTCTCTCTCCCCTTTTTGCTTCCCAATGGCGGCGTTGATGCACCTGTGTGGCTTTATCTGAATTTTCCATTTCGATATTAAATCAAGTTGTTCATTTATCGTATTTTGCTTGATTTGGGTTCAAAGGTTGTGGATGGTGGTGGATTCAATTGGTGGAGCAAAGTGGAAATTTTTGAAAAATGTTAGGGCGATTTGGACTCGAATAAATCACGTCATTGGGACTGCGTTGAGATGGCAAGTTAAAAAATCGCATTAAAGGTGATTTAGAGAAGCTTAAATCGGCGAAAAAGTTGAGGGATTAATTTGTAGAATAAAAAAAATTGGGCAGGGATTGACTCTTTGAGAACTTGGTTAAATATCTACCATATGGTTGATAAATATATATTTATATATATATATGATATATATATATATATATATATACTATATATATATATATATATATATAATTCCTTTAATAAAAAATATCAAATTCGAGCGACGGAACATATCCGTCGGTAATTTAGTATATCAAAAATAAAAAAGTATCCTTTGAAAAAGAAAATTTAGGAAAACCCACGAAAACTGATTAATCGAAACTTAGGTGCTAGCTTGTCGAAAATTTAATGTTATGAAATTTTAGCGTAGCAACCCCAAATCTTCATTAAACACATAACGACGGATTATTCAGTGCAAATGTCATGATTCGGTCGTCACATCCATATTATTAGCGACTCGGTTTGGAATTGAAGACCGATTCTAGTGCGAGTCCCCGACTAAATCCGTGGATTAAGGAGCTCAACTGCCGGGAATCGACATGAAGACGATCCGTCGTTAAACAACTCTTATTGAGTCCTCACTTCCGAGCGACGGCCAATAAATTCGTCGGTAATCGCGTCAAGGGCATGCATCGTTTAAAGCGGCGGATTCTTCTTAGACTTTGCGACCCGGATTTTTGGCTCGAATATTCACCTCGATCGGATCGAAGTACCTAATAGTTTTGCGGGTTGATTTTGCACCTCATTTTGAAATATTTGAAATATCTCAAAGCGTGATTCACTTTTATGTTTCATTAGATAAACATATCCAAATCTACTATAATCATCGGGCATGTTATGAAGTACCGAAATCCTAGCATCGTTCGCTACTCATATGAAGCCCGCATAGTCATTCGGTATGTAGCCTAACGTGAGTCCTAATAAGTCGCCAAGCCCTTTCATAACGGTTTTGAAGTAAATGGGTCCTTGGTCATCTTGCTCAGGAAACAAGATGAAGTCCTGGCGAAGATTCGACGAATCATGTGAGGTCAAAAATTCATCTATTCCAGTTTAGAAATGCGCTCACGATACGAAGGCGGCAATCTCCGTAAATAAGTGTGGTTTACATCATTGGGTTTAGATCTCTTGTTAATGTTATAGACATCATTATCACGCGATTTTCAACATCAAGGCAATATAAAGGCCATTGAATGAAACCGACGAAGTACAATAATGTAAATATCACTCTTCGCAAATGGAAAATTTCTTATCACATATAAAAAAGCTTAAAACTACCTAACTTGTAGTGCATGAAATAGAAATAATATTCCTACTTAAAGCTGGAACGTAATAACAATTGTTCAAAACAAGTATTAGTCCACTAGGTAAATTAATTTCATAAGTTCCTACGGCTAATGCAGCAACTCTTGCTCCATTCCCCACACGTAGGTCCACTTCACCTTCCTTAAGCATCCATCTGTTCTTTAGACCCTGCACATTTAAACAAATGTGAGTTTCACATCCGGTATCCAATACCCAAGAACTAGAAGTAGATAGAAATATATCTATAACAAAGATACACGAAGTCGGAAGCAACTCCTTTGCTCTTCTTCGGTGCTTCCTTGTATTTTGCGCGGTTTCTCCTCCAATGTCCAATCTCATTGCAATGGAAGCAGACTGCGTCCTCTTGGGACTTGTGCTTAGCCTCTTTAGGCTTGGAAGCCTCTTTGGGTTTGGCAACTTTTGCCTTAGGATTAGCAACCTTTGCTTTTCCTTTACCCTTGTTAACCATCAGCACTTGGTCGGTTTTCTTCTCGGCAATATTGGTTTCCGCAGTGTTCAACATTTGAACTAACTCGGAAAGGTTTTTATTCATTCCACCCATGTTATAGTGCATTATGAAATTACTAAAACTTTTGGGTAATGAATTCAATATTATGTCGGTAGCCAACTCTTGGCTAATTGGAAAGCCGAGCCTTTCAAGATGCTCAATGTGGCCCTTCAACTTAAGAGCATGGGGACCAACAACTTGTCCTTCACTCATCTTGCATGAGGTCAAGATCGTAACTGTGTTGTACCTTTCTTGCCTAGCTTGTACTTGAAACATTTCCATCAGTCGATTGTTTAAGTCAACTGTCCCCAATTGCTCAAGATCCTTCTGAAGGTTCTTGCACATGGCGGAGAGCATGAGGCAACCAACATCAGCAGAGTCACGCTTGTGCTTCGAGATATTGATCCCTCACCGCCCTAGTAGCATTGGCGGCGGAGTTCGGTGGAATAGGTTCCTCGAGAACGTACGGTTTTCTTCTTGCTTCGAGAACAATTCTCAAACTACGGATCCAATCCATTATAGTTTGTACCATTCTCTTCCAACTTTTCCCTTCTCAAGGACGGATCGCAGGTGAAAAGTGATTATAGTTTGATGCCATTTATTCTACAAAAAGATATACATAAAATATGAACACATATAAGTAAACATATTATATGAAAAGTATAATGCATTTATATAAAATGCTCCCACTAAATTATACACCTTCAAATGTAAATAAACATAATATACATTTAATGGGCTAAGATCCAACTTTAATTTAATTTAAAGTTTGCTATGGAAAACCGCTCAAAATTAAATTAATTAGGTAGAAAACATCAATCATATCACATATATGACTCTTAGATCTTTTATGAGATTCATTCAAGACATCATATGTCTAGGCATATTTTAATCTCATCTTATGCCTTGGGTCCAAAACCATTTTGATAACCCAATTAAGTTCATTCACTTTAAACGTATAGGAACCACCATTTCCTCATCTTGCTAGCATTCGAATAGAATCAAAGCACCTTGCTATGGCAAGCCCACCCAAACTATCCGAATGGTCTCAAGTGTTTTAATCATGAATTGGCATAAAGAACTTAAAAGTTAAATGAAGGTTCTTTAAGGTAGATTATAAGCATATCAGCAAAGATAGTCATAATCGTGCACCAGGTAAGTTCCCAGAAAGATAGGTGAGCCACAAGGACTACTTAAGTACCAACTCTTCCTTAGACAGAACTCTCTTAGACATGCACAATCAGAAATCAGATCTGATTTGGCAACATAATCACTACCTTTTATGAACAATCAGTTTCCTTTTAAATTTCGCGTAATTATGACTTGTTTCCATAAACAAACATAAAATTCAAAATTTTAATGTCTAAATCTAAACATATTAGGAAACTATAATGCAATGTTTCAACTAAACATAAAATTTCTTAACACGTAAGAACAAGTAAATCATGCATCGCAATAATTAATAAAATCATATTTTAATCAATTAAGCATGCATAAACAATGAATTAATCTAGCATAGCCCTATAAACTCAATTTTATAGCATCCAGATTAACACATAAATATATCAGATTGTAAACACATTCATAAATTAACCAAATTGTTCATCAAACTGATACTGCCCAGAATGGGCTAAAAGTGTCGCGTGACAGAAGCAAGTTCTGTCGCATGACAAAAGCTAGTTCTGTCGCGTGACACAGGATGACTGTTTTCCAGATTTCCAGAATTCAATCAATTCTAAATCACAGAGCAATTAAATCATGCAAACGACTTTTAACAGATATAATTCAATATCATTAGAACACGAATTAGGCATATTGTTTCAAAAACAATTAATCTACCACATTCAAAACATGAAAAAGAACATATAAACAATTTTATATTACTTTTCTAGCATGCTAATTCAAACTTAATCATACGAACGGGGCTCTGATACCACTGTTGGGTTTTACGGGTCCATGCGCAGCGGAATTAAGCATTAAAAACATAAAACGCAAGACGCCCTAGGATTCGTTCTATACGATTAACTTGAAAAACTATGAGATAGATGTAACCAACCTTGAACGCTTTCCGTTCTTGAGCTATCGAACGATTTGATTATGTGATTTCGAATCACAAACTTCGTTCTTCAATTTGCTTGAACTCTAGGCATTGATCGATGAACGAGCGAAGACCCTCTTTCGGTATCCACACCTTTGAATGAATCCAAGAACAATTTCTTGAAGATTGCTAGATCCTATAAAACCTTGGAATAATATTGAGAATATGTTTGTGAATTTCTATTGAGAATTTCGGCTAGCTTTCTTGGGTTGACAGACGTTCATATTTATAGTACATTAGTGTAGAATATGAATCCTAATCAAATTAGGAAAGGATTCTGTCAAACCGCCTCAGTGGCTTGTTGTGTCGCACGACCAAACATAGCATATGGCCTGTTCTGTCGCACGGCCTAACAAGCCCATTGAGGAGTTTTCTCAATCATTCTTCCAATGGTGTAATCAATTCATTCTAGTTGTGTGTGACCCAATAGGATTACATTATGTTAGCAATGAGTTCGATCATATCGACCTTCATAAGACATAAGCGGACTCTAGCAAGCCATTATGTCTACCCAAATAATGTAACGTAAGAGTTCACGTTTCCAATGGTGCACTTCCATTTCTCCCTTTGTCTCGCGATGTTATATTGAACACAAGTCATGGTCCTCGTCAACTTGTCTTTGTTCAATGCTTTCTCGATTCTTGAGTATAATGATAATTCCAATCATATTGGGGTACGACCATACACTTTCATCATTATCACTCATCGAGGGGCCCAAGCAAAACATCTCTCTTCCGAGGGACAAATTCCATCTTGACTTATCATCCTTCCCATCATGAATCCGATCATGCCAAAGATAGCCTTTATAGATATCGTGTTAAGATACCATTTGACTAAAATCAAACATGACTTTCATCATATGTAAGGTCATGATAATCTCAGGTCTAGGGACTAAATGAAGTAACCTTATGAGATTTAATTATGACATTTGACCATGACATAAATCTCATGCGGGTCATGTCCAGTCACTTGTTCTCTAACAAGTACTTATAATTTCAATGTGCATCTCTATGCATATAATCATCGTATGATTATCCATTGACAATTATACTAATTATTCTCTTAATAATTAGGGACGGAGATAATTATAAACAAATATACAAAACATATAATAATCAAATAATAAACATCTCATATAATAATAAATAATGTCAACACATAAGTCTATCAATCATAGGCCTAGGGCATAACACTAACATATCCACCATTCCTTTGGATTGTCATCCAACTTAGCCAAATTGGCTTCAAACACCATAGCAGCAAAATCAAGCTCCATGTCATCAACTACGTTGGCTTGATTTCTGTTGCCTCTTTGGTCTTCCCTTATTGGGTGACGACAGTCCTTTGCTATATGGCCTGGTTTGCCACAGTTATAGCAATCTCTAGCATTCCCTGAATGCTTCCTCTTCTTGTTATTGTTTGTGCTAGTTTCAGTAAGATTGACTTTTGCTTCCATTTTGCCTTTGTTAGCCTTGGTTTCAGCCTTAGCCTCATTCTTCCTGCTGTTCTCCTCAATTTGAAGACGAATTATCAGGTCTTCTAGTCCCATCTCATTGCGCTTATGCTTGAGATAGTTCTTGAAGTCCCCTTCCAGGCATGTGGCAATTTCTCAATGATTGAAACCACCTTTAATGGTTCATTCATAACCATTCCTTCGAGCAGTTAATCCATGAATAATCAACTGAAACTCATCAACTTGGCTGGCAACGGTCTTCGAGTCAACCATCTTGAAATCAAGGTACTTGCCAACTACAAACTTCTTTGAACCAGCATCTTCGATTTTGTACTTTCGCTCTAAAGTGTTCCATAACTCTTTGGTCGTTGCAACCAGACAATACACACTGTATAGTGCATCATCTAGTCCATTTAGAATGTAATTTCTGCACAAGAAATTACCATGATCACATGCCTCCTTGGCAATCCGTCTTGGCTGGTCAAGATCATCAATAGCAATTGCAGGGGGGTCCTCTTGTAAGAACTTCTGCAAACGGAGGGTCGTAAGATAAAACATCTTTTGCTGCCATCTTTTGAAGTCCACCCCAGTGAACTTCGCTGATTTCTCACCATGTGTCGGGTGAGTCGGAGCAGGTGCAACAATCTGGGTAGTTGCATCGGGGTTCAAATTGGGAGTAGCCCCAGAAGATTGGGATGACTCTTTTTCATTAGCCATTATCAAGAAAACTTTTTGTTTAAAACCAAGATAAATTCTCCTTACGATTGTTATTGAAAGTATTTCGAAAATTGAAATAATTTTAAAATAAAATGATTTCTGAAAATGGAAAATCAGAAAAACAAGAAGAAAATGAAGAGACGGAAAAAGATAACTGGAAAAATTAACGGAATAGAAGAATTTGCCCCGCACTGGTGCTAACGTTTGAAACGGAAATCCTCTCGTAAGATGAAACGACTTTTTGAATCCTGGAAGCGCTTCAAATCAGGAAACCTATGAACTAACAATGTTCGGAATTTCTAAACTTGGAGGGAGCAGAATGCAACAATATGCTTTCAACTAACTAAACTCTCTAATACTTGATTGCTTGAATGATTTGGATGATGTAAACTGATATTCTAGGGGTCTATTTATAGTTTTCGAAGAGTCACAGGTACCTGTTGGGTAATAGGCATAATTTGATCCGGGTGAATCTGGGCCGTCCGATCGCACCTGATCGATGAATCAGATTTAGCGAACCGGCCCGAACCAGTGCCAATGGGTACATCCGTACCCACCCGCACCTGTACGAAGGGGCACAGACCAACCAGATTCATGTACGGATCCAATTCGCGGATCGGACCCGAACCAGCCCTAAACTCGTCCTAGCCAAGTCAATCCCACACCAAACCCGATCCAACCCAATTTGACCGAACCATGCCACGAACCGAACCAACTTCGATCAAAAGTTTAAGGCTCCAATACGCCATTCGCGATTGTGGAGTAATTTTGGGCTAGTCCAAAATTCGCATAATTGGACTAATACTTGCATGGTTGACCCAATGATCCACTAAGTTGCATGGTTAGGAGGATACCACTTGATTGTTACCTGCTTCAAGTGGATTAATTAAAAAACTCTCATACCTTTTGGTTTCTAAGCAATGTGGGATATGTCATTCCATATTCACAAACTCTTCATAAACCCATTTCAAATTACATACTTTGAGCTTTAATTTCTCATTCACCACAAATTGATTTTGAGAAAATAAATATATCACGTTAATCTACTCCAAATGTAAATTATAAATATATAATTTATTTTTTATTTACACAAAATAAAAATACATTTAATTTCGGTCAAATATTGATCAAACCAATATTTCCAACAAATTCATCATCCTATAATGAAAATGTAAGATAATATTGATATTATTTATTCTTTATTCTGGATGATTAATCTCCATATATAGGCTTCTGGTATCCTTTAAATTTACATTAAGTCCATGACAATAGATATTCCTTTGCTGAAATAATTTTGGCCTTGTTCATGTTGACTTGTGCTCCCCATGCTTGGCTAGCTGCATTACAAGATACAAACACATATTTCAATGATGGATACAAAAGTAGTATTAGGGATGACAATTTAAATCGATCTCTATCTGTTTTGAACGGTGATCCGATCCGAAATTTTCAAATTTGGTAGGATTTTTCATGATTCGATTGGATTTTGGATCGGATTCGGTTTAGGTATGATCCGACCCGAGATCCGATCCGATCCAATTTTCTTCAATTTATTATCCGATTCGATATCCGATCCGATCCGCTTTCATTAACCTTTCATTAGCCTTACCGTTTTTTCATTTTTACCCCTCATGTTCTTTAAATTTGCATTTATGTCTTCCTTATATAATGAAAAATCTAGGGCTTACCCCCTCTCTCTCTCTCTTGCGCAGCAACCCTCTCTCTCTCTTGGCAGACGGTCTCGGATCGGATCGAATATCGGATATCAGATCGGATTGGATATGGCTTTCTAGTATTCTATTAAATGGATTAAATTAAAAAAAAAAGTTACAGTTTCGGTTGGATCGGGGCCGGATCAAGTAAATTCGGATCGGATCGAATTCGGATATGACTTTCTAGTATTCGGATCGGATTCGGATCAGAACCGATCCGACCCGACCCAATCCTATTGCCATCCTGTAGTATCTTAAATGTGCAAGGCTATATGTAAATTAAGTACTAACCTTGTCGAGAAAGAGCCCAATTATTATCAGCTCCAACATGCCAAGCAAAGTAACCAAGCAACCCTCTTTGCCTAGCAAATCTAACTTTTGTTGAAATACTCTGCAAATCATCATATCCTATCCATGTTGTTCCCGAATAGCAATAATCTGAAACAATGGCGGAATTGTACACTGTTGTAGCCCTGTTCTGACTGATAAATGCCCTTATCTGGTTGTACCCCATGGAACCATCTCCTGAACCCACCGCCCCATTAGCCGGAGCCAATAGTCCATGATTACTAGAGCTAACGAGCCTCCATGCGTACCCGTAAAATGGCATACCTAGAACAAGTTTCTTGGCACTAACCCCTGCCTGAATCCAAGCTCCAATACCTATACTCCCGCTAACTTCACCCGTAGGATCATTTAGGGCAGCGGGTGCATTGGTCATGGTTCCGGACCATGGTGGTGCGTAAAAGTCGTACGCCATAACATTAATCCAGTCTAGATTTGTGGATATGGATTGAGTAGGATATCTCAACCATCCATCAACATCTGGCCTAACCGAGACTGCAGCAGTTAGATAAAGTCTCGGCTTGCCAGATGTTGTGGCTTCTGTGGCCAATACTGCGCGCCACTCATTTAAAAGTGTGCCCAAGTTGGCCATGTCAGAAGCCACTTGAGGGTATTCCCAATCGACGTCTAGACCTGAAAATCCATATGATCTTGCTAGTCTAATCGAAGAGTCGATGAAAGCTCTACGAGAAGTGGATTGACTAGCCATTGAGGCGAAAGCGGCGGTGCTAGCTTTTCCACCGCCAATTGATAAAAGGGTTCTAACCGAAGGGCTCTTGAGCTGGACGGTTCTTGTGAATGAAGCAAACAATGCATCGTTTGCTGCAGAAACTATGACTTGGTTGGTTCGGGGATCAAGGTCAGCAAAGGCGCAAAAGAGGTGTGTGAAGAGAGTTGAGTCTATGCTTGAGGCTGCGAAACCACTCTCTGGGAACCAATAGGCTGCCCGGACGACATTTTGGGCAGCTGAGGATTGGAGTTGGAGAAGAGAAAGGATGGAAATGACCAGGAACAAAAGAGTCTTGGAAGCCATATTGAAGAAAAGTGTAATTGTTTTTACTCACAAATCTAACTATTTATGAGCAAATTCTTCACTTGAGTTTTCAAAAATGCAAACTCTATAGTCTTAAACGTAAGCCACATTCTTTCGCTTCCGTCTCAAAAATAAAGTGCCTACTAATTACTACTCATTGTGGGCAAGTGTTCATATTTCGGTTTTCGAATTGACTCATCATCGTCGGTCCTTTTGAGTAAGCAAATGAAGTCGTCGCTTTGAGCTACCGTAAAAATAGTGATATTTAGGGCCTCAAAATGTTTTTTTTTTTATATAAAAAAACCTTAAAATAAAAAATAAGTTGTTTACATGTCATCTTGGTTAAGTAATAGTCTGAACTAACTAGACATGTCCAAATAGAATCGGGAACCGACGGAACCGGCGGGTAGAATCGAAACCGGGAACCGGCGAGAACCGGGAACCGTCGGAACCGGGAACCGAACGTAACCGGGAACCGGATTGAAACGGTTCGAATACGAATCCACCATATTGGGAACCGAGGAACCGGCGGAACCGAGAACCGGCGGTTCCGGAACCGGGAACCGGAACCGGGAACCGGCGATTGATCAAGGTAAGTTAAATGTAATATTTAGCATTTATTTAGTATTTGTACTTGTAGTGTAGTGTTGTTTTATTTAAATTAGACTAAAATTTAGATAAATGTTGTAAAAAAACAGATTAGTTAGCGTCTTTACTGTCAGGTTTGGATTAAAAAAAAAAAAGTTAGATGGTGATGGAACCGGTGGAACCGTTGGGACCGGAACCGGAACCGATGGATAGAACCGGGAACCGGGAACCGGATTAATATGGTTCGAATACGGTTCCGGCTATTTGAAAACCGGGAACCGGCGGTTCCAGAACCGGGAACCGAAACCGTTTGGACATGTCTAGTCTGAACACCCTTCACTCATGCTATTTGTGCATGTTCGAACTCGCCCAACTACATTTTTTTATTTTTTTCTTCTAGATTTAAATTGTAGGTTTGGGTTATCTTTTTAGTTTTTTTCTAGCTTAATTAATTAATTAGTAGCGAATTTGGATTTTCTACTCAAATTTGGTTGAAGATCTCATTTAATTTACACAAATTATATTTAGATTTTGCACATGATATTTTAGATTTTTTTTTAAAAAAAATGTAGCTTTTTAAAAATTTATATACCAAAATAACATTTTCAAAAACTGAAGTACCAAACTAGCACTTTTCACTTGAAATCCGAAATTGGTAATTCCGGATTATGAATTCCGGAATTAACAATTCCGAATTTGATTTTTTTTTTTTTTTGTTTTCCAAAATTGAATTTCTCAAAATAATATTTTCGTTAATAGGGAGCGATCGCGCTAAGGAATGGAGCGATCGCTCCTAATGTATTCCGGCGTATACAATTCCGAATTCCATTTTTTTTACAAAAGTAATAAAGCAAATTAATATTTTCTGAAAAATAGAAGAGGGCGATCGCTTGGCTTATGGGGCGATCGCTCTTAGTGGCGTATCTTCAAATTCGGAAATGCAAATTCCGAATTGCTTTAATTTGAAATTCGAGGATGCCATTTTCGGATTCAAATTTTGAAATTACTCCCACTTTTTTCATTTTTCAGATTCAAACATTTTGAAGGAAGAAGAAGGATAACCAGTGCAGTGAGAGAGAGAAAGAAAGAATTAAGGAGAAGGAGAAGGAGAAGAAGTTGAAAGAGTTGTGAGAGAAAGAAAGTTAAGAATTGTTAGTTTTATTTTTTTTTTATTTGTTTTGAGTTGTTAATTTTAGCTATATAAATTTTTCTAAGAATTTTTATTTGTGCATTTTTATATAATTTGTTGTTAAAACTATTGTGATTTATGTACTTAATTGTTGATTGTCAATGAATTAAACAATTGTAATTTAATTTTTGCCTAGTTAGGATTTTCTTAAGTTAGGTTTAAAATAAAGTGCTTGTTAAAATTACTTTGACAAACTTGTTGCAATTTTTCTATTTAATTATTAATTTTTAAGTGTTAAATTTAAAATTTGAGCTTAAATGTAGCAAAACCTTAAGTCCCATTTAAATTTAATTACTATTAAATTTTTGTATTTCAGATGAATCAACATGAACAACAACCATTTATTGATCCTGGGCCAATCGATCCACATGTATTGACTTCTCAGGATACACATAGATCTAAATATATTTGAGATGGACAACAGTTAACCAATTTAAGACCTAGGCGTGGTACAGAACTTCCAGCTAGAGTTGATTGGAGGATAGAAGCTAAGCTTATGAATACTGAATTTTATGGAGTGTATTTATTAGGTCATTTACAATATGATTGGCATTTGATTGAGGCTTTGATTGAGAGATGGCGTCCAGAGACCCACACTTTTCACTTACCTGTAGGGGAGATGACCATCACCTTAGAGGATATTGGTATGTTGTGTGGTCTTCCTGTAGATGAAATGGTGGTGACTAGTTCAGAAACTAGTAGGAGTACGGGGGCATGGGTTGAGATTGTTGAGGAGTTATTTGGGGTTGCATCCTCAGCCGCAGACATCAAAAGAGGTGGAATGGTGTCTATGAGGAGTTAATATGAAACAACTTCATTTTATGTTGCACCTCTGTCTTCTTTGAAAAGCGAATACCTTTGGCAATTTCATGATGTTCTACATTCCATTCAGCAAAGTCATATTGGTTATCATCATATATCTCTGATCCTTCTCCAATATCACGATAAAATTGATACCCGACTCTCTCATGCACATGATGTTGTGGTTCTTCGTAAGCAACCAAATGTAACGCCAAATCTTCTCCCTCGTTCTCGCTAACATCAGTAGGACTACTGCAATCATCATATCCATCGTCACGATCTTCATTTAGAAGCAACCAATATTTTCTTCATAATCTGAATCATTATCATCATTATTATACAATTCCTCACCCTCACCCCCTCCCTCTTCTTCTCTCTCTTCCTCCCCCTCTGCCTCTTCCTCTTCCTCTTCCTCTCCCTCTTCCTCTTCCACATATGTTTGTGTACTTGTTCCAGCATCCCTCTGTCTATAGCAGCTTAAAGAACCCATCTGGAAGGTATCCATGTCATTAACATACTCATTTTGTAATGGCTCCTCATGGGTTTCAAACTCCTCAACATTCACATTATCAACTAAATTTATCTTAACATACAATTGTAAGCTACTCAACCCACCAAACTGAGCAGAAACATCAAACATGACTTCCATACCCATATCATTTTCGATTACAAATGGAATGTAGTTTGCAATCCCGGGAGCGACAAGATGAGGATATCTACATGTAACTTGCAACTGAACAATAGCTCGATCTACCCCAATTTTCTTAGCTAACTTTTTAATCAACTTCTTGTAACTCCACTGAGTTTTAGCCCTAAGTGCACATTTTTGTCCACTTTCAAAATGTTCACCTTCAAACGGGTGTTCATCATTTCCTCCCCAATAACACATGAAAATAAATGAAACTCCAGCCATATTTATTCTTAAAAATTGAAAAAATAAATTATAAAAAATCTAATTTAACAATATCACTACATTCACAAAAAATTCAAATAAATACTAAATTTAAATTTCAAGCAAAAAATAAGAGGATTAAATGTACCTTCTTAATCACCTCTCTTCTCTTCTTCTTGAACTTCTTAATCAATTTCTTGAATTTTCAATTTTTTTTGGGAAAAAAATCACCTACTCTCCTCTTCTTCTTCCTTCTTTTTTCATTCTTCTTCACTGAGTTTTGATTATACGAAGGTTGTTTACAGATTTGCTGGGAAAGATGGGTTTTGTAAAGCAAATCCGGAATTAGCATTTCCGGATTTGAATTTTTCAAAAAAAAAAAAACATTACTTAATTCAATTCAGTTAAATTTAGTATTAAAAAAAAAATTTTAAATCCGGAATTACCAATTTCAGATTACATTAGGAGCGATCGCCCCCACAAAACGCGCGATCGCTCGCTATTTTTTCCTGAAAATATTAATTTACTCATTTAATCAGTTTTGCAAAAAAAAAAAAAAAAAGAAATTCGAAATTGGTAACGCCGGAGTACCATAGGAGCGATCGCTCCATTCATAAGCGCGATCGCCTCCTATTACCGGAAATATAATTCTGAAAAATTCAGTTTTTAAAAACAACAAAAAAAAAATCAATTCCGAAATTGGTAATTCCGGAATGCAGTAATCCGGAATTATCAATTCCGGATTTAAATGAAAAGTGTTAGTTTGGTACTTAAATTTTTAGTAATGTTATTTTGGTATATAAATTTTTAAAAAGCTATATTTTTTAAAAAAAATCTGATATTTTACATGGTTTAGTAATTAGTATCATCTTCAAATTCGGACACGTAATATTTCTAAATTAATGTTAAGGGTATAATTACAAACCAAATAGTGTTATAATTACAAAAATAAATAATTGATCACGTTTTTCACTAAGTAATGATATAACTATGTGTAAAGTTTAAAGGTGCAGCCTAATTATCCAAAAACTTTATGGGATGAGAAATTATGGTTTTATGGAACCAATAACACATACATGGATTATTTTTATAATATTAATATATTATACTCATTCGTCTCACTCGAAAAAGAGTTGGTCTTATGAAAAACACATTTTTTCTGGCACTAAGGAAAAACGTGTTTTGTGTTTTCCCGTTTGTGCCAGTGCCAGTTTAACAAAGTGTCAGTGTGACAAAGTGCTAGTGAATGTGTAACAAAGTGCCAGTGTAAAAAAGTGCTAGTAGCATTTTAACAAAGTGTCAGTGTAAACAAAGTGTCAGTGCATCTGTAACAAAGTGCCAGTGTAAAAAGTGCCAGTGCCAGTTTAACAAAGTGTCAGTTACATTAACACTGGCACTTTGTTAAACTGGCACTGGCGCTTTTTACACGAACACTTTTATATACATGAACTGACACTCTTCACACTGGCACTCTGTTACACTAACACTGGCACTTTGTTACACTAACATTTTTGCTGGCTCTCAAAAACACAAGCACTCGCATTCAAAAACACACGCACTGGCATTAAAAAACACATGCACTGGCACTCAAAAACACATACACTGGCACTCAAAAACACTGGTAATCATTTTTGCTGGCTCTCAAAAACACAAGCACTGGCACTCATAAACACAAGCACTGGCACTCCAAAACACATGCATTGGCACTCCAAAACACATGCACTGGCATCTAATTACCCAGTCTCCTGCACACCATTCTTTCAATTTACCAAATCAAACAAAACCAATTAGCACTTAGGGTAGAGAGACAGAGAACGGTGAGGAGTGGGTCTTGTTTTGAGGTAGAGAGATAGAGAACGGTGAAGGGTGATTGAAGGGGAATCGGGACTGGCGCTTTGGGTAGAGAGAGGGAGAGCTCGGTGATGGGCGATTGGAGAGAAGGAATTGGGTCGTTGTTTGGTTGAGAGGTGATTGAGAGAGATTGGATTGGTGAGGACCGTGGCCGGAGAGGGATTGGGTTGTTCTTTGGTTCAGAGGTGATTGAGGTAGTGGGCTAGGTCGCCATTGGCGATTAGAGAGAGAAAGGGAGAGAGTTGGTGAAGAAAACCGTCTTTGCGTTTAGAGAGAGAGAGTAGTGAGAGAGAATGAGAGTGAGCGTCCTCACCAATCCCTCATCTCAATCTTCATCTCTTTTCTGCTTAGCGCTGCGAGATGCGGAAGAGTCGACGAAGTGTTCTAAAAACACGTTTTTTTTAAGCTCACAAAAAACGCGATTTTTACAAGAATTTGGCCTCGAAAAAATATAAAAGTGGTCTTGCAGGGGAATTAAAAAAAAATATACGGTGAAATAAATGTTGTGAGCATGAAAAATGATGTATGAAAGATAATGTGGGATACAGAATTGAAAGTGAATATTTATCGTGAGTATAACAAGTGTGTCACATGAATCTATATTATAATAATGATAAAAAATAATAGTCAATTGACTTTAGACAAAGAACGGCTAAGATTTGTCCTCAAATGCCCATTCCTACGGCTATTGTTAATCGATTTTCTCTCTGTTCAATTTGGATCATTAGATTAACTCACAAACTCTCTCATCCTACGGCTACAGTTTGACGATTACCAATACCATATCTCTCATTATTTACATTATTATTAATGTTGTAGTTATTATTCCCTTCAAAGACATAAATTGCCACCAATTAAACCTACAAACCCAACTCTTCCTAAGAAAATGGCCCTCGCTCAGAAAAGGAAAAAAATTAAGGCACCCTATGATTTCCAACATTCCAATAGAGATTGTTTTTTTTTATAATTAAAACTATGCCAAATTAAAAAATGAATTGTCCACTAAGATCCGTTGGAATAATATTCATTCATAATTCCAAATTCAATCTCAGTTGGATTGAAGAATTGAGCTTTGTGTCAATGGAGAACAATTTGGTGGTTCGTCCACGGAGAGACTTATTCTCAGATTGAGAGTAAATCTTAATCAACCCACTTTTTCTTTTGTGTAACCAGCCTCAATCTAATATACAATATAGAGTGAAAATAATCGCCTATTGACTAGGGATAAAGAGTGATTAGGATTTGCCCATAACTACCTGATTTAATGGTCTTCATTGAATAATTTCTTTTCCTTTTTATTTTAACCATTAGATTCATTTTCGCTGTTAAGATCCTACGACTAATATTAAGCGGTTTCTAAAATCCTATTGACAAGAGACTAAAAGCGGCCATGATTAATTCAATCAAACAGTCAGAAACTGTCATAAAATAAAAGTGTGTAGAAAAATAAATATAAAATTAATTAATTTTTAAAAAATAAAAGTCTGTAGAAAATAAATATAAAATTAACTGACATGGATTTTGGTTACATTTGTAATATATGATTTTTTTATTAACTCAATCAAATTTTTACATGTTTATATAAATATAAAATTAATTAATTTTTTAAAAATAAAAGTGTGTAGAAAAATAAATACTAAAATTAACTGACATGAATTTTGTTACTTTTGTAATACTCCCTCCGTCCAAGCCCAATTGATACCAAATTTTTGGGCACACGGATTAAGAAAAAGTAAGAGAGAGAAAAAGTGGAAGAAAATGTTGTGAGTATGAAAAATTAAATAGGAGAGATAATGAGTGGAAGGAATAGTGATTTGATTGGTGTTGTGAGTGTAAAAGTAAAATAGGAGAGAAAATGAGTGGAAAAAATAGTAAAGATTCCCTTCCATTTTGGACAGTCTCAATTGAGCTGGGACGGACCAAAAAGGAAATAAGTCTCAATTAGGCTGGGATGGAGGGAGTATACTTTTTAAAAATAAAAGTGTGTAGATCCGATCACTCTCTTTATTTCACAGAATTATAACTTTGTTTTTACTTAGTATTATATGGGTAGGCAAGTTTATCGAGAAGAGGGTACTGAGCTAGGTTGAGAATTGCCAAAAAAGAGGAAAGTAAGTGGGGGACAAGAGGGGTTAAAAGGAATGAGGAAAGCGAGTGTTGACGGGGGTAACAGAATGAAGAAAGCTCAAAAATAACTTTCTATTGACTTTACATAAAGAAGTGTCCAGATTAATCCATAACCGCCATTATCTAATGACTATTATTAAACGATTTTATTTCTTTTTAATTTCAATCTTTGGATAGTAACTCTAATCTAAGGGCTGACAGTGAGCGGTTTCCTTTATTCAATTATTTTTTAATTTTTGGCAAAAATTATATTTTCATCACTGAACTATAACATTTTTCAAAATGTTCTCATTGAACTATGTTTTTTCAAATGTTCTCGCTGAAGTTTTACATTTTCAAAATGTTCTCACTCTGTTAACAAATTTGCTTAAAATTTAACGAAATACATTTTTATTAGTTTTATATAACCTCCATCCCATAAAGTTTATAACATTTTTGAATCCTTTCAGAGTTTGAATCAAATATTAAGATTGTAGTTTAACAAAAAAAAATTGCATTCTTTTACCGGGTTAATCAATTTAACTATTAAGTTCAAATCAAGCAAGGCTTCGGGTGATGATATAAAATTTTAACCATACATTAAGACAATCGACCTCTCCATCATCCCTATCACAGAATACGTTATACACTTTTATAGGATCGACCAAATTCATACTGTCACCGTGCCATTGACACGAATAGAAGTACTAGTAAATATATACTATTTAAAAAAAAATGTCCATTTTTTAACGAAATACTCAAAATAAAAATTTGTATATTTCGCGACAAAGGGGATATTTGTCAAAGCTTGCTCATCCAAGAACCAATTATAGGCTAGTACAAGGGACGAGTGACAACTATGGGGGTTAGGTCCAATATAGTATGTTGAATACTTTTACGCAAGAGCTTTCTGGCACGGATGTGCTCATATTCCTAGTTTCCTACAATGTACTCTCTTAATTTTGGAACGGTTATTTTATTTTGAGTTTTATGATAAAAAGTAGATGGAACGGTTATTTTATTTTGATTTTTATGATTAATTGAATTAAATTTTGATCATAAACTTATAAAAATGTAAATATTTCTACGTAATTCTGAAAATTATTGCTGATAATATTTTTAATGGCAAAATAATAACAATATTTAGAATTGTATAGAAATATCTATATTTACATAAATTTATAGTCAAAATTCGATTGAGTTGAACATAAAAGTCAAAAGTGAAATAAACTTACTAAGACGGAAGAAATATTTGGCACATTTTGTCAGGAATATTTTTAAACGGGTGAAAATTATTTTGAAAACAATATACTTGATGCTATGATATAAAAATCAAAGTGAAATAAATTATTTTGTCAGGAATATTTTTAAACGGTTCCCATGCCCCGTGGTAGTCGTAACACATCGCACACATCGCGTTGATCCAGTCCAAGTTTTCATTAATTAAATCCACCAGAATTTTTCGGTAAATGTTTGAAAGAAAAAAGTCCGGCGAGAAATATGTAGCCGTAGAGAGCAAGAGTTGAGGCCTTTTTGCTTCATGGGCCTCATTCTTAACCTCGGCCCGCCATTTGTGGAGTAAAAGCCCAAAGTTGTCCATATCTTGAGAAAATTACCCCTTAATCCCTAGGTAATATGAATTTTACATTTTAGAACAAGGACATTTTCAATTTACGTCCTAATCCTACCCCCAAAAACATATTACCATATAATCCCTCAACCCACTAGCCCTAAATAAACCCCCACTCTTCTCATCAAACACACACAAAACACACACCCACTCAGTCACTCACCTCCTCTCTCTCTCTCTCTCCCCCCATCTCTTCGGTCACCTCCTTCGTCGCCATTCGGCAACCCATCCCCTCCCCCACCTCCGACAGTCCCTTCACTCCCCTCCTCCGGTGACCCCTCAACTCTCCTTCCTCCAGCGACTCATCTCTCCCGTTTTCGTCTAACTCCGACCACAGATGCCTCACCACACCGGCCGTCCGTCTTCAATAAAATTCCTCTTTCCCTCAACTTTCTCTACAATCGCCTCCGTCTATCCTTCCCATCGGCGAACTCACAACATCGAAGACTTGCTGCAGCGGCGATGAGAGGACAGGGAGGATGTTGGCCGGATCGAGGAGGGGTTTCTGTGGTATATGACTTCTTTCAGGCACTTCTGTTGTTAAATGATGATGTGACGGATTTCACTATATGTAATTTTCTAATTTTTTAAGCATTTTATTCTTATTTTAATGTATTTTAGAGTAGTTTTGATGTAATTTTGAGTATATGTTGGATTGGTAAGTAGTAGGAAGATCATGGTATTTTTGAGACATGTTTTTGTAATTTTATGAGGTTCCTTGAAGTCTATCAGAAGTGCAGGGATCAAACTGCAAAGTAACAAAGTTCAGTGGCTAGAAGGATATTGTTGGAAACTTGGAGGATCAAAATCAGAAATCAGAAATTCAAATTTAAATTGCTGTGTGTGCGTGAGTACCAAGGGCGCATGGACCAAGGATTTACGGTTGACCAACGCAGGCGGCTTTGACCGAGGCAAGGAGGAGATTGGCCCACGCACGCAGGAAGGAGGAAGTAATTTGTTTTATTTTCTTTTTCTGTTTCCTTTTTTTTATTATTATTATTAGTTTTAGATTGAGTTTTTTTAGATGGAAGGAGTATAAAGACTCTTTTTGAAAACATAATTAGGGTTCAGCTTTTATCTAGAGTTTTATTTTTCCTAGAGAGATTTGAATTCCTCCATGGAAGCTTAGACTCCTTTGCTTTTGATTTGATTTCTTGAACCCCTATTAATCAATTTGAGGTATTTTTCTTTTCAATTTGTTTATCCCTATTCATAATTTTGCTTGTGTTTATTTTAGATTTATAATTAGAATTTGTGAATCTGGCCAATTCATTAGTTCTTTTTATGAATATTTGCTAGAGTTTTCTATGAGTGTGCCAGTGTAGGAAATTCATGAGTAGCATCTTTACGATTTATGCATGTGCCATGGTATATTGTGAAGTGGGTAAAATTAGATGATTATCTGTGTGAAATAATCATAGAAAGCATTCTTGATCTTAGTTTCTTAAACCGTTCATCAATTAATTCTGCGATCTAGACTGTGCCAGTTAGATTAATTTATTAATTAGGGTTTCTAGTGAGTGTGCCACTGCTAGTGTTTTGGTAAAAAAAAACAATAGAGTAGAATCTTAACTTAGTTTAGTGTGTGGATTTAACAATAAGGAGGGAACTATGGAATTCGATTATATGGAACAAAAGCATAAAAAAAAAATAATGACACCACGATTTGTTAACGAGGAAAACCTTGGAGGTGATAACCTCTTTGGAAAAAACCCCGGGAGTTAGGTCTCCAACCTTAAAAGTTTCACTATAATGATCACGAATACAACTTTGGAAGATAATGGAGAGGATTACAAGAGCTTGAGTGTCGAGTGTGTGCGTATGAGCAATAATGTGTTTTTTCCGTCTCCATTTCCCCTTAAATACAAGTAGATATGAAAGAGTCAATACGGTTCCTACAATCTCGGGATTTTGGTTTATCATTTCAACCTCCGTGAGACCAAGTCGCCCAGAAATTTGTTGAAGATACATTGAGAACGTCTTTGGAGAATATCCCGCATTCCTTTCTTAATTACTGAAAAATAAGAATAAAAATATTAGGAAATATTGAATAAGTAAATATTAGAACAATACTTACAGGATAATGACATCTCGGTATGCAGGATCAACTGAAGATGTCGCCATGTTGAAAAATACCCACAACAATTTGTCCCCAAAAATATTTGACTATGTTGGCAACTGAAGAGGCAAAATGTTTTTCTTTTGAATTAATGGTCCAACTGTCCGCTCTGCCTGATGGGATGTTTTGGAATACGTGGCGTTAAATGGACGGTTAGGGATACGAGGCGACTAAAAAGGAAGAGTTTTGATAACCGCAATTCTGGATAACTATTGTTATTATCCAATCTCCTCAAAATTCTTTATCCAAATCAGACGTCTCCTACTATATTATGGGGAGAGTAATCTTCTAAAGTGTGCGGTTTTATCCTTAGGCGTTCTCCCGAAAGAAGTAAGTCAGAATCAACGTATCATTTGGCTATTTTATTGAACCCCTGCTAACATATATCCTTATATGCAGTGACTCTCTCCGGCTTGACGACAAGTGATATTGTGGCCAAATACAAAGGTAAGATGAAAGCGGAAGAGAACATACCAGAGTTAGATAAGATTACTCCGAAAAGAAAAAGGGTGGAACAAATCTCCGGCGTGGAGAAACAAATTTGGAATGAAGAGGTGTTGGAAAATCAGGTAAGAGTTGATTTTGATTCGTGGACACATTGATCCTCTTTTATTTTTAGTAAAATACCTCTTCTTGTTGATGACAGATTGTCTCGATGGCTAAATTAATGTCCCAAGAAATCAGGACATTGAGGGAAAAATGCGATACCTATGACATGAGTAAGGTTGAATATGAGAAGGATTTGAAAGAAAGTTTGCAAATATAATAAGGGAAAGGGATTGGAAATCGAGACAAGAATGAAGAGATATTAAAATGGCGGTCCGGGCTTGCAAGCGTTGACATCGGTCATGAAAGGGAGATGGAAGCATTTCGGGATGATTTGGTGCATGAGGCTGCAGCGATCTTTGAAACTAGAATCCAAATGATTGAGGAATATCGGGCGGAGAGCATGTGAATTGGAACTGAATGAAGAGAAAATGGCTTTGCGGCGGATTCACGAGGAAAAAGCAATCGATGATTTCAAGGATGCAGAGCAGTGGTGAGGATGCTTGACATGGGGTGATTTTGAAGTTTGGAGAAGGTACCCCAAATGCAACACACTGGCGAAGCCACCTAAAAAAGAAGGTAAAATAACTTTGTTCTTGGTTTTTTGATAATGTTACTGGGGTGGAATCCCTGAAAACAATTCTATTTTCGTTTGGTTTGTAATGGGTCCATAAGGACCAAAGACAATCTTTTTTACGTGTTGGGTTGGTCCAACACTTTTGCACTTTCTTGTTGGTAGCTCGGATACTTTATGGTTGCTTTAATCTAGTTAGTTTAGTAGTTTTCAAGCATGTCAAGGCTTGTTTCTTTTGGATAATTTTTTTTTTTGTATGTTATGCTCATAAGGTGACATGATAGTATGTCAAAACGATAGGTACTTAAGATGACACGTATATGCCATAAACCGTAGATACTTTAGATGACACGTACATGCCATAACCATAAGAATAATACGTAAGATCAATCATCCAGCGAGTGGGAATGGGTAAGCTATATGAGTTTACCCATATAGGCCCACCCACACCTCAATTAGAGAGATAACTTGCGCTCCAGGCGAAGGTGTGGTAACCTAACATCTTAAGAAAGAGGTAATTAACTCTTTAAACCTTAGAAGGGATTGTGTACCTTTACTTGAGAAGAGATGGCCAGTCTCTAACGGAGGAGAAATCGTTGTTCTTTGCGCGCATTCGACATGTCCCCATGTAAATGTGTCAATACCTCATAAGATAGAAACATGTTAAAACGGACGCCAACTAAGGTTGACGTCTCTCCACAAAGTACGTTAGTGACATCTTAATTTGTAAAGAATTAAAGAGGTGTATAGGAAAAAAGAAAGGTTGCAACAAATTAAAAGACGATCCATACCCGGAAAGATGAGTTCATGGGGAATTTTGTTTATACGTAATACCTTTTAAGATGAATGGCGTTCCAACTTCGCGGTATCATTTGGCCATCCAAGGTTGCAAGTCGATATGCTCCTTTCTCGGCTTGTGCATCTATTAAGTAGGGTCCTTCCCATTTTGGGGCGAGCTTGCTGCGTTGGGTTCCTTGGTATTTTGGAATGCCTTTCGTAGGACTAAGTCTCCTACTTGAAACCTCCTAATCCTTACGTTTTTGTTGTATGATCGGGCTACCCTTTGTTGATATCTTTGCCATGCGAACTTTGGCCATGTCCCTTAGTTCGTCCACGGTATCTAGGTCATGTATCAAAATATCTTTATTATGTTCGGATGTCGGCAAAATTTGTATCTTGCCGTAGGTACGAGGACTTCTGGCTGGAATAACGATTCGGTTCCAAATACAAGTGAGTAGGGGTTTGACCGGTAGCATTCTTAGATGTCGTCTGTCGGCCCATAGAACCATTGGTAACTCTTACGCCCATCGTCCTTTCTTTTGGTTCGATCTCTTTTTAAGTTGCTTATTATTATTTTGTTGCTAGACTACGCTGTCCATTGGCTTGAGGGTGAACGAGCGAAGATGTCACCATCTTAACACCCCAAGATGTCAAGAAATCTTGGGTTCTCTTGCTAATGAATTGAGAGCCGTTGTCACAAATTATCTACGATGGTATTCCAAATCGAATTTGAATATGTTTCTTTTGATAAAAGATATAACTTCTTTGTCACGAACTTGCACGTATGCCTCGGCTTCTACCCATTTAGAAAAGTAGTCATGTCATAGCCAAAGAAATACTCTTCCACTGGTGCTCTGGGCAATTTTCCTACTATGTCCATTCCCCAAACCATAAAAGGCCATGGTGAGAGGATAGGATGTAGCGGTTCGGTGGCTGGTGCGGGATGTCCCCATGTCGTTGACGGGAATCACATTTCTTTGCGTAGTCAACGGCGTCTTTTCTCATTGTGGGCCAGAAATAGCCCATTCTAAGAGCTTTAGTATGTAAACTTACGCCCCGTATGATTTCCACAATCTCCTTCGTGCGGCTCCTTGAGAACTGATGGGCTCTATACGCTTCTAGACATCTTAAGTAGTGACACTGCGTGATTTTCTAAACAAGAGATTATCGATAAGTAAATATTTAGATACTCTTACCACGAAGGCTCTTGCATTCTTCTCCTCGGCCAGGATCGTATCATCTAAGAGATACTTGATAATAGGAGGCGTCCCGAGAGGTTCTTTGCGGGAGAGGAAGGTATGTCGACATCTAGGGCGAACATCTCGAGATGGTCGGATTCTTTGGGATGTCAATATGCACAATTGGGATCTTGGTTTGTGAGATGCTTTTGAAGGCTGAACCCAAGTTTGCCGGAGCGTACGCGAGAATTTTCTTCTCGTGGGATTTGTTCCAAGGAAAATGTTTTGAATTTGGCCAAAATAATTTTTACAATTTCCAAATATGTCGTCATCTTGGCATTTTTCGCGACGTAGGACCCGTTGTCTTGGTTAACAATTAGCAAGGAATCCATGAACACCCGGATATGCTTGATATCTAAGTCTGAGGCTGCGATTAAACACTGCAATTAGAGCCTCATACTACTGCTTCATTGTTGGTAGCCTTGAAGCGCAGCGATAGATTGTGGTATTATGTCCCCTTGTGGCGATTTTAGTACAACTCCAAGACTGTACCTCTCATGTTGGAAGCACCGTCCATGTAGAGAGTCCAAATTTTTAGGATGTCATCATCTTGAAGTTGCTGTACTTCCAATTCCACCTCTTGTTGCGGGGTTGAATTTGAAATCGGCTACAAAATCGGCTAGGGCTTGGGATTTTATTGCGGTTTTGGGCTCGTACTTGATGTCGTATGTGCTTAATTGTACGAGACCATTTCGCCATTCGACACGACATCTCTGGTTTTCTCATAACATTCTTAATAGGATAGTTAGTGCGTACAATTATAGTATGTGTTTCAAAATAGTGCCTTAATTTAATAGAAACGATTATCAAGCTAAAATTAATTTTTGTAAATGAGAATACTGGTCTCTGCATCTAAGAGTGTCTTACTTATATAGTAGATGGGTTGCTGATTACCATCTCGTTACATTACCAAGGCTGCGCTTACAGGCGCCTTCGGACCTTGCTAGGTAGATGTAAAGATGTTCTTCCTTCGAGGTTTGGCCAATAAGGGAGGTGTCGACGGGTAAGTTTTGAGCTCTGAAAAGCTTCTTCATGTTGGTCCTCCCATTGGAACTTTGTTCTTTCTTAAGATGTCGTAGAAAGGTTTGCATCGATACGAGGATTTTGAAATGAATGCGGTGAGTGCGGCAATTTTCTGTCAATCTTTGGACGTCCTTGATAGATTGAGGTGATGACGGGTTGATAATAGCACGTATTTGTTAAGGGCGGCTTCAATGCCTCTTTTAGTAACCATATAACCCAAAAACTTGCCGGCCTTCATTCCGAAGTTGCATTTAGGTGGATTAAGTTTCATATTGAAACAATCCAAGATGTCAAAAGCTTGAGAGAGGTTGCTTATGTGATCCTCGGCCTTCTTGGACTTTACTACCATGTCGTCGATGTATACCTCCATTGTGTCCCCAATCGATCTTTAAACATTTTGTTTACGAGCCTTTGATACGTTGCACACTGCATTTTTAGTCAAAGGCATGGCAATATAACAATAAATACTGTGGGCATTATGAAGGCGGTGTCCTCTTGGTCGAGATGGTTCCATGCGAATTTGTTGAAATCCACGAGGACGCGTCCATGAATGTGAGGAGTTCATGTCCGGAGGTGGCATCAACTAATGAATCTATGTGCGGCAAGGGAAAGGATCTTTTGGGCAGGCTTTATTCAAGTCGGTGAAGTCGACACAAACTCGCCATTTCCCGTTTCTCTTCTCTACCACAACCACGTTTGCTAACCATCTTGGATAATCGACCTCCCTTATCATGTTGGCTTTGAGTAAGCGCTCTACCTCTTCCTTGATGATCGATTTACGGTTTACGCAAACTTCCTACGTTTACGGTGCCTTTGGTTTAAAGCTAGGATCTACGTTAAGTTTGTGAGTGATGACATCTTTCTTTGATGCTGTCATGTCATCATGTTTCCAAGCGAAACTCTTTATTCTGCTTCTTAATAGGTTCACAAGCTCCTCTCCTATATCTGACGGGATGTCAGTGCCAATAAGTACTTTGATGTCCGGGTTGGAAGGGTCTAGCAATACTTCTTTCACATCATCCTCCCTAGCTTCTAGGACTTCACGTACTTTCCTTGGTAATTTCTATGCTTGTTTTGGAGATGTCGACGCCTTCATTGAAGTTTTATAACATTCCTTGGCTACTTGTTGATCACTGTAAATCTTAGCGACACCCCAAGGTGTTGGGAATTTCACACACTGATGGTAAGTGGAGGGTACGTGCCTTCATCCCATGAATCCACGGTCTTCCAAGAATGACATTGTAAGATGTTGCACAATCAATTACGCAGAACCGCTCCATGGTGTTGAGGCCCTTTGAGTATATTGGAAGTTTGATCTCCCCCATCGTTTCTTTGACTTCACCACTGAAGCCTACCGGCCACGAAGACTTTTTGATGATCTCAGGTACGGGATGTTCATTTCCTTAAGGGTACCCAACATAATAAGATTGACGGAGCTGCCCCCATCTACCGGGATACGTCGTATTGTACGGTTAGCGTCTGCAAAGAAATAACTAGACCGTCGTGGTGAGGTTCTAGCGGGTTCTCTCGATCGCTTTCATCAAAGGTGATTGGATCTGGTAGAGCGTCGACATCTGAGCTGTCTTTACGGCTTCTCCTCTTTTGACTCCTTAGCATGTCGTTTTGCGGCAGAATAGGATGTTCCACATATTTACGAGCCTCCACTAATGAAGTTGATCACCTTTGTTGATCTTTGGGAGAAAGCGGTCTTTCGGCTTCATGAGGAGCTTACGCATTTTCGGCCTTCTTCTTTACGGATCCCAACAACTCCTTAAGATGTCCTTTCGAGAGCAAATAAGCGATCTCCTTTCTTAACGCGATGCAATCTTCGATAACGTGTCCAAAGTCTTCATGGTAAGCGCACCATTTTGATTTGTCACGCCATCCTGTGGTTTTGTCCGTTTTCTTTGGCCATCGGCTTTGTCTCCCGAGGTTGCCCATTGCACAGTACACTGAAATGTCAACGGAAAAACAATAATCAGAAATGTTAGGCACATTATCATTATCTTCATCCTCACCGTCTATTGAATTAATTTTGCTAGTGTCAATTCTCGGATAAGGATTGGGACGGTTGTTCTGCGATGGGACGATTCGGTCTTTACGTCGGGATGGTCATATGTCGACATCTTGGACGATGACTTCGATCTTCGCGGCTCATCTTCCTCCGAGTCTTATGAATCTCAATGCCACTGCTCTGACTTCTTCTAGCCGCTTACAAGGAGTCATCACCAAATCCTGATAATCTTGTGAATCTTTCTTCAACCCCATTTTGAATGCTTACGTAGTGTCGACATGTCAAGATTGGGAATTTCTAGCACCTCTTTATTGAACCGGTGGACGTAATCCTTTAGAGTTTCATTAGAGGCTGTGGGTCACATTGTAAAGATCACTTGTCAACCTTTCAAATTGTCATTGCATGAGAATTGGTTGTAGAACATGTTGATGGTAAATTTGGGCGTATGAACCAATTGAACCTAGGGGTTGTCTAATCGGCCATTTGAGAGGCTGGTCCAGACAAGGTGGATCCAAATCCCTGCATAAGCAAGCCTCCCGGAATTGAAGCGGAATATGGATTATGTCCATCTTTTCTTGATAGTGTGCAACATGCTCCTCTGCAGGTCCGTGGTACCGTCGTACAACTTCATAGATGGTACACTTGAAACGCTTCGGGATGTCGACATTTGCAATTCTTTGGGACAAACCGGGATTGATTGTAACAGTTTTGGGTCCTTTGGTTGAATTGGAGGAGTTACTCTGGCACGTTCATTATTAGCTCTACGAGATCCTGCATCTGTTTGGCTAGTGGATTTCCTGCAAAAGGGTCGGCCATAGGAATACGATTGAAATTATTATTATTGAAAAGATTATTTAGCAAACCGAGTTGTCCGTAGTAGTCGTGACAGTAGTGTTGTCAATGAATGGGATGAATGGGGTGAATCCTGCGGAAGATGGCGTCGATGGGGTGTCCCCGAGGCAAAGATGTCGACATCATTAAAGATGTCGGCGGATGAGTTTGAGGAGGGTGCTCATTGGAATGAATTCACTACGAAATGTAGATCCTCCGGTGTTGTCAAAGTTGAGAACCCTTGCACGCGGTGGTGATATGTTCTCAAGCCGAGATGCGATGAAATTTGTTGGTCTTTCTGCATCTTAATCATGGAATTGGTCAACACCTTCGAATTGTTGTCTTGCTGGTCCAACCTTTGATTCAACCTGGTCAGGATACTCCGGATGTCAGCATCTACATTGGAAGAGGTTGCCCCCTTTTGTGGAGTCTTCATAGGTTGAGTTGGCTGAGGCCCGGTCTGAGGAGGTGGTGGTAACAAGCTGGTTCTACCTCCTGATGTGGGAACAACGGCGGGACCTTTGCCGGCGGAGGACACATTGGGGGGTGCAGACATAGTGAACTTGATCAGGAAATGATCCAAATAACCGATAAACCACGAGGCCCCTCGGTGGGCACCAAATTGTTTTGGTAGAAAAAAATAATAGAGTAGAATCTTAACTTAGTTTAGTGTGTGGATTTAACAATAAGGAGGGAACTATGGAATTCGATTATATGGAACAAAAGCATAAAAAAGAGATAATGACACCACGATTTGTTAACGAGGAAAACCTTGGAGGTGATAACCTCTTTGGAAAAAACCCCGGGAGTTAGGTCTCCAACCTTAAAAGTTTCACTATAATGATCACGAATACAACTTTGGAAGATAATGGAGAGGATTACAAGAGCTTGAGTGTCGAGTGTGTGCGTATGAGCAATAATGTGTTTTTTCCGTCTCCATTTCCCCTTAAATACAAGTAGATATGAAAGAGTCAATACGGTTCCTACAATCTCGGGATTTTGGTTTATCATTTCAACCTCCGTGAGACCAAGTCGCCCGAGCTGTTGAAGATACATTGAACGTCTTTGGAGAATATCCCGCATTCCTTTCTTAATTACTGAAAAATAAGAATAAAAATATTAGGAAATATTGAATAAGTAAATATTAGAACAATACTTACAGGGTAATGACATCTCGGTATGCATGATCAACTGAAGATGTCGCCATGTTGAAAAATACCCACAACAGCTAGTAACTATTCTGAAAGAAGAAACAGAGATTGAAACAGATCTTGTGATCAGATGAATAGGGTGACATTGAAAAGAGATATCAATGATAATTGGCTAATTAGGTGGGGACGGAATCAAATCTAAAGTGTTTCTAAATTATTGTTTTTACTCTTAGTTAGTTTAATTTCTGTTTTTAGGATTTAATTCATCAACAAACAAACCCCCCATTTGTGTGTGACTAGTTCGTAATCAATAACCGTTCTTCAGTGGTTCGACCCTCGACTTACCTTTGCTACATTCTTGTAGTCGAGTCCCGATTTAATTTAGTAGGTGTGCGACTAAGCCTACCACATGACAATCAGATAGAGAGAAATTTCTTTCAGTTATTCTTGTATATGGTCTCTCAGTTGGTTGCAGTGGCGGATCTATAGTAGTGCCTGGGCAACCCAAATTTTTTTTTTTTTTTTTGCAAAATGACGTCGTTTTGACCTATTTTAAAGAACAGGCAACACCAAATGTTTCGCGCCTATTGAAGCCTATTATATTTATGCATGTAAAGTGGTGCATAGTGAAGCCTATTATCTTTTATGTATGTAAACATTTTGAATTTTAGTTTCGCGTCTATTTTTTTTTTAGTAAAGAACAGGCAACACCAAAACATTTGGTGTAGATCCGCCACTGGTTGGTTGATGGTGGAATTGTGCATGATTTTGTTGCAGTTGTGCTATTCCAAGAATCATTTTCATTTAATTGAATGGGGTAGATGAATTCCTATATATTTGATCACAGAATTTGCAAGAATAAGTTATATATGTAAGTTTCTGTGGCAAATCTGACAACTTGATTAATAGATGATGCACAATAATCCAGGCAGACAAAGAGTACAACTGATCACTTCCTCCACCATAGATTATAAATAGATGCATGGATGTAAGACTATCCCCATCAGTGACCCAACCCAACTCAATCCAACCCAATCTCAAATAAAATATTAATTTCTCTCACTTCCATAAACACAACTCCTAACCTTATATAATTTATACTCCCATCAGTGACCCAACCCAATCTTTTAATAAAATATTTATTTTTCTTTACTCCAACTTACCTAAAATAGTTATCATTTTATTTTTTTTAAATGTACTAATATTATGCTCTATTTAAGATTAAAAATATTATAAATTTTGATATATTTTTTATTTTTTTTTTTTATTTTTTTATTTTTTATTTTTTTATTTTTTTATTTTATATAAAATATATTAATTTTAAAAATATATATGCCACCCAATGAAAGGGTGACATATGTACAAAATCAAACAATTTTGGTGACCCAACCTTGGGTTAGCTGGCCTCCCAGGTCACTCAATTTCCATGACTTTCTCTTTCTTTTATTGTCCTATTCTACGACCCACAATCGAAGTCACTGTTGTAGGTAGTCTAAATTAACCCAAATGAGATAAAGAAAAATATTTGACAAGACAATATCCATCATATGCACATCTGGTGTTTGATAAATTGCCTCTAATAAATATTTGAGATATCCTAAACTTAAAATTATTTGTTAGTTGGGTGCAGCCACCCACCTAGCATAGCTCAAAAAATATAAGCAACACCACCGCCAAATTAGACCAACCCACAGGTTAATTGGGGGCAGTCAACAGCCTAGCATCACCACTGTACCTCCAGACAAGTCAACAGTGATTCAAGTGTTAGTTAAACCAATTAATTAAACATCTACTAGATAAAACCATGCATACCAAGTGTTCGACCAAATGCTACAATAAAAAATGTAATCTTGAGAGGACAGGGGATGATGTTGTCCGGATCGAGGAGGGGTTTATGTGGTATATGACTTCTTTCAGGCACTTCGGTTGTTACATATAAGTCATATATATTTTTTTAAACAATGTAATAAATGTGTTATATATATATATATATATATATATATATATATATTATGAGACGAATGAAGAAAGTATATTAAAAATATATATTTATTTTGGGATTGAGGTAGTACTATTTTATATATATGTATATATATATATATATATATATATATATATATATATATATATATATATATATATATATATAATCTTGGACAACTTTCATATGTCCTGAAGGACAATATGAGTGGAATGTTCTAAGCTTTGGACTTAAGAATGCTCCATCTATATATATATATATATATATATATATATATATATATATATATATATATATATATATATATATATATATATATATGTATATGTATGTATATGTATATGTATGTATATGTATATGTATATGTATGTATATGTATATATATGTATATATGTATATATATGTATATATGTATATATGTATATATATGTATATATGTATATATGTATATATATGTATATATGTATATATACATATGTATATGTATGTATATGTATATATGTATATATATGTATATATATGTATATATGTATATATATGTATATATGTATATATATGTATATATGTGTATATGTATATATATATATATATATATATATATATATGTATATATGTATATATGTATATATATATATATATATATATATATATATATATATGTATATATATATATGTATATGTATATATATTATGAGACGAATGAAGAAAGTATATTAAAAATATATACTTATTTTGGGATTGAGGTAGTACTATTTTTGTTGTTGATAAATAATATTAAACAAAAATTATAAAGTCATTAGTTGTTTGGTTGTCGGAGTTGATAGTGTTTTTAGTAGTAGTTTAGTTGACAACTTATAACTTATCAGTAAATTCTCAGTTGTTTGGTCGCTGGAGTTGATCGTGTTTTTATTAGTTTAGTTGACAACTGATAACTTACTGATAAGTTCTCAATTATTTGGTCACCGGAATTGATCGTGTTCTTATTAGTTTAGTTGACAACTCAGAACTTACTGATAAGTTATTTGTTGTTTGGTCGCCGGAGTTGGTAGTTGCCGAAGTTGATCGTGTTTTTAATAGTTTAGTTGAAAACTGAGAACTTACTGATAGGTTCTCAGCTCTTTGGTCGCCTGAGTTGATCGTGTTCTTAGTAGTTTAGTTGACAACTGAGAACTTACTAGTTCTCAGTTGTTTGATCGCCGGAGTTGGTAATCGCCGGAGTTGATCATGTTATTAGTGGAGACAACTGAGAACTTACTGATAAGTTAAGTTCTCAGTTGTTTGGTCGCCGAAGTTGGTGGTCGCTGGAGTTAATCGTGTTCTTAGTAGTTTAGTTGACAAATGAGAACCTACTGATAAGTTAAGTTCTCACTTGTTTGGTCGCCGGAGTTGGTCGTCGGAGTTAATCGTGTTCTTATTAGTTTAGTTGACAACTGAGAACTTACTGATAAGTTAAGTTCTCAGTTGTTTGGTCGCCGACGTAAAAAAATAAATAATAATAATAATAATAAAAATCGTCGGAGTTGGTCGCCCGAGTTGATGGTTGCCGGAGTTGTTGACTGGAGAAGATGGGGAGTGGGTGACCTAAGGTGATGGTGGTTGGAGAGAAAATAAATTGATAAATAGGGTGGATTTAGTAAAATGATGGGAGGGTGAACTTAGTAAAATGATGAGAGGGTGTACTTATTAAGCTAGGAATTATATGGTTAGATGAAATATTACTTGTCTTATAAGGTAAAATTGATAAGTTTGAGGGATTATATGGTAAATTCCCCTCATATCTTTTGGTGATGGTGGGAACTCCCAATCCCAATCAAGATCAATCCCATCAAACCCAAATTTTGGCGCCACTTCTATGCTTGAAAGAATGAAATTCTTACAATAATATGAACTCGAAGCCATGGGGACAAAATACATAGCGGCATCACTCGCCCCGCCTATGGAAAAAAACGTTTTGACCTCCGGATACTTGGCATGGAGAGTTGATGTCAAATTTAAATGTAATATTATTAGGAGAGAGAAACGCATAGTAGACGTAGATGTGCGTGATGTCAATAAGTTCCTTTGATTACCTTGGACTTATGATCTATATTGGCAGGCAATTCTGTTATTGAAAGTATTTTGAAAATTGAAATAATTTCAAAATTAAATGATTTCTTGAAAATGGAAAATCAGAAAACAAGAAGAAAATGAAGAGACGAAAAAAGTAACTGGAAAAATTAACGGAATAGAATTAACAGGACTAAGTCGAGTCTTGTGAAAACTGTTGGGTTTTGGGGTTATAAACGCAGCGGAAGAACTTTATAAAACAACAAAACCCTAGCCATGAATCCACTAACATGAATAGATAAAATCATGAAATAGATTTTACATACCTTAATAGCGATTTGTTGCTCAAAACGGATCTTAGATTCAAACTCTTTGAATCGATGTCGAACCTTGATTTTCTCCTTGGTCTTCCTTGTGATGAATAATCTTCAAGCTTTAGGTGATAACGGAATCACCCTCTAATGGTAATTCACACGCGAACGAACCAAGATCGAATCTTGTAGGATTGCTAGATGATCCTCCGATTATTGAATCAATATTCAATAATCAATGGCTGAATTTTGGAACTTATTTGAGTGCTTTTGATATTTGATTCTCATCAAGATCAAAACTTTTTAGAGTTTCATAAACCCTAAAACAATGTGTGTTTGTGGATGAGAGAAGGATTATATTTATACTTGTTATAAATCCCTAACACTTAGGGAGAATCCTTGTCCAAATCAAAAACCTAATCAACCATGGACTGACGCGTACGGACGTGATTTAGACTCGTGCCCTAGGGCATGAGTCGTGCCTTTTTCCAAATCACTCGTACTACGAGTCGTGCCCAAAATTGTACTCGTGCTGATTGAAGGCACGACTCGTGCCTGAGGGCACAAGTCATCCCCAACCCTAAATTGCACAGTTTCACGATTTGTGCCTTAAAACGCAATCGTACTAATTTCAAGGGCACGAGTCATGACCCTAGGCACGAGTCGTGACCCTAGACACGAGTCGTGCCAGATCCCAAAATTTCCAATTTTCAGCCAATTTCAAATTCGTTCTTTGTGTGTGACCCTTTAGAAATTATATTTATGTTGGTAGTGAGTCGAAACATCGGCATCACAAGACATAAGTGATTTCTAGCAAACTATTATATCCACCCAATTAATATAACATCAAAGCTTGATTCCTTGATAGATCAAGTGTCACAATCCCTTTGTCCATGATGTCAAATTGAACATGAGTCATGGTCTATGTCAACTCATTTTGTTCAATGCTTTCTCTATTTCGAATATGTTGATAATCCATGTGCATTTGATCTCTATCAAATCTCTTGAGTGTGGCCACACATTTCATCAACACTATTCATCGAGGGGCCCAAGCAAACATCTCTCTCAACGAGAGGGACAAATCCCATCTTGACTTATCATTCTTCCCTAAAAGAATCCAATCGTGCCAATATAGCCCTTATTGCTATCCTATTAAAGATAGTGATAGACTACATCAAACACAATGTTCATCAAGTGAAAGATGATGATAATCTCAGGTACAAAGGATTCCAATGACACTACTATCATGAGATTTAATCATGACATATATGATTATAGACCATGTCATAAATCTCAAAGGTAGGTCATGTCCAGTACCTTGTTCTCTAACAAGTACCCATAAGTGTAATGTGCATCCAATGCATATAATCATCTCCATGATTATCCATTACCAACTTATACTAGTTGTTCATAATAACTAGGGACGCATGTTATTATAATAAACATGCAAATATATAATAAGCCAAATAAACATGCTCCATAATAAATGATAAATACGATTACATAACTGTATTAGTTATAAGTCAAACATAACTAAATGCCTAGGGCATTACACCAACAAAAACACAATCTCCGTAAGAAGAATTTGTCCCGCACTGGTACTAACGGTTGAAACGGCAATCCTCTCGTAAGATGAAGCAATTTTTTGAATCCTAATAGACGCACTTTAAATCAGGAAACCTACGAACTAACGATGTTCGGAATTTCTGAACTTGGAAGGAGCAGAATACAACAATATGCTTTCAACTAACTGAACTCTCTAATACTTGATTGCTTGAATGATTTGGATGATGTAAACTAACATTCTGGGGGTCTATTTATAGTTTTTGAAGAGTCACAGGTACATGTTGGGTATTAGGCATAATTTGATCCGGGTGAATCTGTGCCATCCGATCGCACCTGATCGATGAACCAGATTCAGCGAACTGGCTCGAACCGATACCAATGGGTACATCCGTACCGACCCGTACCTGTACGAAGGCACGAACCAACCAGATTCATATACGAATCCAATCCGCGGATCGGATCCGAACCAACCCTAAACTCGTCCTAGCCGAGTCAATCCCACACCAAACCCGATCCAACCCAATCTGACTGAACCATGCCACGAACCGAACCAACTTCCGTCAAAAGTTTGAGGCTCAAATAGCTCCTATTGACGATGCGAAGTGCAAAGTGCGCCCTAAAATGCCCAATACGCCCTTCGCCCGCTTCGCGGTTGTGGAGTAATTTTAGGCTAGTCCAATATTAGCATAATTGGGTCAATACTTGCATGGTTGGCCCAATGCTCCACTAGGTTGCATGGTAAGGAGGATACCACTTGATTGTTACCTCCTTCAAGTGGATGAGTTAAAAAACTCTCCTACCTTTTGGTTTCTAGGCAATGTGGGATATGGCATTCCATATTCACAAACTCTTCATAAACCCATTTCAAATTACATACTTTGAACATTAATTTCTCATTCACCACAAATTGATTTGAGAAAATAAATATATCACGTTAATCTACTCCAAATGTAGATTATAAATATGTAATTTTTTTTTCATTTACACAAAATGAAAATACATTTGATTTCAGTCAAACCAATATTTCCAACAATCTCCTACATGAATGATAATTAATGCATGCATGAATGCAGATTCATTCAGAAATAACGACGAATTATTATTGCATTGGGATAGATATCGTGTGGCCTTGAATCTTCCCTAGTAAGATACTATAGGATATAAAAAAAAAAAAAAAAAAAAAAAAAAAAAAAAGATACTATCGGATATACTAGCCTTTTGGTAGCGCGATGCTTTGAACTAACTTGACTGTATAGTGTATACCGAGACAATAGTATTTACACAATAATAACTCTAACACGTTTTGTTCTCACGTTTTTATCCATTTCAGCCTTGGACCGTATCTCATTCATAAGTGTTTCATTTAGAAGTGACCCTTATTACTTCTCACTTATATAGGTGATCTCCTAAAAAGAGTACCCTGCTACTCCACTACGTAGGTATAGGAATCATTAAAAGTTTTCTCAACATAACCTCACCACTGCTGCAGGTGCGTACACTTGGATTGTTCTAGGAATGAGTATGAAAAGGTTCCAAGTGTTTCTACTGAACTCTCAAAACATAGTTGTCTCTTTGAACCAAGGGCTTTGGATCTCCAATTCTCAAGGTAGAGTGTTCGCAAAGAAAGTTCTTTTGTTGTGGCATTTAAACCCATTCCTCTTAACAACGTAAACATTTGATCTCTGCTTGTACCTTTAGTAAGCAGATTCGCTAGATTATCCTTTGACTTCACATAGTCAACAACGATAATTCCATTAGAGATCAATTGTTTGATGGTATTATGTCTACGACTTATATGTCTAGACTTACCATTATACATACTACTCTGTTCCCTTCCTATTGCTGACTGACTATCACAATGTATTGGTACAACAGACACATGTTTATTCCAACAAGGAATATATTCTAAAATATTCTTTAGCCATTCAGCTTCTTCTCCAGCTTTGTCTAGGGCTATAAACTCATATTCCATCGTTTGATCGAGCTATGCAAGTTTGTTTGAAAGATTTCCATGACAAAGCTCCCCACCTATTATAAAAATATATCCACTTGTGGACTTAAAGTCTTTTGTGTCAGATATCCAATTAGCATCACAGTATCCTTCTAATACTGCTGGATATCTTCTATAAAGTAACCCACAATTCATTGTATATTTTAGATACCTCAATACTCTCGTTAAGGCTTTCTAATGATCATTACTGGGATTACTTGTGAACCTACTCAATTTGCTCACTGAATATGCGATGTCCGGACGTGTACAGTTTGTTAAGTACATTAGACTTCCAATTATCCTAGCATATTCCAGTTGAGAAACTGGTTCACCGACGTTCTTGACTAAGTGTAGACTCATATCTACTGGAGTCTTAGCCGGTGGACTGTTAATGGCATTAAATTTCCGAAGAACATTTTCAAGATAATGGGACTATGATAGGATTATTCCTTCTGATGTTCTAGAAATCTTTATTCCTAATATAACATCAGTTAATCCCATATCCTTCATGTCAAAATTTTTCTTTAACTTGACCTTAGTATTCATGATCAATTCATGAGTACTTCCCATTATCAACATGTCGTCTACATAAAGACAGACTATTACAAATGATTCAGATGTCCTTTAATGTAGACACACTTGTCACATTCATTTATCTTGAATCCATTTGACAACATTGTTCGGTCAAACTTCTCATCCCATTGTTTAGGTGCTTGTTTTAGTTCGTACAATGACTTTACAAGTTTACACACCTTTTGCTCTTGTCAATGTGCAACAAACCCTTCAGGTTGTTCCATGTAAATCTCTTCATCTAGCTCTCCATTCAAGAAAGTTGTTTTCACGTCCATTTGATGTATCTCAAGGTTATGCACTGCAGCAATAGCAATGAGAACACGAATGGATGTGATCCTCATAACAGGGGAATATGTATCGAAGAAATCATATCCCTCCTTTTGTTTAAACCCTTTGGCTACCAATCAAGCTTTATACTTATCAATAGATCCATTAGCCTTATACTTCCTTTTAAGGATCCATTTGCAACCCAAAGGTTTACATCCTTTAGGAAGATCAACCAACTCCCAAGTATGATTGTTCATAATGAACTCAATTTCACTGTTAATAGCTTCTTTCCAGAATGGAGCATCCGGACAGGATAATGCTTGTTTAACAGTTGCAGGTTCATTTTCTAACATGAAAGAAAGAAAATCAGGACCCAAAGATTTTTCAACTCTTGGCCTTTTACTTTGTCTGGGTCCTTCTTCTTTTACTACTTCTTTATCTTGTGAAGAACCGTTCGCAGTTTCATAAGTTCTCTTGTTAGAACTTATTTCTTTCCGTTCCTTAGAAGGAAAGATATTTTCAAAGAATATAACATTCCTTGATTCTATCGTCATTCCTTCATTCATATCAGAAATGTCTGATTTGTGCACTATAAATCGATATGCACTACTATTGTTTGTATATCCTATGAAAATGCAGTCAATCGTCTTAGGTCCGATCTTGACTTGCTTGGGCTTAGGTAATTCAACCTTAGCCAAACACCCCCACACTTTGAAGTATTTATAAGAAGGCTTACGATTATGCCATAATTCGTAAGGAGTCTTATTAATTCCTTTCTTAGGTATCTTATTAAGAATGTAGTTGGAAGAGAGTATGGCTTCCCCCCACAAGTTATCGGGTAAGCCAGAGCTTATAAACATTGCATTCATCATCTCTTTAAGAGTACGATTCTTGCGTTCAGCTACTCCATTAGACTGAGGTGTATATGGTGCTGTCGTTTGATGAATTATGCCAGATTCCCAGCATAAGTCTTCAAATGGAGCAACGTATTCTCCTCCTCTATCACTTCGAATCTTCTTAATTTTTACATTAATTTGATTTTCAACTTCATTCTTATAAGTTTGAAAAGCCCCTAAGGCTTCATCCTTACTTTTCAATAGATATACATAACAATATTTTGTGCAATCGTCTATAAATGTAATGAAATACTTTTTCCCACCTCGAGTTTGCACTAACTTTAGATCACAAATATCTGTGTGAATCAATTCAAGAGGTGTTGTGTTTCTTATTACTGCATTAAATGGTGCCTTAGTCATTTTTGCCTCAACGCAAATTTCACACTTGTTAGTCGAATCGGATTTAGACATCTGAATTAAATATTGATTCACTAACTTCTTAATTGTGTTAAAATTTACGTGTCCTAATCTATCATGCCATAAGCTAGGACTATCCAACAAGTAAACATAAGAAACAACACTTTTATTCTTCGCCTCAGGGCGGATTACGTTCATTACATTCATCTTGAAAAGGCCCTTCTCGAGGTAACCTTTTCCAAGGAAAAAAACCATTTTTGGTTAACACAAACTTGTCTGATTCAAACACTAATCTAAAATCGGCCTTGCTCAATAGAGCGTCGAAAACCAGGTTCTTAAGGATGTCTGAGACATGCAACACATCCAGTAAAGTCAACTACTTGCCTGAAGTCATCTTTAACACAACTTTTCCAATGCCCACAACATTGGAAGTACAGAGTTTCCCATATACAGCTTCCTTCCGGAAATGGGAGTGTAGGACGAGAAGCTCTCCTTATCTGCACAAATATGGCGGGTAGCACCTGTATCTATCCACCAATCCTTTGGATTGTCATCCAACTTAGCCAAATTGGCTTCAAACACCACAACAGGAAAATCAAGCTCCATGTCATTGAATGTACGCTCGCCAAAAATTTTATGAAAATTGGGAGTCGCCACGCCATGTTTTAAGGTACACTTTGAAAAACCTTTGAAAATAGAGAATTTGGGTTCGGGGGTCAGGTTACGTGTTGGGAAGAACCGAGAGTTCACCCAACACGCCTCGTCCGTAGACGAGTCTTTCTATGTTCAACATCCAAAACATTCAAGAGTGTGTGCGAATTGTGTGTGACAAAATATGTAATGAAATGCACATTAATGCTTTGTTTTATTGATCAACTGAGAGATTGCATCTTGTGAGCCTCTTGATGCAAGGGGGGCCACATCCCTACTACAAACTTGAGAACAGATTACAGTTGAAAAGTGATTTCTGCAGAATGGTAACTTGTGTCGCGTGACACAGGATCCACATGGCTAGTTGTGTCGCATGACACAGTAAGCCATATGCGGATTGTGTCGCGTGACACAGGAAGACATACGCAGAAACCATTACAGAATTGCATACAGAGTGAACTGATACCTATCCAAATCAAATTACATCAACAATTTAGCTCAGAAAACATATGAACCGACATCAGATCAATCAAGTGAGTATGGATATGGAGAGATCCACACTCCCTTGATGAACAAGCCAAAAATTACATTCAAATCACATCATAGGTATAAACAATACCAAGCACAGTGGATTAAACAGAGAGATGGCGATTGCCACCACTACTAGAAACAACCCTATTACCGACGGAATTTTACCGACGGACAACATCCGTCGGTAATACCGACGGACATAAAAGGTTTACCGACGGAAAAATAATTTTCATTTGCCGGGTTTTTTTTTTTTTAATTTTCATTTTGGTCCGTTGGTAGCTCTATTATTTCCGTCGGTAAAAGCTGCAGTCGGCAATACCGACGGACTCCGTCCGTCGGTAATAATACATATAAATATATACCCACGCCTTCTCCGGTCATTTAGGTCTAAATTAAAATCACTTCCTCCAGCGCCGTTGCCCCCGTTCGTTTAACGCCATCATTCCCGTCGTCGTCTCTAACCGGTGAGTCTCTCTCCCTCGTTTTCTCTATCTCTCTCTCTCTCTCTCATTAAATCCTTAAAAATCACTTCTAGCGCCGTTGATTCGCCGTCGCCGTTGCCCTTCCAGCGTCGTTGCCGTCGCCGTCCGCCCTCCCTCCGTTCAACTTCCGCCGTTTAAAATCCCTCCCGGTATTTATGATATTCCATCTCTCCGTTCAACTTGCCGTCCGCCCTCCCTACCTTTTTAATTTTGAAATTAAATCTTGTACATTGAATATTTATGATATTCCATCTCCACTATATTTTTTCTGTTTTTTTTTTATAACGTAAAAATAGAGCAATATGGATTTTGATCTGTTGAAAGGGGCTATATATGGATTTTGAATTGTTAAATTTGAGTTTGATTTGGGATAATATACTGTGCGTTTGAATGGTTGATCTTGTAGGAAAATGTATGATTATTAGCATATCTTTTGTGCGTAATATGTAATGGAAGAGGCAAGGAATGTGTTTTAATCATATGTGGGATGTATCGTTCAAAAAAATAAATAAATCATATGCTGGATGTTTGTTTAGACCCAAAGACGGAGTCCATTGCATTGTCAAATTTAATTTGTGAAGGATAACTCGTAGCTCGGTGGGGTATTAATTAGAGAATCAGATGAATGTCCAAAAAAGTTCAAAATTTACTCTTGGAGAGCAAATTTTAAAAGGTTTTGGATATTCATATTGGGACGGTGGGGTATTAATTAGAGAATCAGATGTAGTTTTAGCATGTGCATTTTGATGTATGGAATAAGTATATTTGTCTATAAGCATGTGTTTTTGTGCATTTATGGATTTAATTTCACTCGACTTTTCAAAGTGACAAGTTTATATTATTTTGGCATTCCACTCATTCCATTTCCTTTTGGATTAAAGTTCTATACATAACATGCTTTTACCCTTTTTTTAAACATTTTTTATTTACTTAAACATAATAGCAAGATTTTCGGGATTCCAACACTCGATTTATCTCTCTCACTTTCTCTCTCTCTCATTTGTCACAGCCATTCGCCGCCGTTGCCGCCGTTTGCCGCCGATTCTTTCCTAATTTCTTGTAAGGATTTCTCCTTTCTATTTCTCAAACACCATCACAAGATTTCTCAAAGGACTTCAGATAGCATATTAATTTAGGCTCAGTTTTATGTTTGATTGTAATATAGATAATAGAATATGTGCTTATTGTTATGAGCTATTTGGTCTGTTTGTCTCCACTGTGCAAACTGTAACCATTGTTTATCCGGACAAGAATTTGTGATTGTTTTTATAAATGTTTATATGCTTCATAATATGTATAGTCAAAGGGGGAGTGAGGGGGGTGAATGTATAAAATTAATAAATAAAAAATAAAAATAAAAAAAATGAAATAAAAATAAGTAAAAAATGAAATAAAAAAAAAAAAAAAAAAAAAAAAAACAAAATAAATAAATAAATAAATAAATAAAATAAATAATAATAAAATAATAATAATAATAATAAATAATAATACTAAAAATATAATAATAATAATAAAAAAATAAAATAAAATAAAAAATAAAAATAAATAAAACAAAACAAAATAAATAAATAAATAATAATAAATAATAATAATAAAATAATAATAATAATAAATAATAATAATAATAATAAAAATATAATAATAATAAAAAAAAATAAAAAATAAAAAAAAAAAAAAAACAAAATAAATAAATAAATAAATAAATAAATAATAATATAATAATAATAATAATAATAATAAATAATAATAATAATAATAATAATAATAATAATAATAATAATAATAATAATAATAATAATAATAATAATAATAATAATAATAATAAATATAATAAATATAATAATAAAAAATAAAATAAAAAATAAAAAATAAAAATAAAAATAAAAATATACATATATGTATATATATAAATAAGATGAGAGCCTTTCTCACCCACAGCTATCAAAATCCGTCCATCTTTGATCAAAAAAGATAGAGCAAATAAGTTCTCCACTGTTTGAGCAAATGATTTTCTGTTTAATAAGAGTTTTTCCAGTTTCACTGTCCTCTTCTCTCTAAGGATCTTAAACATCACAACCATGTTCTTGTTAGTGTCTGTTTTATCTTACTGGTGGTATACGGTCACAAGTAAAAACAAGGTAACAGTATAACACCAGTGAAGAGAAAACAGAATTTTTCTCCAATTTTTTCAATCTCCACCTTCCATTTACCCAAGATCCTGATTGCAGAATCTTCCTCGTGAGCATGAAAGCTGGCAGTGTTGCTCTCAATCTCATGGTTGCTTCGCAAAACATGCAAAGCAACCGTGAGATTGAGGGCAACACCGCCGCCTTTCAAGCTCATGAGGAAGATTCCTGCAATCAGATCTTGGGTAAATGGAAGGTGAAGATTGAAAAAATGGAGGAAGACTCTGTTTTCTCTTCACCGGTGTTATACTGTTACCTTGTTTTTACTTGTGACCGTATACCACCAAACTGAAGAGTAAAACAGTAATCGTCAAGAACATGGCCGTGATGTTTGAGATCCTTAGAGAGGAGGACAAAGAAACCGAAAAACCTATATTAAACAGAAAATCCTTTGCTTCAAACAATGAGAACTTGTTTGCTCTGTCTTTCTTGGTCTAAGGCCGAGATAGGGTTTTGATAGTTGTGGATGATAACGACTCTCATCTTGTTTATTGATCAAAATTATGCATGTTATGGTAATGAATAAAAATAAAAATTATGCACGATTATATGATTTGTAAATATCATTATTGTCTATTAAAATTGCTTGATTTTCGATTATAAAGCAAGTAGACAAAGTGATATTTGCAATTCATACGTGTATAATGTATGGGATGGAAGCCGACCCCAATTCTAAACCTAATGGACATGAATTGTCCTTTCACCCTAGAGAATGATATACTTAACAACAAAGAATTAAATATTAATATTTAAAATTATTCACATCCACCTAAACCGACTACCGAGACCAATTTGTGTTGAAAATTCTGAAAATTAAATAGTTCCAGAAGCCGGTGTGAATTAGGGTTAGGGTTTGATATCAATAAACCTAAATGAAGTGTCTTTTTATTTGTATATATATTGATATATTATTTTTATTTGTATATATAATATACTAGTTTAGATATGTCGGGTCGAGGTGGCAATCGTTCAAAGAGAGGGAAGGTTGCGGGTTTTGTCCATCGTCTTGTTTCACCAAGGACTGGAGGGAGGGGCTCTACGTCTGGTTCAGGACGTAGTGATGATGATTTGAGCAGTCAAGGTAATGTAAGCTCTAGTGTTCCAGTTAGTGAACCATCCGGACGGGTTAATTTGGACGCAATTATTAATGAGAAAGGAAAAATGGAAATATCTATCTCTCCCAGTGGCCAGTAAATATTATTTAATTGTAAATGTTATATATATAATGTTTACATTTTATTATTGTCTTTTTATTTGTATATATATTGATATATTGTTTTTCAATTAATATCTTATAGGTTTATACATGGTGGTTGTCAAGATCCTGCTAGATGGTTTGGGGATTTATTCAGTGGGTATAATTTTGAGGAATTTTATCCCACCCCAAAGTCAATATCAAAAGAGGTGTACGCTATCTGGTATAGCCAGTTTCGGGTAAAATTACTTAATTCTCTTTTCTTTGTAAAGTTTGTAGACTATTCCCTTGTGTATTTAACTACTTTTACTATTTTTGTAGCACATATATTCATGCCATGGGTTTACCGACGTTCAAATCGAGGCGGCTTTCAAGAAATTGGTTGCTAAGCGGTACGCTGGGAAAGTGTACGACATGAAAAGAAAGTGGCTAAATGATGGTTTTCCTCCAGCTAATTTCTCCACTGGTGCGTGGGAGCAGTGGGAAGCCTATTGGAACAGTGAGAAATTTCAAAAAAATTCAGAAATTGCAAAGAAGAATAGGAACTCACAAGAGGGGCGGGGGAGTGTGCACACTGGAGGATCAATTAACTTCAGCGAGACTTGGTCCAGAATGGTAAACTTACTTCATTTATTATCCGTTTGTAAATTAAGCAATACTCTATTTGATTCATATATTGTTATTCTTTGATAGGCTTTTTAAAGTTTTAATTTTTTTGTATGTTAAGCGTAAGAAACACGGAGAAGATGAGGCTGATGCTGCTGCTGTGTTTCTGGCTACACATACTGCGGAGGCTGCTGATGGCTCAGGGCCACAATGGGTCAACCCTTATTACCAGACCCTTTATGTAAGTGTTAATAGTATTTTCTATTAGTAAATTATAAATTATTTAGTTAAAGAAATATTATTTTCTACCATAGTGTATAATGTATTTTTTTTTTTTCAGGAAGAGTATGATAGGCGGGCTCGTGAGGAGGCTATTGAAGAGGGAAGTTTGGCTCCTGAGAGCACCGAGCGGCCCGCCTTTCGTGAAAAGCTTTGGGCGGCCATTGTCCTCCGAGACAAGCAACCAAAGGGAGACCGCTTGCCTGGATTCGGAGGACATGGTGCGGGGTATTTTAACATGCCATTCTGCAGCCCTACTACGCAATACTTTTCATCTTCTTCCTCCGGCGGCAGTCATCATGTTGATCAAGAAGCGTTTGATGATCGGGTCAACAGAGAGGTTGAGAGGCGAGTGGAGCTGATCCAGAGCCAGGTGCGAGCCCGGTGGAGGCCCGGTGCAAACCCAGGTGCGGACCCGGATGCGCGCCGGTGGAGGCCCAGTGCGAGTATATTGGAGCAACAGCTTGAGCAGCGCATGCAACAATACTTGGCTACCATGAATTTGCAATCACAGCCACAGCCACGTAATAGCGGTAACGCTTCTGATGAGTCAGTCGGTCAATACCTTAGGCGAAGTGGCGGTGGTAGCGGCGGTGGTAGCGGTAGCGGCAGCGCTCGTGGTCGGGGTCGTGGTTGATTGACATTCATTTTATTTGGCTGGCATGTAATGTAAACAAATATATTTTGTTTCCCTTTCTCTTCCCTTTTCCCCAAGCGAAACAATTTCCTTTTCCCCTTTTCCCCTTTCCCTTTCCTCTTTCCCCTTTTCCCCTTTCCCCTTTCCCCTTTCGCTTTAGGTTGTTTGATACAGTTTCACTTTATTTGATGTTCAAACAAAACATTTTCCCTTCCCCTTTTCCCTTTCCCATTACCCCTTTTCCCTTTGTTTGTAGGTTGTTTGTGTTTCTTTTATGTTGGGATTTGTTTAAAACAGGTTTGACAGGTTTACAGGTGGTTTTAATAATAAAATATAATTTTTTAAAAAAAATCTGGTCAAATTACCGACGGATATTTCCGTCGGTAAATAATTAAAAACACAAAAAATAAAATTAATTACCGACGGACATATCCGCCGGAAATGTTTCAAATTGCCGACGGACATATCCGCCGGTAAATATTATTTTTTCCGACGGATTTAACCGTCGGTAAGTGTTTTTAATATTTTATTATTTCAATATTTACCGACGGAAATGTCCGTCGGTAACCTCCGGCAATTGCTCCGGCAAACCGGCCGGCGTACCTGCTTTCCGACGGACAATTTCCGGCGGAATTTTCTGTTTCCCGACGGACTATCCGCCGGTATCACCGACGGAAATGGTCCGTCGGTATTACCAACGAATTATTTCCGACGGAATTCGACGGACTATTACCGTCGGTAATGCCCATTTACCGACGGATATGGAGAACTACCGACGGAAATGTCCGTCGGTAAGAAGCCTGATTCTAGTAGTGCACTTGATAATTAAAGCAGATGGAGCTCAATTATCAAGTGGATGAATAGAGAGTGAATATGAATTGTACAAGGAGCAAATATGAGAGAGAGAGAGAGAGAGGAAGGGAATTCGTTACCCTTGTAGTCCTCAACCTCTACACCAAGTTAGGTGTAGAGACCTTCGATTCAGCTGCTGGAATGAGATTTCGATCTCAGATTTGAGGAAGAGCTGTGGTCTTCAATGGTATGTATGAAGTATGGGGGTAGATGGGTAAGATGTGTATGGGAGATGAGGGAATTGGTGTAGGTTTGTGTGGAAGGAGGAGAGAAACAAGTTTCTGGGGGAATTTTGGCAGGGTGACAGTAGGGAGTGAAAAAGGGCTCCAGAAATGAGAGGGGAAGGGTCCTATTTATAGGCTGCTGGTGAGGGAAACTTCTATCGCACGGCGTAACGCTTCAGCTTTCCGTGGCTCGTTGTGTCGCGTGACCTGACATGCCATGCTTGTTCTCAGCGCCAACTTGCCGTTCTGGAACCTTCCAAGGTAATTCCTCTTAGGTCCAAAATGGTTTAATTCCCTGTAGGTCCTTTTGCATGGAAGAATGACTTAAAAGCACTTCCTTCGCAGGAAACTTATAAAAAGTTCCCGAAAGTCTCGAAATGGACCGGAAATTTACCAAAATGCCCCTAGTGCAATTTTATTATATTAAAAGGCACTCATAAAGGGTCGCAAATTGGATTGGCGTACTCACAGAGCCCCTCGGCAACGTCACTTATGGAAGAAGTGAGGTTGTCGATAAAAAGGACCCAATCCCAATGAGCGGCTGGGGAATACGACAGATGGAGGAAAATGATTGATGTGATTGGATGGATGGACCTTTTGATAAAGGATTCCTACATATCTCGGGTGGGAATCAATCCGGTCGTAGTTCGAACAAGTGAGAGCGTACGGCGTCTCGAACCGAGAAGTGAGACATACGGTGTCTCCAACCGAAGTGATAATGAGGTGAGACATATAGTGTCTCGAACCGAAGTGAAAATGACGTGAGACATACGGTGTCTCCAACCGAAGTGATAATGAGGTGAGACATACGGTGTCTCGGACCGAAGTGAAAATAACGTGAGACATACGATGTCTCGAATCGAAGTGATAATGAGGTGAGACATACGGTGTCTCCAACCGAAGCGATAATGAAGTGAGGCATACGTTGTCTCCAACCGAAGTGATAATAAGGTGAGACATACGGTGTCTCGGACCGAAGTGATAATAAGGTGAGACATACGGTGTCTCGGACCGAAGTGATAGTGAGGTGTGACATACGGTGTCTCGGACCGAAGTGATAGTGAGGTGAGACATACGGTGTCTCGGACCAAAGTGATACCGAAGTGAAAGTGAGGTGAGACATACGGTGTCTCGGACCGAAGTGAAAGTGAGGTGAGACATATGGTGTCTCGGACCGAAGTGATAATGAGGTGAGACACACGGTGTCTCGGATCGAAGTGATAGTGAGGTGAGACACACGGTGTCTCGGACCGAAGTGATAGTGAGGTGAGACATACGGTGTCTCGGACCGAAGTGATACTATGTAATGAAAATATGATGATTTGTAGCTTGAAAGAGATATCCGTTCATACCTGTGCTGTGCTTACCTGCAGGGATAGATGTAGCTGTCGGAGGGTCTTAGGCTACAATTGCTGATGTTGATGGAGGATTGTAGCTGCCGGAGGGTCTTAGGCTACTATTTGCTGATGTTCGTGGCTGCCGAAGGGACTTAGACCACTGTTGTCGCGAAGTTGTGGAAAAAATGTAGCTGCCAAGGGACTTAGGCTACTATTTGTTGATGATGAAAGGTAGCTGCCAGGGGACTTAAGCTACTATTTGTTGATGATGAAAGGTAGCTGCCAGGGGACTTAGGCTACTATTTGTTGATGATGAAAGGTAGCTGCCAGGGGACTTAGGATCTCTACTGGCGATAAGGGATTCTTGGTTTGCCATGCCAGGGACGGTCTTTGTTGATGATTTGCTATGTAGAACGAGCTTTTGATAAAGATCCGCCCATGAGAACGGGCTTTTGGTGATGATTTGCCCATGAGAACCGGCTTTGATGTCCCTGAGACTGATGAGCATTATTGCTTGGAGATTGGGGCAGCTGAAGCCTTTTTTGACAAGCATTGCTTGGAGACTGAGGCAGCTAAGGCTCTTTCAGACAATGCTGATGAATCCGGAGATGCCGAGACTGATGAAGATGATAAAGGCAGAAAATGCCACCTGCAGGGTTTGAAGTCTTTGTCCAGATTGTGATTTGAGGAGCAATCCCCATGATCAGATCCTGATCACTTTACCTGTGAGGGGAGGAAAGAGAAACACACACTCTAGGCACTTTGCATTTTATTTGATTTGGATTTGATTATTGTTAAGCTTATGCCTTATTAATCTTGATGCAGGAGTCCATCTCGACTGGAGATGAAAATGAGGACTTTGTGTGGCTGGACGAGTAGATATGTATGCGTAGAAAATGCTATGGTGGATTTTATGATGGGATATGATGTGATGATGTATGTATGGTGATGAATGGGGTGAACCTTCTCCCATGAGGTGGGGAATTGTATGAGTGATGATTGAGGAATGTATGGATGACATGATGCAGACTAGGCAAGTCGGGGATGCTCCCTGAGAGTACAGATTGCAGTAGGTCAATTGTTGTTGATAAGAACAGAGTGTCTCGTGCACCCGGGACGGCAGGCAGCAGAGGAAGTGCAGAGAATGCCCTGGTTATGAAGAGACGACTAGGCGAATCCCCAGTTGATAACGCAAAGCAAACCCGGAGGGAATCTGGTAAGGAGAGCCTGAGAGAACAGCTTAACAAAGCCCCAACTTGGAGAGATTCAAAGCAGCCTTATTGCAGTCAGAGTCATCTAGTGGCCAAGGAGGCAACCATCTTTCCGGACCTTAGTTAATCAGTTATTGGACAAGACTCGGAAATGTATACGTGCAGGGGCGCATCTTTCGAAAGGTGGGAATGAATTCCGATTTTGTGTAACACACTCGCTTTGGGTTTGACTCTTTTGAGAGAGTATAAGCATCACAAGGTGTGTAAAAGTGTATGGAAGCCCCTGCTTGACAGAAAAACAATGTTTGGCTCTATCTTCCTGTGATGGAGAGAGAGAAGACTTGTTGAGACATTTGAAAACCTGTCTTATTCGTGATGATCACAAGGCTGCTTAAAACCCTTTATTGATGTTCGGGTTATTCAACCACTAAGCTTGATATGAACAAATATTTTGATTAATCGTGAGGAAAGAACCAACTGATATCCAGAATCAAATTCGGAAGGATGGAAAGTGTCTAGGAACGGTCCTTGATGAGACAGGATTTTCTGAGATTTGTTTGTGATTTCGACCGGACCATTTCTGGTTGCCTACGTTCCCCTCCCTGGGAGGAGCTCAGGTCGCCGTAGTTCGGGCTTATCCCGATTGAAGAGAGTCTTTGAGGATTGGATAATTGAGGAACATGTCTCCCTGGAGTGTCAATAAAAGACACGAATGCGAAGCCCCAGTGAGGCCTCCACGGGAAGTGTTTGTGGAGGAGAACTGAAATATGCTCACATGAAGTGTCAAATGAATTGGATTTGCACAATCTTTGATTGATGATCTTTCCGAGATGGATTTGGCTCCGATTTAAGCAAGCAATGAAGCGTTAATCTGATTTAGATCTCAAAGATATTAGAATAAAACTGTTATCCAGTAGGAACTGTAGCTGGGTTTCAAGGATTCGATCAGCCATCGGGTGATTTGGATCTTTGTACATCATGACCTCTTAATATGAGAGATCGGCTGGGCTTTTTGCTGACTAAACCTCTAAAGATGAGAGGTTGCCTCATGGGGATGTGTTTGGGATTTCTATGGCGAGGAAATCGATTGTCTTTAAGAATGAGAGGTCAAATTTTGACTTTGGCCGAAGGCAAGGGTAATGGTAATAGGAATATCCTCTAAAAGTGAGAGGATGGTTTGGGATTGGTTTGGTGGATACTGATGAGAGGAAGTCCAAGCCATCGAGAACTTTTGTGAACTTGCGGGAATTCGAGCTCCTTTTGAACATTGGAGAGCTTCTCGAGAAGTCGGGGATTTTTGCTATATTGTGAGGATCTAAAGTCCTTCTTTTGAGAATTTGGAAGGCCCCTTGAGGAGTTGAGGATTGTATCTGTCCTTCCTTCACAACTTGAGTATTTTGCGCACCGCCGATTCTCGAAGCTAACTTCTTGGCATTGCTTGAACTTCTCTTAGCACGGAGCAAAGATGATGGCTAAACGGGGTTTCAAAATATTCCGATCTTGAAGTTAAAGGGTATTGTTTAGTGAGGGTGAGGTAATGGTTTCCCTAGGGTGAAAGGTTTCAACCGCAATCCCTACCGAATGATCTAAACGAGATTAAGTCTTCATTGCTTGCTTAAGCTTACTTGAGAAGGATTCATGCAAATTCTTCGAGCAACGAGATGATGAGGATGATGAAAGAGATGTGAGCATATGGGATGTGAGATGGGGAATTGATAAGCCCCAATTTGAGAAGGATATCATTTGATTTTCTCACTCCGATCAATTTAAATATTAATCATTTCAATGCATTAGTGGTTGAGCAGCACAAGTGATCATGTGGAATAAAACCATTTCAATTAAGTATAATGTGGGTGTGCAAGTGATGTCTCGAGTCTAGCAAGAAGAGAATCAAAGATTTTTATTACTGCAAAAGCTAAACTGGCCCAAAGTGGACTCGACAGACTCATGACAACGTAAAGGACACTCTAGGACCTATGACGCTGACTGACTGACTTCTCCGTCTTCGGGTGGGATAGCCTCTGGGCTTCTGCTGATATCATTGAAGAGGATTGGAGACAACATTGGGGCGAGCCTTCTCAACCTTTCCATCATCAACAAGTCTTTGAATGACCTTCTTCAAAGGGACGCAGTCATTGGTGATGTGGCTCTGATACTGGTGATATTGGCAATACTTGCTATGATCCAAGTCCGGATTGGGTTTGGTGGGGTTGTAGTTATCAAGTGGCTTGATCATTCCTTTTCGAACTAACCCCTTGAAGGCCTCTTCGGTAGTCATTCCGAGATCATCAAACTGATACTGTTTACAGGGCGGAAACTGCTGTTTATTCTGGTCCCTTGTCTGGAGATTATTGACACTGTTGTCGATAAACGTCTCCTTTGTTTTCGGGGTTGCTAGAGTTGTTACTCCGTACCGAAAGCCACCATCATTGCTGACATTGGTGTTTGATGCAAGGTTAAAGTGTCTGTTCTCACTGCGGGATCCCATCCCGACCATCTCCTTCAAGTCGGGATACCATCCAGTACCTATGGCTTCACGAAGGGCTGGCTTCACACATGATAGAAAAATGTCCTTTTGATCTTGTAGCGGGATTGGTTCAGACAGTTCATTCAATTTGGCATTCCAACGCTTGTAGAAATCGTGATTGACTCATCACTCCTTTGGATGGTGCCAACCAAATCATCCCTGGTCGTGCGCCACTCTAAATTCCCGCGGTACTTATCAAGAAAGAGTTCGGTGATCTGGATCCAGGTAGATCTAGCCTCAGACTTAAGAGTTAGAAACCATGTCAAGGCAGGACCCTTGAGAGTGAGATGGAAATGTTGAGCCATAAACTCGGGTGTACAACCCATTGCCCCCATGGTCATCACATATGTGTCAATGTGAGTTTTCGGACATGCTGAGCCATCAAATTGTATTTTGGGATTCTTGAACTTATAAGGAAGAGGCTTTACTTGTCCTGAATCAACAACTTTGAGTCCACTTGATCCTACAGTCAACTTGTCAATCTGTTGATGCATCTGTTTTAACAACGCAATCACCTCTGGGGCCATCCCCGAAAGCTGAGGAATAGAGGGAGCAGCAGTTGAAGAAGGCTCAGAACTGGCCAATTGGAAGAAAGATGGCTGAGCTGACCCAGATGTTGGTGGTAGACTGAAAGATGCTGGAGTTGACAAATAATTAAACTGACTGATTGGAGAATTCTGATTCTGCATAAAAGCACTAGCAGGCATGTAAGGAGCTGGCCTCGGATGTTGCATAGATGATGAACCAAATCCAAAAGTTGAACCCATTAAAGGCTGAGACCGACATCCCTGAGGTTGAGGCTGGCTAGCAGGAAACTGCAGAAAACCATCTGGTAGGCGATTCCCGAGTAAGGAGTGCGGATTACGATCTTGGGCGTTACCACTGGAAGTGAGGACCATGGCCCGACCTGCGATGCGAGAACCTGGAAACAACTAGCCTTGACTGTTCGGAAGCTGGGACCCAAACTGGCTTAGAGGCACGGAAGCATTGGGAATTGGTGAGGAGGTCAGATCATAGAAGATCGGCTGTGGTCCTCCAGCTAAACCAAAACTTGTTTGAGGGTTTGATTGCACACCCTGACTCGGAACTTGAATTGGGTGAGATGTTGAAGCAAGGGGAGGAAGAGAGACATTTCTGGCCTCAACATCAAACTCGTTGGCATTAGTAATCTCCTCATAAGTCCCATCAGCACATCGGATCACAGCAATACCACGGCTTCTCATTGCTTCTACAAACTTAGAGTGTGCTGCCTCTTCTCTAGCTTTAGCGGCTTGAGCGAGTAACTGAGCCTCAAGCTCTCTAACTAGAGCGGCTTCCATACTAGCCCTCATCTCTTCCATAGACAGATCATGCATGTCTTGTTGACCCATAGAAGATGAACCCCCAGATTGAGTAGTCATACCCTTTTCTGGACTAGACATCTCTGAAATTGAATCGGATGCAAGCTCTGCTGAAACTGCAACTGCCTCAAAGACGTGAACCAAACGAGCACCGGGAGTCGGATCGCGCGCCCAACTTGCCGTAACTGGAGAGGAGAGAGCGTGTACAAGGCGGAGGATACACTACCAGAAAAACAGGTTTTAGCGACGGAAATTTCCGTCGCTAAATCCAAATTTCCGTCGCTAAAATTAAACAGCGACGGAATGTCGGTACCAGCCCGTCGCAGTGCTCCGACGGCTCAATTTCCGTCGGTATATTTTGATTTTACCGACGGAATTAATTCCGTCGCTGATTTACTGACATCAGCGACGGAAATTTCCGCAGCTGAAATTAATTTAATTTAATTAATTTTTATTTCAGCGACGGAAATTTTCGTCGCTGAAATAAAAATTAATTAAATTAAATTAATTTCGGCGGCGGAAATTTCCGTCATTTGGAATAAAAATTAATTAAAATAAATTAATTTCAGCTGACGGAATATTCCGTCAGTGAAATAAATTTATTTTAATTAATTTTATTCCGGCTGACGAAAAATTCCGCCTGAAAAAAAAATTAATTAAATTAAATTAATTTCGGCGACGGAATATTAATATCATTGGAATAAAAATTAAATTAAATAAAATTAATTCGACGGAAATTTCCGTCATTGTGTTAATTAATATTAATTTAATTTTTATTTCGGCGGAATATTCCGTCAACGATATAATATATTTTAATTTTATTTTTATTTCAGCGACGGAATATTCCGTCACGATATTATTTATTTTTATTAAATTTTTATTTCGGCGGCGGAATATTCCGTCGCTAATAATTCAATAAATAAAAAAAATCAAAAATGTCAAAATTAAAATTTTTTTTTTTTTTCAATATTGAATAATCATTTTCATTGTTATTTTTTATTTTTTCAAAATTATTTATGTCAAAATTATTAAGACTTCAACATGTAACACAAACTCCTTCCCCAGCAGTCTTATCAATGGATAAATCCATATAAGTTCCATTCCATTGTCGACATTCATATTCAACCAATTAGGCACTTGAGTCCATTTTTGCCTTCAATTTTGAGGAACTTATGGACTTGAGAATAAATGAATGCCAAAGGAAACATATTGAATCGGGAGTGCTTGAATAAGGCTTTTCATGGGAGGTCGAGACGTGAATCTGCTAGGATATAAACTCCATGTACACTAATAAAGACATTATGAAACTCTATGAACAAAGAGAATATCGAATAAGACCACCATCTCATAGGATTCGCATACTCGAATGCGAGTACGGTTTTGAAATCCAATTGAAATAGTTTGTGTGTGAGAGAGAGTGTGTGTGTGTACGTGTGTGAAGAGAGAGAGGAAGACCGCAACCGGTTTTGGGGAAGACTTCATTTGGTGAGGAATCGGTTGTCGTGCTTGGCGTTGTTGGGGGCGGCGAACGGATCGTCGCCAGGAGAAAGGGAATGACGGTGACCTTGGCCAGGAGAAGAAGAGCTTTGGTTTGGGTCGTGGTTTTGGATACGGAGAGTGAGGGTGTTGATTTGTGGCTTGGCCGGAGAAGGAGATTGGGATTGGAAGTAGGGAAATCGATGACGGTGAACGGGAGAAGGAGAATGGTGATTTTGGGGTAGAGAAACGAGAGGGGTGAGGAAGGATTCACCGGCCAATGGGTTTTAGAGATGAATGAAGGACGGGTTGGGTCTGGGGAGATCGATGATGGCAATCGGAGAAGGAGGGTGGCCTTGGGTCACCGGTGAGGACGGTTGTAGTGGTCGAAGAAGGCGACGATTGGGAGGGCTCTGTAATTTGCGGCTAGAGAGAGAGAGTGTGTGTGTGAGAGAGAGTGTGTGTATGTGTGCAGGAAGAGGAAGTGTGTGTGTGTGTGTGTGTGTGAGAGAGAGAGAGTGTTTATATATATATATATATATATATATATATATATATATATATATATAAGGATTAATTTGTTTGTTAAAATGTGAGTAAGGAATTTGGACCATTGATTTAATATGAATGGATGGTTGAGATGGTGATCCAAGTGAAATAGTTTGTTAAAATGTGAGCCATTGGATTCAACTTAAATGTGTTAATATGAATGGATGGTTGAGATTGTGATCCAAGTGAAATAGTTTGTTAAAATGTGAGCCATTAGATTCAACTTAAATGTGTTATTATAAATGGCTTAGATGGAGATCCATGTGAAAAATATGACTTAATAATAAATGATGTAATAATGATACTTAGTTTTTTTTTGAAAAAAATTTAATTCATTTAAAATCTAATTAAATTATTTAATAATAATAATTGTATAATAAATGTAAATGCTTAGTACTACAATAATAATTAGTAATAACATAATAATAATTGAGTTAAAAATATATGTCATTATTTAGGATTTTTAGGGTTTTATGTGTCCCGATCTTGTGAAAATGGTATACGGCTACCTCGTTTATTTTTTTTTAATTTTTTTCTACATTCTAAATGACATTTAAAGTGTTTTTCATCTTTATGACTTTCCTCAAAATCCAAATGGAAATTGAGTTACAAATATGTGCCATTATTTAGGGTTTTAAGGAATGTGTCCCGATCTTGTGAAAATGGTATACGGCTACCTAGTTTATTTATTTTTTATTTTTTTCTACATTCTAAATGACATTTAAAGTGTTTTTCATCTCTATGACTTTCCTCAAAATCCAAATGGAAATTGAGTTACAAATATGTGCCATTATTTAGGATTTTAAGGAATGTGTCCCGATCTTGTGAAAATGGTATACGGCTACCTCGTTTATATTTTTTTATTTTTTCTACATTCTAAATGACATTTAAAGTGTTTTTCATCTTTATGACTTTCCTCAAAATCCAAATGAAAATTGAGTTACAAATATGTGCCATTATTTAGGGTTTTAAGGAATGTGTCCCGATCTTGTGAAAATGGTATACGGCTATCTCGTTTATTTTTTTTTAATTTTTTTCTACATTCTAAATGACATTTAAAGTGTTTTTCATCTTATGACTTTCCTCAAAATCCAAATGGAAATTGAGTTAAAAATATGTGCCATTATTTAGGGTTTTAAGGAATGTGTCCCGATCTTGTGAAAATGGTATACGGCTACCTCGTTTATTTTTTTTTAATTTTTTTCTACATTTTAAATGACATTTAGGCTCCGTTTGTTTCATGGAAAACAAATGTTTTTCTTGTTTTCGGGTGTTTGTTTTAAGTAAAATGTTTTCCGAAAAATGTTTTACCTACTTTCGAGTGTTTGGTAACCACTTGTAAAAGAAAGTCAAATGTAAAACATTTTACAAGGATGTAAAAAAAGGAGGTTTTCTTTGTAAAATGATTTACCAATTTCAAATTCGTAAATCATTTTACAACTCTTGTTCTTGGCCTTAATGTACAACTCATATTACACTCGGTACAACATAATAATAATAATTAAAAAAAAAATTTTAACTGCCCCCACCCACCCCAACCCCCCCCCCAAAATTTTTTTATTTTTTTTTTTTGAAGCGCCCCACCCACCCCTGCCTACCCCACCCCCAAATTTTTTTTTTTTTTTTGAAACCGCCCCACCCACCCCGCCTACCCCACCCCCCACCCCCCACCCTCCCCCACCCCCTCAAATTTTTTTTTTTTTTTTTGAAACCGCCCCACCCCCCGCCTACCCCACCCCCCTACCCACCCCCCCACCCCAAAAAAAAAAAAATTTTTTTATTTTTTTTGAAACCGCCCGCCCACCCCGCCTACCCCCCAATTTTTTTTTATTTTTTGAAACCGCCCCACCCACCCCCTACCCACCCCCACTTGCCCAAAAAATTTTTTTTTTTGAAACCGCCCCACCCACCCCGCCACCCCACCCCACCCCCGCCTACCCCACCCCTACCCCCCCCAAAAAAAAAAATTTTTATTTTATTTTTTTTTTGGAAACCGCCCCTGCCTACCCCCCAAAATTTTTTTATTTTTTATTTTTTTGGAAACCGCCCACCCACCCCGCCTACCCCACCCCCACTTTCACCCCAAAAAAAAAAATTTTTTTTTGGAAACCGCCCACCCACCCCCGCCTACCCCACCCCCTACCCACCCCACCCCCCAAAAAAATTTTTTTTTGGAAACCGCCCCACCCACCCCCTGCCTACTCCCACCCCCAAAAAATTTTTTTTTTTTTTGTTTTGGAAACCGCCCCACCCACCCCCCCCCCCAATTTTTTTTATTTTACACCCCCTACCCACCCCCCCCCCCAAAAAAAATAATTTTTTTTTATTTTTTATTAAAAAATTAAAAAAAAAATTGGGGGAAATGGGTAAGCAGAGTGGGTGGGGCGGTTTCCAAAGTTGATTTAAATTAATAAAAAAAAGTGACATTTTCGGAAAACATTTTCGTCAAATTTGCCAAACAACTGAAAACAAGACCATGATATTTTATAAGAAAACATTTTACATGGAAATCTTTTTACATGAAAATATTTTACAAGGAAACCTTTTTACATGAAATCATTTTACATGAAAACATTTTCCAGAAAATGTTTTACGCGAAACAAACGGAGCCTTAAAGTGTTTTTCATCTTATGACTTTCCTCAAAATCCAAATGGAAATTGAGTTACAAATATGTGCCATTATTTAGGGGTTTTAGGGTTTTATGTGTCCCGATCTTGTGAAAATGGTATACGGCTACCTCGTTTTTTTTGTTTTGATTTTTTTCTACATTCTAAATGACATTTAAAGTGTTTTTCATCTTTATGACTTTCCTCAAAATCCAAATGGAAATTGAGTTAAAAATATGTGCCATTATTTAGGGTTTTAAGGAATGTGTCCCGATCTTGTGAAAATGGTATACGGCTACCTCGTTTATTTTTTTTTAATTTTTTTCTACATTCTAAATGACATTTAAAGTGTTTTTCATCTTTATGACTTTCCTCAAAATCCAAATGGAAATTGAGTTAAAAATATGTGCCATTATTTAGGGTTTTAAGGAATGTGTCCCGATCTTGTGAAAATGGTATACGGCTACCTCGTTTATTTTTTTTTTATTTTTTCTACATTCTAAATGACATTTAAATTGTTTTTCATCTCTATGACTTTACTCAAAATCCAAATGGAAATTGAGTTACAAATATTTGCCATTATTTAAGGTTTTAAGGAATGTATCCGATCTTGTGAAAATGGTATACGGCTATCTCGTTTATTTTTTTTTATTTTCTACATTAAATGACATTTAAAGTGTTTTTCATCTTTATGACTTTCCTCAAAATCCAAATGGAAATTGAGTTACAAATATGTGCCCATTATTTAGGGTTTTTAGGAATGTATCCCGATCTTGTGAAAATGGTATACGGCTATCTCGTTTATTTTTTTTTTTAATTTTTTCTACATTCTAAATGACATTTAAAGTGTTTTTCATCTTATGACTTTCCTCAAAATCCAAATGGAAATTGAGTTACAAATATGTGTCATTATTTAGGGTTTCAAGGAATGTGTCCCGATCTTGTGAAAATGGTATACGGCTATCTCGTTTATTTTTTTAATTTTTTTATACATTCTAAATGACATTTAAAGTGTTTTTCATCTTATGACTTTCCTCAAAATCCAAATGGAAATTGAGTTACAAATATGTGTCATTATTTAGGGTTTCAAGGAATGTGTCCCGATCTTGTGAAAATGGTATACGGCTATCTCGTTTATTTTTTTTTAATTTTTTTCTACATTCTAAATGACATTTAAAGTGTTTTTCATCTTATGACTTTCCTCAAAATCCAAATGGAAATTGAGTTACAAATATGTGCCATTATTTAGGGTTTTTAGGGTTTTTTGTGTCCCGATCTTGTGAAAATGGTATACGGCTACCTCTTTTATTTTTTTTAATTTTTTTCTACATTTTAAATGACATTTAAAGTGTTTTTCATCTTATGACTTTCCTCAAAATCCAAATGGAAATTGAGTTACAAATATGTGCCATTATTTAGGGGTTTTAGTGTTTTATGTGTCCCGATCTTGTGAAAATGGTATACGGCTACCTCGTTTATTTTTTTTTTAATTTTTTTCTACATTCTAAATGACATTTAAAGTGTTTTTCATCTTTATGACTTTCCTCAAAATCCAAATGGAAATTGAGTTAAAAATATGTGCCATTATTTAGGGTTTTAAGGAATGTGTCCCGATCTTGTGAAAATGGTATACGGCTACCTCGTTTATTTTTTTTTAATTTTTTTCTACATTCTAAATGACATTTAAAGTGTTTTTCATATTTATGACTTTCCTCAAAATCCAAATGGAAATTGAGTTAAAAATATGTGCCATTATTTAGGGTTTTAAGGAATGTGTCCCGATCTTGTGAAAATGGTATACGGCTACCTCGTTTATTTTTTTTTATTTTTTCTACATTCTAAATGACATTTAAAGTGTTTTTCATCTTTATGACTTTCCTCAAAATCCAAATGGAAATTGAGTTACAAATATGTGCCATTATTTAGGGTTTTAAGGAATGTGTCCCGATCTTGTGAAAATGGTATACGGCTATCTCGTTTATTTTTTTAATTTTTTTCTACATTCTAAATGACATTTAAAGTGTTTTTCATCTTATGACTTTCCTCAAAATCCAAATGGAAATTGAGTTACAAATATGTGTCATTATTTAGGGTTTCAAGGAATGTGTCCCGATCTTGTGAAAATGGTGTACGGCTATCTCGTTTATTTTTTTTAAATTTTTTTCTACATTCTAAATGACATTTAAAGTGTTTTTCATCTTATGACTTTCCTCAAAATCCAAATGGAAATTGAGTTACAAATATGTGTCATTATTTAGGGTTTCAAGGAATGTGTCCCGATCTTGTGAAAATGGTATACGGCTATCTCGTTTATTTTTTTTTAATTTTTTTCTACATTCTAAATGACATTTAAAGTGTTTTTCATCTTATGACTTTCCTCAAAATCCAAATGGAAATTGAGTTACAAATATGTGCCATTATTTAGGGTTTTTAGGGTTTTTTGTGTCCCGATCTTGTGAAAATGGTATACGGCTACCTCTTTTATTTTTTTTTAATTTTTTTCTACATTTTAAATGACATTTAAAGTGTTTTTCATCTTATGACTTTCCTCAAAATCCAAATGGAAATTGAGTTACAAATATGTGCCATTATTTAGGGGTTTTAGGGTTTTATGTGTCCCGATCTTGTGAAAATGGTATACGGCTACCTCGTTTATTTTTTTTTATTTTTTTCTACATTCTAAATGACATTTAAAGTGTTTTTCATCTTTATGACTTTCCTCAAAATCCAAATGGAAATTGAGTTACAAATATGTGCCATTATAGAAAAAAAGATAGAAAAAAAACTAAACAAATGAAAGTATATAGAAGAAAAGTCAAAAGAGGTACGACGGACTATCCTATATTTATTTTTTAATTTTTTTTAAATTTTTTATTGACTAGAAAATAATATTTTAGCCTTTGTTAATTAGTGGTTTTTTTTAGAAAAAGTTATATAAAAAAAGATAGAAAAAAAAACTAAACAAATAAAGGTATATAGAAGAAAAGTCAAAAGAGGGACGGACTACCCTATATTTATTTTTTAATTTTTTTTAAATTTTTTATTGACTAGAAAATAATATTTTAGCCTTTGTTAATTAGTGATTTTTTTTAGAAAAAGTTATATAAAAAAAGATAGAAAAAAAAACTAAACAAATGGAGGTCTATAGAAGAAAAGTCAAAAGAGGGACGGACTACCCTATATTTATTTTTTAATTTTTTTTAAATTTTTTATTGACTAGAAAATAATATTTTAGACTTTGTTTCTTAGTGATTTTTTTTAGAAAAAGTTATCTAAGAAAAGATAGAAAAAAACTAAACAAATGAAAGTATATAGAAGAAAAGTCAAAATAGGGACGGACTACCCTATATTTATTTTTTTATTTTTTTAAAATTTATTATTGACTAGAAAATAATATTTTAGCCTTTGTTAATTAGTTATTTTTTTAGAAAAAGTTATAGAAAAAAAGATAGAAAAAAATCTAAACAAATAAAAATATATAGAAGAAAAGTAAAAAGAGGGACGGACTATCCTATATTTTTTTTTTTTTATTGACTAGAAAATAATATTTTAGCCTTTGTTTATTATTTATTTTTTTAGAAAAAGTTATAGAAAAAAAGATAGAAAAAAAAACTAAACAAATGAAAGTATATAGAAGAAAAATTAAAAAAAATTTCAGCGATGGAATTATTCCGTCGGCTGATAAATTAACACCGACGGAATAATTTCACCGCTGATAAATTAAAAAAAATAAAAAATAAATTAATTATCAGCGACGGAATTATTCCGTCGCTGATAATTTATTATTTTTTAAAAAAAATAGATTATCAGCGACGGAATAATTCCGTCGCTGATAATCTAATTTTATTTTTTTTTTAAATAAATTATCAGCGACGGAATAATTCCGTCGCTGATAACGTAAAAAAAATTAAAAAATAAATAAATTATCGGCCGACGGAATAATTCCGTCGATAACTTAAAAAATTAAAAAATAAATAAATTATCGCCGACGGAATAATTCCGTCGGCGATATTTATTTAGCGACGGAATTAAATTCGCCGGCCGAAATTCCGTCGCTAAAACGAATATTCGTCGAATATTCGTTTTTAGCGACGGAATTCAGCGGCGGAATTTAATTCCGTCGCTAAATTTGGCGCCAAATTTATTCCGTCGCTAAAGCATAATTTCCGTCGCTAAATAGCGACGGAATGCTTCCGTCGCTGTTCATTCCGTCGCTAAAACACCAGTTTCTGGTAGTGATAGAGAACCTTGAGGAGGTATGGGAGAGGGAAGAATATGGAAGGAGATGGACTCATGCAACATCTTATTAATGTTCAAGTAGAAATTGGTGTCTTTTAAATCCTAGGAACGGTTGGAAAAAGAGAAACCTTTATTCACGCAATCTAGACCTCGGGGGGAACCTAGGGACACACCATCCAAAAATGCACCAAATATATTGATTAAAAATTAACAATAGGCAATAATACCTAAATAAAACCGAAGCATTTATGGGACGGACGAGAAATCCCCATTTCTGGAGAAATTTGGATAGCATAACGGGTATTCCCGAAGAAATTCAATGAAAAAATCGGCATGACCTATCGTCGGTGCACGTTGACAAAGCGAATTGATCTCTCGTTAGAACATGCCGCGGGAACGACATGTCCTTACGTGAAACCATGTTGCGTTGGCAACATGCCCACACGTGCTAGGTTTTGGGATAGGTACGAAAGCCTATTATAAATTTTGAAACAATTCATTTTAGTGTATTTGAAAATGGGGTGTCAAAAACCAACCGTTGGGTAAGCTTTAAAAGTGTGGCTCCACCTATGATGCTCTAGGGGGATAGGATTGATTTCAGGCGCTCAAGCATAGGCAAATTACATGGCCATCCGCGATGCCGTCAATCGCACCCGAGGGTTCTAGATCTATGTGATGTAGTGTGCGGATGACTATGTTCCTTTATTTGCGAAAATGATTTTTGGATTTTATTTTATTTTTATTATTTTTTTTAATTTGAAAAAGGGGTGATAAAAGGAAAAGCAAACACACACAGAAACCTCACAGAGTAATAATCAAATGATCATGAATTTTGGCCATGGGGACTGCCCACAATCACAATCTGCACCAGAGTCTAACACCTGCAAAGTGGCCACTTATGTCGCGTGACACATGACTGATGAGGCCAGTTCTGTCGCGTGACAGAAGGAGCCATATATCCAGGATCTGAATAATAAACAGAACCAGCCCCAGTCCCCAAGCAAATGCCACAACTCAACATCAAGCCCCAGCACAATAAGACAGGAAACAAGGAAGGGGAGGGAAGCCACAAAGCATTAATATGCACATATCACATAGTATCACACACAATGCACACACAAATGAAAGAGAAGGATGATGAACATGAATGAAAGCTTGACCCACTTTTGAAAACAGGTTTCAAGTCCCCAGCAGAGTCACCACTGAATGTACGCTCGCCAAAATTTTTATGAAAATTGGGATTTGCCACGCCATGTTTTAAGGTACACTTTGAAAAACCTTTGAAAATAGAGAATTTGGGTTCGGGGGTCAGGTTACGTGTTGGGAAGAACTGAGAGTTCACCCAACACGCCTCGTTCGTAGACGAGTCTTTCTATATTCAACATCCAAAACATTCAAGAGTGTGTGCAAATTGTGTGTGACAAAACATGTAATGAAATGCACATTAATGCTTTGTTTTATTGATCAACTGAGAGAGATTGCATCTTGTGAGCCTCTTGATGCAAGGGGGGCCACATCCCTACTACAAACTTGAGAACAGATTACAGTTGAAAAGTGATTTCTGCAGAATGGCAACTTGTGTCGCGTGACACAGGATCCACATGGCTAGTTGTGTCGCGTGACACAGTAAGCCATATGCGGATTGTGTCGCGTGACACAGGAAGACATACGCAGAAACCATTACAGAATTGCATACAGAGTGAACTGATACCTATCCAAATCAAATTACATCAACAATTTAGCTCAGAAAACATATGAACCGACATCAGATCAATCAAGTGAGTATGGATATGGAGAGATCCACACTCCCTTGATGAACAAGCCAAAAATTACATTCAAATCACATCATAGGTATAAACAATACCAAGCACAGTGGATTAAACAGAGAGATGGCGATTGCCACTTGATAATTAAAGCAGATGGAGCTCAATTATCAAGTGGATGAATAGAGAGTGAATATGAATTGTATAAGGAGCAAATATGAGAGAGAGAGAGAGGAAGGGAATTCGTTACCCTTGTAGTCCTCAACCTCTACACCAAGTTAGGTGTAGAGACCTTCGATTCAGCTGCTGGAATGATATTTCGATCTCAAATCTGAGGAAGAGCTGTGGTCTTCAATGGTATGTATGAAGTATGGGGGTAGATGGGTAAGATGTGTATGGGAGATGAGGGAATTGGTGTGGAAGGAGGAGATAGACGAGTTTCTGGGGGAATTTTGGCAGGGTGACAGTAGGGAGTGAAAAAGGGCTCCAGAAATGAGAGGGAAAGGGTCCTATTTATAGGCTGCTGGTGAGGGCAACTTCTGTCGCACGGCGTAACGCTTCAGCTTTCCGTGGCTCGTTGTGTCGCATGACACAACATGCCACTAACCGTTTCTGGCGCCAACTTGCCGTTCTGGAACCTTCCAAGGTAATTCCTCTTAGGTCCAAAATGGTTTAATTCCCTGTAGGTCCTTTTGCATGGAAGAATGACTGAAAAGCACTTCCTTTGCGGGAAACTTATAAAAAGTTCCTGGAAGTCTCGGAATGGACCGGGAATTTACCAAAACGCCCCTAGTGCAATTTTATTATATTAAAAGGCACTCATAAATGGTTGCGAATTGGATTGGCGTACTCACAGTCATCAACTACGCTGGCTTGATTTCTGTTGCCTCTTTGGTCTTCCCTTCTTGGGTGACGGCAGACCTTTGCTATATGGCCAGGTTTGCCACAATTGTAGCAATCTCTTATCGGCTTCTTCGCCGGCATCTCCTAGCATTCCCTGAATTCTTTCTCTTCTTGTTATTGCTTGTGCTAATTTCAGCAAAATTGACTTTTGCTTCCATTTTGCCTTTGTTAGCCTTGGCTTCAGCCTTAGCCTCATTCTTCCTGCTGTTCTCCTCAATTTGAAGACAAATTATTAGGTCTTCTAGTCCCATCTCCTTGCACTTATGCTTGAGATAGTTCTTGAAGTCCTTCCAGGCAAGTGGCAATTTCTCAATGATTGAAGCCACCTTGAATGGTTCATTCATAACCATTCCATCAGCAGTTAATCCATGCAGAATCAACTGAAACTCATCAACTTGGCTGGCAACGGTCTTCGAGTCAACCATCTTGAAATCAAGGTACTTGCCAACTACAAACTTCTTTGAACCGACATCTTCGATTTTGTACTTTCGTTCCAAAGTGTTCCATAACTCTTTGGCCGTTGCAACCATATAATACACACTGTATAGTGCATCATCTAGTCCATTCAGAATGTAATTTCTGCACAAGAAATTACCATGATCCCACGCCTCCTTGGCAATCCATCTTGGCTGGTTAGGATCATCAATAGCAATTGCAGGGGGTCCTCTTGTAAGAACTTCAGCAAACTGAGGGTCGTAAGATAAAACAACATCTTTTGAAGTCCACCCCAGTGAACTTCGATGGTTTCTCACCATGTGTCGGGTGAGTCGGAGCAGGAGCAGGTGCAACAATCTGGGTAGTTGCATCGGGGTTTGGGTTGGGAGTAGCCCCAGAAGATTGGGATGACTCTTTTTCATTAGCCATTCTCAAGATTTTTTTTTGTTTAAAACCAAGATAAATTCTTCTTCCAATTGTTATTGAAAGTATTTCGAAAATTGAAATGATTTCTTGAAAATGAAAAATCAGAAAACAAGAAGAAAATGAAGAGACGAAAAAAGATATCTGAAAAAATTAATGGAATAGAATTAACAGGACTACGTCGAGTCTTGTGAAAACACAATCTCTTTAAGAAGAATTTGCCCCGCACTGGTGCCAACGGTTGAAACGGCAATCCTCTCGTAAGATGAAACGACTTTTTGAATCCTGATGGAAGCACTTCACATCAGGAAACCTACAAACTAACGATGTTCGGAATTTCTGAACTTGGAGGGAGCATAATGCAACAATATGATTTCAACTAACTGAACTCTCTAATACTTGATTGCTTGAATGATTTGGATGATGTAAACTGACATTCTGGGGGTCTATTTATAGTTCTCGAAGAGTCACATGTACCTGTTGGGTAATAGGCATAATTTGATCTGGGTGAATCTGGGCCGTGCGATCGCACCTGATCGATGAACCAGATTCAACGAACCAGCCCGAACCAATGCCAATGGGAACATTCGTACCGACCTGGCGACCTGCATCTGTACGAAGGGTCACGGACCAACCAAATTCATGTACAGATCCAATTCGCGGATCGGACCCGAACCAGCCCTAAATTCGTCCTAGTCGAGTCAATCTCACACCAAACCCGGTCCAACCCAACTGACCGAACCATGTCACGAACCGAACCAACCTTCGTCAAAAGTTTAAGGCTCCTTCGCGGTTGTGGAGTAATTTTGGGCTAGTCCAAAATTAGCAAAATTAGGTCAATACTTGCATGGTTGGCCCAATGCTCAACTAAGTTGCATGGTAAAGAGGATACCACTTGATTGTAACCTCCTTCAGGTGGATGAATTAAAAAACTCTCATACCTTTTGGTTTCTAGGCAATGTGAGATATGGCATTTCATATTCACAAACTCTTCCTAAACCTATTTCAAATTACATACTTAGAGCATTAATTTCTCATTCACCACAAATACTTTGAGCATTAATTTTTCATTCACCACAAATTGGTTTTTGAGAAAATAAATATATCACGTTAATCTACTCCAAATGTAAATTATAAATATGTAATTTATTTTTCATTTAAACAAAATGAAAATACATTTAATTTCGGTCAAATATTGGCCAAACCAATATTTCCAACAAATTCATCATCCTATAATGAAAATGTAAGATAATATTGATATTATTTATTCTTTATTCTGGATGATTAATCTCCATATATAGGCTTCTGGTATCCTTTAAATTTACATTAAGTCCATGACAATAGATATTCCTTTGCTGAAATAATTTTGGCCTTGTTCATGTTGACTTGTTCTCCCTCCCCATGCTTGGCTAGCTGCATTACAAGATACAAACACATATTTCAATGATGGATACAAAAGTAGTATCTTAAATGTGCAAGGCTATACTCCCTCCGACCCGTCCGACTTAGGACGTTTTGCCATTTTGGGCGTCCCACCCGATTTAGGACGGCCCAAAATGGAAAGTTTATATTACTTTTATATTAAATGGGACCCACTTGTCATACTCACAACAATAATCTCATCACTATTTATCCCACTCATTCTCTCTCCTATTTAATTTTTCACACTCACAACACATCCTCCACTCATTCTCTCTCCTAATATTATAATAGTATTCCTTAATTTTCGTGTCGAGAGTGAATGTCCTAAGTCGGACGGGATGGAGGGAGTATGTAAATTAAGTACTAACCTTGTTGAGAAAGAGCCCAATTATTATCAGCTCCAACATGCCAAGCAAAGTAACCAAGCAACCCTCTTTGCCTAGCAAATCTAACTTTTGTTGAAATACTCTGCAAATCATCATATCCTATCCATGTTGTTCCCGAATAGCAATAATCAGAAACAATGGTGGAATTGTACACTGTTGTAGCCCTGTTCTGACTGATAAATGCCCTTATCTGATTGTACCCCATGGAACCATCTCCTGAACCCACCGCTCCATTAGCCGGAGCCAATAGTCCATGATTACTAGAGCTAACGAGCCTCCATGCGTACCCGTAAAATGGCATACCTAGAACAAGTTTCTTGGCACTAACCCCTGCCTGAATCCAAGCTCCAATACCTATACTCCCGCTAACTTCACCCGTAGGATCATTTAGGGCAGCGGGTGCATTGGTCATGGTTCCGGACCATGGTGGTGCGTAAAAGTCGTACGCCATAACATTAATCCAGTCTAGATTTGTGGATATGGATTGAGTAGGATATCTCAACCATCCATCAACATCTGGCCTAACCGAGACTGCAGCAGTTAGATACAGTCTCGGCTTGCCAGATGTTGTGGCTTCTGTGGCCAATACTGCGCGCCACTCATTTAAAAGTGTGCCCAAGTTGGCCATGTCAGAAGCCACTTGAGGGTATTCCCAATCGAGGTCTAGACCTGAAAATCCATATGATCTTGCTAGTCTAATCGAAGAGTCAATGAAGGCTCTACGAGAAGTGGATTGACTAGCCATTGAGGCGAAAGCGGCGGATCTGCTAGCGTTTCCACCGCCGATTGATAAAAGGGTTCTAACTGAAGGGTTCTTGAGCTGGACGGTTCTTGTGAATGAAGCAAACAATGGATCGTTTTCTGCAGAAACTATGACTTGGTTTGTTCGGGGATCAAGGTCAGCAAAGGCGCAAAAGAGGTGTGTGAAGAGAGTTGAGTCTATGCTTGAGGCTGCGAAACCACTCTCTGGAAACCAATATGCTGCCCGAACGACATTTTGGGCAGCCGAGGATTGGAGTTGGAGAAGAGAAAGGATGGAAATGACCAGAAACAAAAGAGTCTTGGAAGCCATATTGAAGAAAAGTATAATTGTTTTTACTCACAAATCCAACTATTTATGAGCAAATTCTTCACTTGAGTTTTCAAAAATGCAAACTCTATAGTCTTAAACGTAAGCCGCATTCTTCCGATTATGTGTCAAAATAAATGTTCATTTTTATCTTTATTCTCGTCAATTGACACGTGTTTCTGAGTAAAATTGTGATGGACCAAGTGTCTCTTGAGTAAGCTTGGGAAAAATAGGGTTGGCCGAGTCTATAACTGACAGCTCCATAGTGTTGAAAATTCAAAGTATTTGTAGAGAAAAATGGTTCAGTTACTTAGGCGAAGAAAAAAATAAATATTGTTTGTCAAAAAAAAAGGAAACCATGTCGGTAGTCAATACCTAACGATAATAATATCAATTTTGTCATTTGTGTGAGTTTTCTTATTTGACTAGCTAATACCCCCATTATTTTATAAAAATAATTTTATAAATCATAATTCCCCCACACTTCAAACCATTTTTAATAAAATCCAAAATCTCACACATTATTCAAGATCGAGATCAAAATTTAATAAAAATCCAAATTGACATCCAAGGAAGTAGCTCTTTCAGTCTCAACCTCCTCCATCTTTATCCTCTCAAACGACACCCACTCTTCCTCCTTCGTTAATCCATCCCTCTTCAACTCTGCCGCTATTTTTGCCTCCACCTCTTCCAAATTTAACTTATCTCTCTAAAAAAATACAATTTTCTTTCATTCTCCCCTTTTAGCCCTCCCAACTTATACCTTAATGTATAAGAGTATTTTTTTTCTTCACAATTTGAAAAGAACAAATTACTCTAATAGCTAGGTATAAGAGTATTTCTATTCTTATAACTTTATGTATATAAACGAATTGTTTAATAAATATGAGACTTTGTATTATTATTTTTAAGAAAAGGTAATATTTAAAAAAAATAGTAATTTTAGTCTGGTACCTTTGCGTATAAGAGCGGACGTGTGGAGTGGATTTTTTCTATCTTTGCTCGTCTTGCTTCCTCGTCATTTCCACTATGTCGACCTATATATAGCAGAGCGAATAATGAACAATGCACAACAATTATGCATGCTGACCAGGCATCATCTCATATGTCGAGCAAGGCATTCAACAAGACCAATCAAGGTCTCATCCAAGGACGAGGAGCTCCCTCCTCGGTCATCAATAAAGCAAGGAAATGGGCTTCACTATCCTTACTCTCCACTTTCTCGGCATTAAACCAAGCCGACCAAGCAACTTATCCTGAGGAGCTCGCCTCCAAGGCGCACGTGCAGAATACATCATCTAATCTTACTCAAATAAAGACTGTGAACAGTTATAATCTCACTAGTATTATAACCTTATCTCACACGAATTCCTATTCAACATGGATTCTACAATGCTATGCCTATATATACAAGCCATAATTCACATTATTTTGGTAACACATCTTTTGACTCTAAACTTGTCAATTGATTTCTCTCTCTAAACAAAAATACTTTCTCTCACGCCGGAGGGCCTTCGCCGGTGAATCCCCTGCTTAGTTTACGTGTTTGTTCTTCTTTTTCAGGCTATTCAATCATCCAGGATACAACATGCCGCTGGATTTGGGTTGATCCGAACGTTTTTGGCATCATTAGTTTGGTTCAATTGCCGGGAAACGACTCGAAATACCAATTGAATAGCTTGAAAATTCTCGTTCGACTCTTCTAATCCTAATGGAAGACGGACATACTGCTAGTATTACTCCTGAACATGATAATGTTCTTATGGAAGAGATTCATGGCAATACCAGGACTGCTTTTCCTCTTATCAATGGGAAACTGCCTCTTCCACCACTGCTGATTGATGGATCGCTGCCCCTAGGAATGAATCTGCGTTCTAAGGGGCAGCCTTTAACCGAGATAGTGCAGACGAACCCTCCTCATCGTCGGCGCCAAGGAAGGCATGTCGGTAGCCAGACGAAAAGGAATGCTGCCCAGGGAGGAACTGGGGCTTCCCCCCATAGATTGATCGCAGAACTCTACTGTATTAACAGATGAAAACTTTGCAACACATTTATAAAACGCAAAATGCCTGGCTACAGTTAGATCCTGAACATTCTCTGGTTGAATTAATGAGGCATACGAGGACTGGAAATTCCCTTGGAAGGCAGAGTCAGGTTGATAGACGTGGTAGTCAGGGGAATAGAGAAAATCTTACTTGTGGCCAACATCCCCCTCACCTTGGCATCTCTGGTAGATCCAGGCAAAACCCCCCAAGATGTCTCTCCTCATCATAAGGCACATAGGAATGGCAACATAAGAAATGAGGTAAATGTGAGAAGTCACTTGAACCAACAAAGGGAGCAGGAGGTTAAATCTGTCGACTTAAGAACAAGACTCAGTCATGCAAGGCATAAAACCCCTACTCGTCGTAATACCCCTCCTCAGCCTAGGATCCCTCATCATCCTAGTAGCCCTACTCGGTCAAGGAGCCCTCCTCGTCACAGATCACCTCCTCATCCTGAATTGGCACCTAAAAGGGACAGAACACCAGCTGGGCATGGAGACAATCAAAAGGAACGTGAAAAACATAGTAGAGTGAACGGACACAGAAAGAAAGAAAGGACCCACCATAGCTCTCATTTCAGCTCAGGGATCGATGCCAGGTAATTATTACTCTTGAAAAAGAGATTAGATAAGATGGAAATGGGGAGAAAGGAAGTGGACGATGATGATACCAGTACCACCCGTCCTTTCTCCCAGCTAATTAATGATCTACCTCCCAATCCTGCTCTTAAAATCCCGAGTTTTGAAAAATATGCGGGAACCACCGATGCACGGGACCATGTGCAAAGTTTTGAATCCACCATGGCCCTCCTTACCAAAGCAGATGACATTCTCTATAAGGCTTTTGCGAGTACCTTCTCTCGAACAGCTTTGTCGTTGTTCTGTGAGCAAAAGAAGAAAAAGATCAATAGCTGAAAAATCATGAGGAGGAGGTTCCTGGATCACTTTGCCATAGCAGGGAAGAGAAAGAAGAGATTGATAGATCTTGCTAACATTGAGCAAGGGAAGAATGAAACCACTCTGAATTATTATAATCGATTCAGAGCCATGGCAGACCAAGTAGAATAAAGTTTTACATACCGGGAGGTGATTGTTTGCTTTAATTTTGGATTGAGATATGGACAATTGATCTATGAACTTTCTGCCAGAGAGTATAAGTCGAAATCTGATCTATATAATGTGGCTTACGCCATAGCGATGGCAGAAGAGAAAAGTAAAAAGAGGTCTGAGAAACCAGAAGCAGAGGTAGCTGGCACCAACCAGGCTTCAAATGGAAGTGGCTATAAGGGGAAGAATAGAACTCATGCTACTGAAAAAGCCGAGGTTTTTACCCCCCTCACAAAACCAATCACATAAATCATGTAGTTGGTGAATCTATCAAATCCCCGACCGATCGATGAAAGAACAAAGTACACCCGTGACAGCTCCAAGTACTGTGCCTTTCACAAGGACTACAGACACGACACGGAAAATTGCATCTCCCTCAAGAGAATGATCCAGAGATGGGTAGACGAGGGAAAGCTAGATCGCTACGTTATGAGAAAGGATAACAATCGAAGAAGAAAGGGAAGACAAGCCCCCTAGAGCAAAATTTCATGTCATACGAGAGCAGACCGTTTCCAACAAAAAACTAAAAGACCAGATCCATGAGCTGAGTAAAGTCTATCACATCCCCACCTGGATTCATAAGGAGGAAGAAGTCATTAGCTTCTCCCCTAATGAGCTAGTCGTAAGTCGCGCGGCTCGCGAACAACCCTTGGTAATCAAAGGGAGGATTTACAACTATGAATCTTAGAGACTCCTCATAGACTCGTGGGCCTCCCAAGATATTCTGTATTACTCTACCTTCCAGAAGATGAATCTGAAGGATAGCATGCTGGAGTCATACTCTGGAAGAGTAGAAGGCTTCATTAACCACAAAGTCATCGTCATGGGGACAATTGACTTATTGCTGGAAGTGGGTGATCATCCCTTTCGAGCATAGGCCACAATAACATTCGTGGTCATGGATCTGGCAAGCGTCTACCATGCCATCATGCATTCAAAGTCAAGGCAAACTTAGGTTGGTCACCTCCCTCCCTCACCAACGAGTTAAATTCCATACACGTGCTAGAGTCGGATGTGTGAGGGCAACCCCCAAATACTTCTTGGAGCATGTCATGAGCAGAAGAAAAACATCTAGAAAGGTTGAGGTGGACACACCGAAGGAAAACTTGAAAATCTCTAAGTTTGTAAAGACTACCAGCACTAGTTCTAGGCTCAACCTGATTTTTGAAGCAGATAAAGAGAACCACATGATCCTAGATATACATGAAAACAATGACACAGTTTTATCCGTCCCAAATTTAGCCCCTCATCTCATCAGCGGCTAAAACTCATGGTCCAACCCTAACTTGAGACAAGGAGAGCCACAGACGTAGACGAACTAGTGAAAATGTAACACCTAGACATAAATGGTGAGGAAGGTAGAAGACTTAGAGAAATAATCATCGAAACATTGCAATTTCAAGACGGTAGAGATATGGAGCCCGTAGAAAAATTGGAAGAAATCATACTCAATCCCGTCTATCCATAACAAAAAATAAAAATCGGGGGCCAGCTCTCCCCTGAAAAGAGGGAGGAAATCATCACCCTTCTAAAAAATAATCTTGATGTCTTCGCCTGGAAAGTCGAGGATATGAGGGGAATTAAGGAAGAGATAGCTCTCCACAAGTTATAGGTTGACTCGTCTGTTAAACCAATCAAATAAGCACGGAGGTTTTTTGCAAATGACAAGGAAAATGCCATCAAAGAAAAGGTGCAAAAATTACCAAGTGCTGGAATTATTAAGGAAGAAATCTACCCTGTTTTGTTGGCCAATGTTGTGATGGTCAAGAAACATAATGGGAAGTGGCGAATGAGTGTCGATTTCACAGATCTCTACAAAGCCTGCTGATGGATGTGGTTTTACCCATCCAAAAGATATGTTTCCAAGCTTATTTTCTATTCAAACCTTGGTAATTTAATGTGTTTTGTTAGTGTTTTGAAAGTACAGGGGGTAAAGTGCAATTAGACAGAAAATGGAGGATATAAGCTTGTTTTGGAAGTTCAGGGACCAAAATGCAATTATGGAAAATTAGGGTGTATACTGGTATTATGAAGTTCAGGGGCTAAACTGCAATTATGTGGAAGTTTAAGGCTGCAGCTTGAAACTAGGAAGTTGGCTGCACAAATGAAGCCAAAAGAATGAGTTGTGACCATGGGAATGAGTTGTGAACATGAGAATGAGTTGTGATCGTGGGAATGAGTTGTGTCCATGAGAACGAGTCGTGCCATGCGTTGGTTTGTAAGTGATCCTATCTGAACGACTTAGATAAAGACCACGACTCGTGCTACGACTTGAAACCAAAAGAACGAGTCATGACCATTGGAACGACTCGTGCTAAACGCCGGTTGATGACGTCACCATGGTCGCTTGCAGTTTATTTTAAAAACCTTTTTATTTTAATTTCTTTTCCTTATTATATTAGGTTATTGGGGGAGTATAAATACTTTCTTTTAAAACATTATTAGGGTAACTTTTCTTTTGGAGAATTGAAGCACTAGCAAGAATTGAAGCACTTTATTTTAGGGTTTATCATCAAGATTCCAAGTTTTATTATTTTAATTTAATATTTGTGATTGATATCATGAATATGCGTTGCTAATTTCCTTGTTCATGGATTGGGTGTAAACGGTGTCAAAGTTTTATGCTAAAACCTAATTTCAATTTTAATTAATTTCTTGTTCTTTAAAGTTGTTCTTCATAATATTTAGGGTTTTTATTAGATAATTAACGTGAGTAATAATTACTGGATTAAACTTTGCGGATTAGATTTAATCGGTTATGTAATTGTATCGAGAAGATCTAGGTTCGTATATTCCTTGGATTTTAATGCAATCTTAAATTATTGAGTGACGTAATTGAAAATTTAGTATAAAGATATTAGAAGGGCTGCAAATCGCACACCAAACCGTCCCACTCTTAGGCTAGTGAATGAACCCTTGAAATTGATTAAATAATATCTTTTATTAATAGCATATTACTGCGACACTGTGAAATCCCAATTCATGAATTCTCTTTAATCTGGTAAACCCCTTCAATTACTTGTTTCTTTTTGTTACTTGCTCATTTAAATTATTGTCCTTAGTTGTTAAGTGAGTTCAAATCATAACCTAAGCATTGGCTAAATAAGCTCATTCTCACTTAGTCTCTGTGGATTCGACCATTGCTTGTGCATACTACTACAACGGTAGCTTGTACGTCTGCGAGGAATTTTAACTGAGAAAAATATTCATCAAGATTTTGGCGCCGTTGTCGGGGACTTGGGTGATTTGAACAAATTTATTTGGTCGGTATATGCAAGGTCGGCGTTCGTAGGTTCCTGAGTTGGTTCCGTTGAACGACGATATCGACAAGGTCGAGAGGGGCATTCCCCCTATTAGTGAATCACATTCTGACATTGATCATTCTACCACCGCGGTAGGGGATCCTAAACTAAGTGAGCCAGACACATCTTCTATCGAGGGAGAAGGGCAAGTACCTGAAATGGTAGACCAACAAGATAGACTCATGAATGAGTTTGCCAAACCGAAAGTGGACACATCGGTGTCATGCATAGTGTTGCCCCTGAAGTTTTAAATTATGTGATTAAAGGGCAATTCTTTCATCTTTTACTTAATTTTCATGGTATGGCTAGTGAGGAAGCATTGAATTTTCTGAGTGATTACATGGTGACAGTGTCAGGCTTCCCAGTAAGAGAGGGAGTAACACATGAACACTTGAGAATGAAGTGTTTCCCTCATGCTTTGAAATATAAGGCCAAATCTTGGCTATTGTTACTCCCACCTAGGAGTATCACTACTTGGGAACAATAACATGATGCATTCTTGGGTAAATATTACCCATATTCTGCATTGGCTGCATATAGGGTAAAGATCATGGGTTTAAAGTAGGAATTTAATGAGCCTTTTCACGAGGCCTGGGACAGGTTTAAAATGTTACAAATTCAGTGTCCCCATCATAATTTTCCCCAGTCTATGTTGCATCAGACTTTCTATAGTGCTTTATCGCCATAATTTCAGAGAATGGTAGATAATGCAGCAGGGGGATATTTAGGGTCTAAAACTGTTTAGCAATGCCAAGAATTGTTTGAGATGTTAAGTGGGAACTCTCAACAAAAAGGGAATAAGGGGAACATTGGGAGTGTGAATGAGGTAGGCATGAATAAAGAGATAACTAATCAATTTGCCCTGTTAAATAAAAAATTTGATAAATTAGCATTGATGGCCTCTTCTTCTTCTAGTTCTTCTAATGTTTCTGTTGTTGATAAATTGGTATATGATAGTTGTGTTACTTGTGGTTCTAATTCTCACTCTTATGAAAAGTGTCCCACCACTAGTATACACAATTCTGAAACTGAGCAGGCACAGACAATGCAAGGATATGGGCAAGGATATGGTCAGAGGTTCCCCCAGAACAATTACCAATATGGGAACACATATAACCCAGGGGATCCAAGACATCCAAATCTTAGATGGGGAGGCAATCAACAGCCAAATAAGTCTCTCCACACTCAGCCACCACAGGGACAATTTGATACAAAGAAAGAGCCCTGGGAAGTGGCCATGGAGCAAATGCAGGCTGAAAACAATCAGTTGAGGGCAGAAAGTCAACAAGCTTCCAAAAACCATGAAGCTGCCCTTCAGAAGTTGGAGACTCAATTTGGGCAATTGGCAATTGCTTTACAAGCACACAAACTCGGTACCTTCCTGAGTCAAGGTCATCAAGCCAAGGCTATCTTCATACTTAGAGGTGGTAAACAGGTAGATAATAAGGTACTTCCTCCTTCATCTTCTATCCATATATCTCCTATTTTGGATCATGAGGTAGATCCTGTTGTGGAAAGTGTTGTGGTTGATAATATGGTGCTTAATGATAAGAGTACTAATGCTTTGGGAGAGAATGTGATTGTTGATACTCCCATCCCCAAGCCATATGTACCTCCTGTACCATTTCCTGGTAGATTTTTAAGGAATAAGTTGGATCACCAAATGAAGGAGTTGATTGAAATATTTTCAAAAGTTAGTATCAACCTTCCACTTTTAAATGTGATAAAAAATATTCCAACTTACGCCTAGTTTTTCAAAGAAATAAACTCCAGGAAATTCAAGTATGGCAAGGATGAAAATTTGTTGTTGGGAGAGAGTGCTAGTGTTGTGGTACAACACAGTTTTCCACCAAAATTGAAGGACCCTGGGAGTTTCTTAATTTCCATTATTTTGGGGGACTCAAACAAGGTGAAGGCTGTGTTGGACCTTGGCGCTAGCATTAACTTGTTTCCATACTATGTGTATCTTGAGATGGGTCTTCCTGAACTAAAACCCACCATGATGGCCTTACAACTCGCTGATCGGTCCATTAAAAGACCTTTGGGCATTGTGGAGGACGTTTTGGTTCAGGTTGATTTTGTGGTACTTGAGATGCCAAGAAGTGAAGAAAATCGCCGTGATTCACCCATATTACTTGGGAGACCTTTCATGGCGACGACCAATACTGTGATTAATGTGGGGAATGGCACCCTTTCTATGACTATTGCAAATGAGAAAATTGAAATATATGTGTTTGATGCCATGCATAATTCCATTGATGATGATGAGTTATGTTTATATGTTTATGAGATAGAGGATTGTGTGCATGAGCAATTGTGGCATGTGAGTGATTGTGAGGAGATTGAGATGTTGTTGAATGACGGTGAGAAATCTAGAGATAATGCGGGTTTCCAATTGTGTGCCATTGAGGACAAGGCCAACAATATTCGTTCTTGTGATGGGCCATATCACCCCCTATACCGACCCCATAAGGAGTCGGTGTCAAAATTAAAATCATTTTTTCCTCTAAAAGCGAAAAGTAATAATTCGTGTGCTCAAATTGAGAAATGCTATTTTCTTGATATATCTGATTTTTTTATTGCTAATATTGATGATCAAGATAGCTCCTACTATGATTTTGTTGAGAAAGATAGGGTGCTTAATGTTCGTGGAACCAAGGCACTAAATGAGTTTGGGGGAGAGGCCCCCAAGAAAAAGAAAAAGAAGAAGAAGGCCAAGAAAAAGGCCACTAAAATCCCTTGGACTCCACTCGAGCTAATAAAAAATGGTACATACATGTGGAAGGTTATGGGCGTTTGTGCCCGTGAATGTGCAAGGTGGGCCAAGGGAAGAAAGGCTAAGGCAAAAGAGAATGTGGCCACCTCTAATCCCCCATTGAAGTGGGAATTCGGTCGGGCTAACAACCTTAACCAAATGCGCTTATTGAGAGGCAACCCAACTATGTATGTTTTATTTGCTTTATTTATTTATTTTGTTGTGTCATTTCATCCTTTGAACCCAAGGCATATTTTAGTTATCTTTGCTATGAGGACATAGCATGTTTTGAGTTTGGGGATAGATATATGTCCGAGTTTGTGGGTTTATAGGGGAGTGTATATAGTGTCACCCTCCAAAAAATAGAAAAAATTTGTTCTTTTCATATTCTGGGATGTTGGCAAGAGTCGATGCTGATTTGAGAGTACTTTAATTTTAAAATCATAAGTATTATTATTAATATGGGGATATAATTGCATTGAAACATGTAAAGTATGATTACTCCACCTTTCACTTCCATGCTACATTTCTTGATCATTATTACCAATTTAGGAGACCTTTATAGGATCACTTTGACATTCTCGGGGTCCTTAGAACATGTTTGCATGACTGTCAATAACACATCAATTAGACTATCAGGAAGTGATATTTGGCTATTTTCTTTGAACCCTATTTGTGAGCCTTTAACTTTTAGTCACTTATAAAAAAAATCGCTAGAACCTCTTTTGAGCTTTAAAAAGAATTGAATCTCTCACAAAGTGGGAGGTTATCTTAGACCACCATTCGCTTTCTTTTGTACCGTCATTATCCTACCTTTTTAACTTATACAATATTTTCTCACCTTTTCAAGAAAGTGAAACTAGGGAATGAATGTAAATTGTGGGTGATGTTTGGAAAATCAAAGGTGAAAAGTGGTCATGAAAAGAAAGAAAAGGGTTATGAATGAATTGGAAAGAGGGGCTTGAGCAGAGTATCTAAATGCACATTCTTCGTGATATATATATATATATATATATATATATATATATATATATATATATATATATGTGTGTGTGTGTGTGTGTGTGTGTGTGTGTGTGTGTGTGTGTGTGTATGTGTGTGTGTGTGTGCATAGAAAAGAAAAAAAAATTTGAAAAGCCTTGCCTTCTCTTATGTTGAAGTGGAAAGTGACCAAAAAGAAAGAAAGGTGATCAACCTCAAGTGTGAAGTATGCAAAATTATAAGTTTTGGGGTTGAATCAATGGGTTGGCGTGGAACGGAATGAGAAATTTCAAAGGGAGGATGTATGATGAAGACTTCTTAGTTTCACTACTTGACTTCGTATGTCCTTATCTTCTTTTGTAACCGTGACCCTATCCCGGGATTTTCGCGATACGTTACAAGCTATAAGCCATATTTGATCCCTAAAGAGTAGCCGGATTGACAGTTGTGTTTAAACATGCATATGAGTGGCCTTGTGTAGAAATTTATCTTATCATCATTGATTTAGAGCATGACACAAGTGACCCTATAAAGTATCTTATTTTGGTAACATTGATCTCTCATACTTCATTCATATTATCATTATGTGGTGGAGAAATTATAAGTTAGATGCATTCATGTAAATATAATTCCATGTTCATGATGATACTTGTAGATTATGTGTGTTGTAAAGATCTGAGACTTGTTGTGCCAACAACTTATTATATGAATTTAACAATCCAAAAATATTTTATTTGTTTTAATTAGTTAGTTTTTATTTTGTTTTAGTTTTGTTTTACTCGAGGACGAGCAAAAGATAAGTTTGGGGGTATTTGATGGATGTGGTTTTACACATCCAAAAGATATGTTTTCAAGCTTATTTTCTATTCAAACCTTGGAATTTAATGTGTTTTGTTAGTGTTTTGAAAGTACAGGGGTTAAAGTGCAATTAGGCAGAAAATGGAGGATATAAGCTTGTTTTGGAAGTTTAGGGACCAAAATGAAATTATGGAAAATTAGGGAGTAAACTGGTATTATGAAGTTCAGGGGCTAAACTGAAATTATGTGAAAGTTTAAGGATGCAGCTGGAAACTAGGAAGTTGGCTGCACAAATGAAGCCAAAAGAATGAGTTGTGACCATGAAAATGAGTTGTGACCATGAGAACGAGTCGTGCCATGCGTTGGTTTGTAAGTGATCCTATCAGAACGACTTAGATAAAGACCACAACTCGTGCTACGACTTGAAACCAAAAGAACGAGTCGTGACTATTGGAACGACTTGTGCTAAACGCCGGTTGATGACGTCACCGTGACCGCTTGCAGTTTATTTTAAAAACCTTTTTATTTTAATTTCTTTTCCTTATTGTATTAGGCTATTGGGGGAGTATAAATACTTCCTTTTAGAACATTATTAGGGTAACTTTTCTTTTGGAGAATTGAAGCACTAGCAAGAATTGAAGCACTTTATTTTAGGGTTTATCATCAAGATTCCAAGTTTTATTATATTAATTTAATATTTGTGATTGATATCATGAATATGCGTGGCTAATTTCCTTATGCATAGATTGGGTATAAACGGTGTCAAAGTTTTATGCTAAAAACCTAATTTCAATTTTAATTAATTTCTTGTTCTTCAAAGTCGTTCTTCATAACATTTAGGGTTTTTATTAGATAATTAACGTGGGTAATAGTTACCGGATTAAACTTTGCGGATTAGATTTAATCGTTACGTAGTTGTATCGAGAAGATCTAGGTTCGTATATTCCTTGGATCTTAATGCAATCTTAAATTATTGAGTGACGTAATTGAAAACTTAGTAATTGAGATTAGAAGGGTTGCAAATCGCACACCAAACCGTCCCAACTCTTAGGCTACTGAATGAACCCTTGAAACTGATTAAATATTATCTTTTATTAATAGCATATTAATGCGATATTGTGAAATCCCAATCCATGAATTCTCTTTAATCTGGTAAACCCCTTCAATTACTTGTTTCTTTTTGTTACTTGCTCATTTCAATTATTGTCCTTAGTTGTTAAGTGAATTCAAATCATAACCTAAGCATTGGCTAAATAAGCTCATTCTCACTCAGTCTATGTGGATTCGACCCTTGCTTGTGCATACTACTACAACGGTAGCTTGTACGCTTACGAGGAATTTTAACTGAGAAAAATATTCATCACCTGCCCGAAAGACAGTTACCCTCTCCCTAGAATTAACAAGCTGCTAGACTCCATTGCTGGACATAAAACACTGAGCTTCCTAGATGCTTACTCTGGTTATCACCAGATCAAAATGGCTAAGGAAGACATTGAGAAAATAGCCTTCCAGACAGCTGGAGGAATTATTGTTATACCATGATTCCCTTCGGGCTCAAAAATGCGGGCGCAACCTACAAGCGAATGGTCAACAAAGTCTTTGTGGAGCAGATAGGCCTTAACATGGAAGCCTACAGAGATGATATCGTCATCAAGACTAGGAGTGGCAGTCACGCCCCTGACATGGAGGAAACTTTTGATAACATACGAGCAAACAACATGAAACTGAATTCAAGTAAATGTGTGTTTAGGGTGACGACTGGAAAGTTCCTATGTTTTATGGTATCGCAAAAAGGAATTGAGGCGAATTCAGAAAAAATCAAAGCCTTGATAGACATGAAGGAACCTACCAACATCAAGGAGGTTAAAAGAATGAATGGAAGGATAGCTGCACTTGTGAGATTCATTGCAAAATCCGCTGAAAAATCACTACATTTCTTCAAAGTCTTGAAGGGGATCAAGAGTTTCTCCTGGACAACTGAATACTCAGAATCATTCAAACAGTTGAAGGAGTAATTGGGATCTCCTCCTTTGTTGAGCAGCCCAGTTACTGGAGAGATGTTATACGTCTTCCTAGCATCAACCGACAACGCTATAGCTGCGGTATTAGTCCGGAATGAAGGGACCACACAGAAACCTATCTATTATGTCTCCAAGGCACTATCAGATGTGGAGAGCAGGTAATTCAACGCAGAAAAGATAGCCTACGCCCTAGTTATAGCGGCAAGAAAGCTACAAGCATACTTTTCTGTGCATCCCATCACTATGTATACTAATGCACCCTTGAAAAAAATCTTACATAAGTTGGATTGATCGGGACGTCTCCTTAATTGGTCTATTGAGTTCACTAATTTTGATATCAGATATCAACCTAGGAAGACGCTCCTACCACAGCCTCTGGTCGATTTTATGGTTGAAACCAACTTTATAGGTGAGCACGACCCCACTTCCCGTAAGCGCAAAAAACATGCGGGGGAAGAACCGACCATCGAGCTCCCATCCAACTGTTGGGTCTTATACACAGATGGTTCAAGCACTAGGGAAAGAAGCGGAGCCGAAATTGTACTAGTAAGTCCTGATGTTGAGCACACCATCCAAGATATCATCAGATTCAAGTTTCCTGCCTCCAACAATCAAGTGAGTATAAGTCCCTGATATTTGGCATAGAGTTGACATCCTTTTATGGAGCAACTAAGGTCGCCGCTTTCTGTGACTCCCAACTCGTAATGAAACAGATAAAGAGGGAGTATAACACTTAACATCCCACACTTACGAATTACAAAAACTTCGTCCTATACATGACGAAAAAGCTGGAATTTTTTGAAATAAGTCAGATAGGAAGGGAGAATAATCAGGTGGTAGATGTTCTATCTAAACAGGAAACTATTGACGTGGCAGATCCCGACTCTAACCCACTCATAGTCTTTGCCGAAGAACCTGCCTACGAAAGAATGCAAGTAATGCTCCTAGCTGGGGAAGAGAGGTGTTGGATAGACGACTACATGGACTTCATTGAAAAGAACCAACTCCCAGATGATGAAGCATGTCCTAGATTTATCAAGAAGGAGTCAGTAAGGTTCAAAGTGATGAACGGAATTCTCTACAAGAGATCATTTACAAAGCCCCTGTTGAGGTGCGTCTATCCCAAGGAAACAAAAAATCTCTTGGCAGAAGTCCATGAAGGCATTTGTGGTGGTCACCCGGGGGCCAAACCTTAGCTGACAAAATCATCACGCTAGGTTACTACTGGCTAAACCTGAGAGATAACGCGCAAGCATACGTAAGAAAGTGTGACATTGCCAGAGATACTCCGACATTCCTAGACTTCCAGTAGTAGAGCAGACTCTCATAATACCTATGTGGCCATTCGACATGTGGAGAATCGACATCATCGAACCCTTCCCCCCGCTCGAGGTAATTGCAAATATGTGATCTTGGCAGTCGACTACTTCTCCATGTTGGTGTTATGCCCTAGGCCTATGATTGATAGACTTATGTGTTGACATTATTTATTATTATATGAAAAGTTTGTTATTTGATTATTATATATTTTGCATATTTGTCTGTAATAATCTCCGTCCCTAATTATTAAGAGAATAATTAGTATAAATGTTAATGGATGATCATATGATGATTATATGCATAGAGATGCACATTAAATTTATGGGTACTTGTTAGAGAACAAGTGACTGGACTTGACCCGTATGAGATTTATGTCATGGTCAAATGTCATAATTAAATCTCATAAGGTTACTTCATTTAGTCCCTAGACCTGAGATTATCATGATCTTACATATGATGAAAGTCATGTTTGATTTTAGTCAAACGATATCTTAACACGATATCTATAAAGGCTATCTTTGGCATGATCGAAATCATGATGGGAAGGATGATAAGTCAAGATGGAATTTGTCCCTCGAAAGAGAGATGTTTTGCTTGGGCCCCTCGATGAGTGATAATGATGAAAGTGTATGGCCATACCCCAATGCGATTGGATTATCATTATACTCGGAATCGAGAAAGCATTGAACAAAGACAAGTTGACGAGGACCATGACTTGTGTTCAATATAACATTGTGAGATAAAGGGAGAAATGGAAATGTACCATTGGAAACGTGAACTCTTACGTTATATTATTTGGGTAGACATAATGGCTTGCTAGAGTCCGCTTATGTTTTATGAGAGTCGATATGATCGAGCTCATTGCCAACATAATATAATCCTATTGGGTCACACACAACTAGAATGAATTGATTAAACCAGAGGAAGAATGATTGAGAAATTCATCATCAGGCATAAGACATCGCACGACAGAACTTGGCCATGGGCTTCGACTGGTCGTGCGACACTTCATGACATATGGCGGTTTACAGACTGGTTTCCTAATTTGATTAGGAAACAAATACCATACTAAAGTAGTATATATATGAAGGTCTGTCAACCCTATTATTCTATCTGAATTTCTAAAAAGAAAATCACAACATAATTCTCAATATTCTTCCAAGGTTTAAAGGATCTAGCAATCATCAAGAAATCGTTCTTGGTTCATTCAAAGGTGTGGATACCAAAAGAGGGTCTTCGCTCGTACGACGATCAAGGCCTAGAGTTCGAAGTTTGTGATTCGAAATCACATTGTTTATTTGTTTGATAGCTCAAGAACGGAAAGCGTTCAAGGTTGGTTATTTCTATCTCATAGGATTCAAGTTAATTGTATAGAACGGATCCTAGGCTCTTGGGTTTTTTGTTATTAGATGCTTAATTCCGCTGCGCATGGACCCGTAAAACCCAACACTCCAAATGGATTGAAGCTAAATCCTTAGCCAAAATAACGGAGGAGAACGCAATCAACTTCGTCCACGATTTCATTTGGTGCCGCTTTGGGGTTCCACACACTATCATTTCATATCATGGCCTTCAATTTTCTAAGGCATTCACAGCGGAGCTGGAGAGATTAGGAGTCAGGCACATCAAGTCATCTGTGAGAAGACCTTAATGCAACGGACAAGCGGAAGCATCCAACAAGTTGGTGCTAACGGCCTTAACTAAGAACCTTGAAGCAAGTGATGGTAGATGGTTGGAAGAATTTTCCTTAGCCTTATGGGAAGTTCGCATAACCACCCGGGGGCCAATCGGGGAAACCCCATTCGCACTGACCTTCGGTTCTGAGGCCATGGCATCAGCTGAGATAGCTATCCCTACAACAAGAAGTTCAAACTATGATCAGCAAGTCAACAAGGTCAACAGGCTCATAGACCTATACCTAGTAGATGAAAGAAGACTAGATGCTCAGATGAGGATTGTGAACTACAAACAAATAACCAAAGCCTATCATGATAAAAGGGTCAACAAGATAGTATTCCAAGTTGGTGATTGAGTACTTAGAAAAATTGAAGCAACTGGCAGGAAGGCATAACAAAACAAGCTCTCCCCAAACTGGGAAGACCCCTACATCATCAGTCAAGTTATCAGAGAAGGTTACCTCGCTTATAAGGAGGCCCTTTCTATTGGCCAGATGCTCCCTGGTCGGCTTAGCCTCCATGAAATGTTCGAGCAAGTCCTCGTCCATTGCACGATGGACTACACTCAGGCCTAGCCTCAGCTTAGGGCCCTTCCTGACCAGCACATCCAAACCCATGATTGTTGGGTAGACGACTAACTCCTTGGCTACCTGCTCATTTCATCATACGTTTTCACGTGCCGAGCAGTGGCCTCCTTGGAGGAAGATTCAGTAACTCGCTTGGAGGGAGGTTCCTCATGCACGGTGTCTACCCTTGGCCATTTTTGGGTAGAGCTTTCATCGGCTTCAGCCTCCACGGTCTCAGTTAGACCGACTTGTCTCAGCGCCTCCTCGCCGTCAGGAGAGGAACTCTGTCCCTCTTTAGCCTGGGCCCCTTGCCCATCATTTCCTTCCTCGGTGGAGTTAGCAGCACCCCCCACCGACTTCAAGGGCAACGCCCCAGCATCCTTGGTGGACTAAATGGATTGACGTTGGACGGAGTCTTCCCCTCTCTTGTTTTGAGCCGAGGAAAGAGACGTCCTCCTCCTCAACTTCATCAATGCCTGGGGGTCAATTATTTCCTCCGAAATCTTCTTTTCCTGCTCGTCCGTCAGAACTGCAAAGATGAGAAAGAACAATTAATAAAACGACGAGGAAAAACAAAATTCACACATGTACGAAAGACGGGAAAGAAAGAAATTTACAGCCGGGGACGCCATTCTCGGAAAGGCATCTTTCCTCATAGAGTTTGCAAACGTCGCACTCATCGTGGAAAACAAAGCTGGGATGCACTTTCAATCTGGAAACCTATTCCCCCTTGTGACGGGGACGAGAGCCCATCCAAAGCCCAGGCATGATGTCGACCTGCACATAGTATCTGTGGTCGGTTTTCAAGGTCGACCAACAGAGGGTGCCTACCTCGGCAAACTGCCTTAGACTCTCAATTAACTGCCCAATCCACTTAGGCCTCCATACCTGCTCGGGCACTCATGGGTAATCCGAGGGAGCGATAAACTCCCAACCTTGTTGGCTCTCCACTCGGATGACATGGTTATTCCACCTAGATACCTTACTCATCATGAGGTAAATGAGTTTGGGCTGATTAGGGTCACTCCTTATCACCACTATTCTCAAATCCTCCTTATAACTGACGGTGAAGAAGTGGTGGAAGGCAGACTAACAAGGTTCAAAACCTAGTCTACGACATAACACTATGAAGCTGGTAAGGAACCTCACGGCATTGGCACCTATCATGGCCGGGACGGCCTTTATATCCCCAAGAAATTCACATATAAAGGGATCTAGGGGAATACGGAGGCCAAGTTGGAACTGCTTGAAGAAGAAATGGACATAATTTAAGGAGTACATGAAATCCTCCATGGCCTCCTCATTTTTGACAGGCATATCGGGGAAGTAACTAAGTCGGTACTCTTCCCTTGGTACCCCATACTTGGAATGTAATTCCTCCATCATGGGTTCCCTAACTCTAATAGGTTTGGGCCTAGGGATATAAGTCCTAACTCGGCCTGATCAACACCGGCCTCCAGATTGGACTCCCTTGACAAAAATATCTATGATCCTCCCAGAAGTCGAGGGACCAGTAGGACAAGTAGCACAACTTCCTCTTCCATTCATAGGTGCACAAATGAAATAACAAGGGTCAAAATTTGGCTAAGGCAAAGTGAGGGGCGAGGACGAGGAAGAGTATCCCTCCTCGTCCTATAAACAAAAACCGAGGAGGGATCCTTACCCAACAATGGAGGACGCTACAAATGGTCAGACTTCAAGTAGTAGAGGTTTATAAGGTCAAGAATCTCAGTCCAACCGTGGAACAAGACAACGTTTGGGGACTCAACATCAAGTCGGTCTATCATAAACCGGCTAGGATAACCGACATCGGTTCTAGGGGATTGGTACCTAGTCAAAATCTCCCCTATCTCGTTCATCCACGGCCCATCGATTCTCTGATAAATCCTAAGATTCTGGGTGTGGTAACAATACAAGGCATTTGGGTTGATTCTACAAGTACGGGCCAAGGCTACGAACGAGGAGGGTACAAGATTGGTTCAAGAAATCACTCAAGAAATTGTTCAAGAAAAGCTTCAAACAAGCACAACAATGGTGGTTCAACAACACGCCAAGAACAAATAACCCAGAAATTTGCAAAGAAAGTAAGGAGATTGAGAAGAGTTTTTACCTGAATCGAAGATTGTTGAAGGAGATACGAACCAACTCAGAACAGATACCAAACAGTGATCGGAATATCAAGAAATCAATAACACGTCGCCAGCGGATTTGAAGCTTAATAGTTCTCTCTCAATTGCAAATAGTGATAAAAGAGTAGAAAAGAAGTGGGTCTTGGCTTTTATATCAAAATATGAAACGGGTATGGGTCAAAATTCGGGTAAAGGGGCATCGTCTCTTCCTTGCAATTAATGTTCTAGAGGGTTCCCAAGACGAATGTTAGATCTCGATATCCGCGCCCATCATTGTCGATTTAACTGGTGGATAATGAAGCATTTTATGACACGTAAGAGTTTGTTCGTATTCATTTAAGCCGAGGTAGAGTACCACTTCCTCCTTGGCATAGCTGAGCTAGGAAGTTGGGGGCCAGTGAACGGTATAAACCGAGGTACGAACGTGGATCGGGGCCGAGCAAAGCCCAATGGATTGGGCCCAAAATATAATCCATACAAGTCTCAAGTACGACAAAGGGAGTGGGCTTTCCCTACCTTTGATCGTCTTGCTTCCTCGTTATTCTCACTATGTCGACCTATAAATAGCAGAGCGAATAATGACCAATGAACAACAATTATGCATGCCGACCAGACATCATCTCATATGCAGAGCAAGGCATTCAACAAGACCAATCAAGGTCTCATCCAAGGACGATGAGCTCCCTACTCAGTCATCAATAAAGCAAGAAATGGGTTCCCTATCCTTACTCTCCACTTCCTCGTTATCAAACCAAGTCTGAAGCGCCCCGAACCGAAGACCTACTTGGCCTCACGTTCGGAACACTTTCGGAAGACGCCTTTTAAACAAATTTTTTTCAAAATTTCCTTTCAAAACATGTACTACTTAAAACCTGTTTAACTTTAAAGAACTCTCATAACATACTACAAATTTAAAACATTCAACTTGAAAAGTCTACTTAAGGTTTTACAAACCAAAATATACTCTTTTACAAACCAAGGAACAAAGTCCCATATATACAATATATACAATCTCAATAGAGTTTCTGTGAGGACCCCGACCCGGAACCTACACGTGTCCCGAGCTGGAGCGTCCTCAAACCAACCCAAATTTTTCCTAATCTTTTAAAACTTTTATTTAACTTTCAAACATAAATATAATTGCTATAATCATTTCAAAATGACTCTACACCTTTTCACAATGGAGAAATAGTTGACTAACTTTGAAAGTAAGAAACTATTTTAGTTACAAAAAGACATTGGTTATAACATAAAATTAAAGTTTATAAATACAACTCATTAAATGAAATATACCAAAATACCCTTTCTACGCCAACCTAATCATACCCCCACAAGTCCCAAAATATTACTTCCAAACTCCTCACCGCCCTTACTTGGCCGGTCCGCCTGTCTCGGAATCTAAAAACATTAAAGGGAGAGGAGTGAGAATAAATCTCAGCAAGCTATTATGAATGCAGCAATATGCCAAATAAATGCAACATATAACAAGTCGCACATAACACATTGGAAAAGCTGTAAACACATTCCATTACCTTGGTTTACCTTTTCCCGTCTGAACAGTAGTCGTACAACATTGGGTATAATAATACTCCAATCTTACAGCCGAGCCGTTTAAGCAATACTCACGTCTTATAAGACCCGTTTTTCAGGGAACCAAATAAGACAGTAGCAACTCGTAAGGCTTTTGGCTCAATACAGATGCTATACCCCATCCCGCGGCCACAGTGAGGGGACGGCCACAGATATAACCTAATCCGATCACATTAGGCCACACTTCCATAATTGATCGTATTATGTTATACCCCCAATGTCAGCTGACTCACACATTATCAAGCACATAATAGATACTTGAAATATAATCCACAAAGGGGATAAACAACATAGCAACATGGTAAAATATACTCATGCTCAACCAACATCATAGTGCAACATGTCTTTAACACACTATGCATAAATAAGCAATATAGTCACATGGTAAAATATACTCATGTTCAACCAATAATCGTAGTGCAAAGCATTTATGTAATACACTAAGTATAATACAAGTCATGAATATGTACTCAAGTATGATAACAAAGCATCAATAATTATCCTTACTTAGACATTATTCAGTAATATATGATCTCTATAAGAACCCAAGTTCACTTTACCCAAATGGAAGTCACATTTAATAAGTGTCCATACAAGATTATCGAATCAATTCCTGAGTCGTATTTAAAGTGCTTCCTTAGTTCCATTTAAACCCAATTAAGGTGCTCTTAAGTGTTCTAATATAACTTAAGTGTAAAAGGGTTAATTCATACCTGGTTTGGATTAGGTTCCACTAATTCATCATGGTTAAGAGTCATGCCACTAGGTTGTAGGTAAAATCAAGAAGGAATGAGACTTAAGAGGTCTCGGCACCATGGGCGACCGCCCATGCCACTTGGGCGACCGCCCAAGTGGTTTTCAAAGGAACTAACACAACTGCCCTCTTGGGCGACCGCTCAACTCCTCTTGGGCGACCGCCCAAGAGGTTTTCCTAAGGTACTCTTGTTCTGGCAGCATGGGCGGCCGCTCATGCCCTCTTGGGCGACCGCCCAAGTGCTAAATCGACTTCCCTGCATTTCATCTCTTCTACCAAGTTTCATTTCCTTTTCTTTTATTCTAACCCAATATTCAAGAATACCAGGAGGATCTCTAACTTTACCATTTTTCATCCTAAATCATTTAAACCCCAAAATAATATAAATCCAAATCATTCACCACAAGATTTTCAACCCATTTTTATAACACATTTCAAATTAAATCTTCTAAACTAATATCACCCATTTCTTATACTCCAAATTCACTTCCATGAACCATAACATCATCCTATGTTATTTACCCATTTCTCAACCTCAGAGAGGATTCCAAAACATTCTAAACTAATTCCACCCATTTCTTTCATTCTTTAACACTTCTAAGAACAACCACATTTCCTTATGACCTAAATCAATTCCTCCATTTCAAGAAAATTTCCAAAGCACCCAATAAACATTTTTACAACAATAACAACAATAAATCTCTCATGAACATTTAAAGAAGAGAAGGGTCATAATAACTCACCTTAGAATAGAAGATGGATTTAGGACTTTCTTAGCTTGATGAACTCCTCTTGGTCTCCCGATTACAAAAGTACTCTCGGATCTAAAAATGGTGAAGGATTGAACTTGGTAGGAGTCTTGAAAGGTGAAGCTTCATCAATGGAGGTTCCATGGATTGAGAGAGAAAGTCAAGGAGGAGAAGGAGGGAGATGGAGTATAGAATGGATAAAGGGAGTAGGGGGGGGCGGTCTTGAAGGGAGAGAGTGAGGGAAAAAGAGAGATAGGCATGGTCCCCCATACCACATTTTTTTAAGGCTTTCAACATTTTATTTCTTTCCCCTACACAACTAAAGCCTAACTATTCACATTTTATTTATTGTCAATTATTATACTTTTCCCATGGACTTTATTTAAATTTTCTCAATTATCTCATCCTAATATAAGAAATCAAAGATATAAGAATGAACATATAATATTAACAATAATATTAAAAGCACACAATATGATGTTAAATTAGTGTCTAGGGTTAGGGTCGTTACACTCACTCCCCCTTAAAGAAAATTCGTCCCGAATTTGACTGTCACTTACCTAACTGATCAACTCGCCTCGGTTACATGTATACCTCAGACTTCAATTCCCAATTAGTCTCTTCCATGTTGTGATTCTTCCAAAAAAAAAAAAAAAAATCTAATTCCATTAATAATATGATATTACCACTTAATGATCCAAGCATAATATACAAATATCACTAACGCAAATTTTCACGATCTCAATGAAAATATAAATAAATAAAAGTATTACAACTTATGTCACCAATTACATTACAATATCACATTAAAACTTCAAATACTCTATAAGCTTCTCCAAGCCGGTCTATAAGTCAAATCACCAATCTTTTCTAAAGCTTCAAATGGATTAACGAACTTTGGCGCCAATTTACCTTAGGCCTTGCTTCTCCAAACTCACCCCAACAAATTAGAGATCGATATTTCTTCCCAAACTATGCCTCATACGGTTTTATCTCAATGTTAGAATGATAACTACCATTATACGCACTCAACCACTGGTAACCATACGTCCTATTGACTACTAACATCCATTGTTCATGCCCGTAGCATATCATCAACAACAAGTAATGATTCCTCAAATTTTTACAAGGTTAAACTTAATAGCATTCCCACCTTCCCAAAAGGACCTTCCCGAACGATGTCTATCCAATCCATTTAACACTATGGGTTTTATACAATCGAACTATCCCCTAACATATGTGAGGACTTTATTAATAACATCTCATCAAGCTATATATATAACGAGTAGAAAATATAATTCAACTTTCTATAACAAAATAACATACCCTTCTTTACTTCCAATGTAACTCAATCACAAAATCTATAGTGATAAAACTCTCAAGTTCAATCTAGAACTCTAAATATTTTAATAAATCTTCTAACGTCAATATTCTATTATCACAATTCAATGTTTCAATTATGTTCAGGCCTAGTGACAAATCAATATTCAAATTGAATGGTTGGCCGCCCACAACGGAGCCGATCCAACTCCGAAACAAAAACCAAGTCTACTGCGACCTCCACATTAATAATTCCACAATTTATCCAATCATTTCTCGGATCAAAACTTTAATACAATTAATCACTATAGGGGAACTAGGTTGCTTTTCTACTTGCTTCTGTACAATTTATATCTTTAAGATACCAAGTCTTTCTAAAAATTACAACGCCTTTCAGAATTCCAAAGGATAATATAAAAAGAGATTCAAAGAGACCCGAATGGTTTATTTATTTAAAACCGGCCCATACCAGTTTTAATTAACTAAACCACTCACAATTTAAAAAAATTTCAAAAAATTGATAAGCTAACAAATAACTCGAGTGATTTAATTATCTACAACCGTCCCATACCAGTGGTAGATAGTTAAATTACTCACAGATTTTAATTTACGCGAAAATGGTTTACTGACCTTATTAAATCAACTATCCCCGAAGGGCACAATTGCTCATACCGAAGTTCAATATACAATCCAAAGTTTTGAAGCACATTTAAAACAATTCTAACATAATATTCTTGTTTGACTTCTATTTATAGTGTAGCCACCACTCATAATATTTTTACTTAGTTAAATTCCCTATAAGAAAACACAATCTCGTAATACTTATTACTATCTCCGATAAATAACACTAAAATATTCATTAAAATTATAAACTTGGTAAATCATCCTCAATTCAATAATTCCTCAAGTTGAATATTCAATACTTTTACTTAATTTGAGTCATCTATTCCCTACCTTTGATATTGGTATTGTACTTAGTAACAATGTCATGCATACCTCCAGTTTCCGGTCAATTACCATGATTTCCTAATAAGAAAATATAATTGGAACTCTCATAGATCAATCATCCCCAAATTGTGATTAAACATTAACGGTGTAAACTAACTTACCTCTCGATAACCATCAACAACTAAAAATCCGCATAACGCCACTCTCTCATAAGCATCACACCAATCTCTTATATTAGTCACGCAACTAAGTCAACATATATGGTGTAATTATCCTAAAGTATCCTGTCTTCCAATCATATTTATCCCCATTTTATATTCTCAACTAATGATAATCGTTTCTCAAAACAAACCTTATACATATATTATCAATTTCTGAAGTTGATCCTATAAGTCACCAGTAACTACATCTATTATACTTCCTCACATTTACCCTAATTACTTCTCCATAAATAATACACAACTACAAATCAAAACGGTCATACTAGATACAAATGTTGTCTTAAGTATATCCCTACAACAATTATTCACTGTAATTGGAACACCCCGAAAATTCAACTAATAACCATTGAGTATCCTACTAGTTTCTAAAATCAGTCATACAAATTATCAACAAGTGATAACGAATACTTATTCTTCACAGTTATTACTTTGAGATCTCTCTAATCTATAGATAACCACCAAGTATCATCTTTTCTAAATATAGTAACAATTTACCCTTATGGAGATTCACTAAGCTCATTATCTTCTTTATCAAATAATTTCCCAAAATGAATCATCAAGTCTGTCATCCCAAATAGTGTCCTCTATCTAGGAATCCGAATACTAAAATAGTACCTTATCTCAACTCAAAGCTTCAATATCCTGGTATGATACCTGATGAGAACCCATTTTTGAAACTCACATGAAAAACACTACTTAGTCAACTTATAGGGTGATATCACGTACACAAATATCTGATTTCCTATTCAAATTAGTAGCAAGAATTCAATCAATCTCTCCTTAGAGAATGAACTTATAGCACATAAGGCAAATATACGCCAGTTCCATAAGATCTCGGACTCGCGATATTTTATAACCCATATAATCCCACTTAGACTATCACTTTCAATACTAGTTTCATATATCTAGTCTTCACCATGAGACACCAATGAATAACTAATCATGCAATTATACAACCATAAACCACTCTTAATTAGGCCATATACCTAACTTCAACTAAGAGTTCACAAATTCATTTACCACCGTACATGAGATAACTCAAGTGTCCTTTACTCAAATATAACACATAACTCAAATAACCTTCACATTCTTTAGATCATACTTTCGACATTTACGCATATATGACATAATAGCAATTAATAATTTATCCGCCTCAATTACACATGAAGGTAAATCAAACGTAGATAAGGAGACTCGCTTCTTGCGACAGTCCTCCTCAGACACAACAACTACTCAATTAATTCAGGTTAATATAACGATGATTCACGGATTGGTAACTCTATCAAATCCACCGGCAATACATGCCCACATATGGACACATCACAACCACCATGATAAACAAGAATGATTCGAGGTACTCTCCCATAGGAGTAGAACCTCTAGCACATAGGGCAACTCTCGGGCCATTTATGCAAATAAAAACGAAATGTAATGCCACATGAGAACGAAATGAACGGGGATTTATAAAAGTATGACCCCTAACTCCGGAGACAGGTAATATACCTCAAATGATCGTGGAGGAATCTATCTCTCCATATTGCTCACATTACCTTGATCCTTTGGTTGGTCATTATTATTTTCTGTCGTTGAACAAACTCCTGCATTAAACACTCGACGTAAGTTATCGCACACTCTCACTCAGCTAGACTCTACCCGAGAACTCTAACCGAGCTCTGATACCAACTGTGAGGACCCCGACCCGGAACCTACACGTGTCCCGAGCTGGAGCGTCCTCAAACCAACCCAAATTTTTCCTAATCTTTTAAAACTTTTATTTAACTTTCAAACATAAATATAATTGCTATAATCATTTCAAAATGACTCTACACCTTTTCACAATGGAGAAATAGTTGACTAACTTTGAAAGTAAGAAACTATTTTAGTTACAAAAAGACATTGGTTATAACATAAAATTAAAGTTTATAAATACAACTCATTAAATGAAATATACCAAAATACCCTTTCTACGCCAACCTAATCATACCCCCACAAGTCCCAAAATATTACTTCCAAACTCCTCACCGCCCTTACTTGGCCGGTCCGCCTGTCTCGGAATCTAAAAACATTAAAGGGAGAGGAGTGAGAATAAATCTCAAAGAAGCTATTGCGAATGCAAGAATATGCCAAATAAATGCAACATATAACAAGTCGCACATAACACATTGGAAAAGCTGTAAACACATTCCATTACCTTGGTTTACCTTTTCCCGTCTGAACAGTAGTCGTACAACATTGGGTATAATAATACTCCAATCTTACAGTGAGCTGCTTAAGCAATACTCACGTCTTATAAGACCCGTTTTTCAGGGAACCAAATAAGACAGTAGCAACTCTGTAAGGCTTTTGGCTCAATACAGATGCTATACCCCATCCTGTGGCCACAGGAGGGGACGGCCACAGATATAACCTAATCCGATCACATTAGGCCACACTTCCATAATTGATCGTATTATGTTATACCCCCAATGTCAGCTGACTCACACATTATCAAGCACATAATAGATACTTGAAATATAATCCACAAAGGGGATAAACAACATAGCAACATGGTAAAATATACTCATGCTCAACCAACATCATAGTGCAACATGTCTTTAACACACTATGCATAAATAAGCAATATAGTCACATGGTAAAATATACTCATGTTCAACCAATAATCAGAGTGCAGCATTTATGTAATACACTAAGTATAATACAAGTCATGAATATGTACTCAAGTATGATAACAAAGCATCAATAATTATCCTTACTTAGACATTATTCAGTAATATATGATCTCTATAAGAACCCAAGTTCACTTTACCCAAATGGAAGTCACATTTAATAAGTGTCCATACAAGATTATCGAATCAATTCCTGAGTCGTATTTAAAGTGCTTCCTTAGTTCCATTTAAACCCAATTAAGGTGCTCTTAAGTGTTCTAATATAACTTAAGTGTAAAAGGGTTAATTCATACCTGGTTTGGATTAGGTTCCACTAATTCATCATGGTTAAGAGTCATGCCACTAGGTTGTAGGTAAAATCAGCAAGGAATGAGACTTAAGAGGTCCTGGCACCATGGGCGACCGCCCATGCCACTTGGGCGACCGCCCAAGTGGTTTTCAAAGGAACTAACACAACTGCCCTCTTGGGCGACCGCTCAACTCCTCTTGGGCGACCGCCCAAGAGGTTTTCCTAAGGTACTCTTGTTCTGGCAGCATGGGCGGCCGCTCATGCCCTCTTGGGCGACCGCCCAAGTGCTAAATCAGACTTCCCCAGATTTCATCTCTTCTACCAAGTTTCATTTCCTTTTCTTTTATTCTAACCCAATATTCAAGAATACCAGGAGGATCTCTAACTTTACCATTTTTCATCCTAAATCATTTAAACCCCAAAATAATATAAATCCAAATCATTCACCACAAGATTTTCAACCCATTTTTATAACACATTTCAAATTAAATCTTCTAAACTAATATCACCCATTTCTTATACTCCAAATTCACTTCCATGAACCATAACATCATCCTATGTTATTTACCCATTTCTCAACCTCAAAGAGGATTCCAAAACATTCTAAACTAATTCCACCCATTTCTTTCATTCTTTAACACTTCTAAGAACAACCACATTTCCTTATGACCTAAATCAATTCCTCCATTTCAAGAAAGTTTCCAAAGCACCCAATAAACATTTTTACAACAATAACAACAATAAATCTCTCATGAACATTTAAAGAAGAGAAGGGTCATAATAACTCACCTTAGAATAGAAGATGGATTTAGGACTTTCTTAGCTTGATGAACTCCTCTTGGTCTCCCGATTACAAAAGTACTCTCGAATCTAAAAATGGTGAAGGATTGAACTTGGTAGGAGTCTTGAAAGGTGAAGCTTCATCAATGGAGGTTCCATGGATTGAGAGAGAAAGTCAAGGAGGAGAAGGAGGGAGATGGAGTATAGAATGGATAAAGGGAGTAGGGGGGGGGGCGGTCTTGAAGGGAGAGAGTGAGGGAAAAAGAGAGATAGGTATGGTCCCCCATACCACATTTTTTTAAGGCTTTCAACATTTTATTTCTTTCCCCTACACAACTAAAGCCTAACTATTCACATTTTATTTATTGTCAATTATTATACTTTCCCCATGGACTTTATTTAATTTTTCTCAATTATCTCATCCTAATATAAGAAATCAAAGATATAAGAATGAACATATAATATTAACAATAATATTAAAATCACACAATATGATGTTAAATTAGTGCCTAGGGTTAGGGTCGTTACAGTTTCCAAAATACAAAACAACACTTCAAGTCTAGGAACTAGCCCTTGGTTTACATTTACATAATGTAACCATCATACCATACCTTGAACAAAATATCCCAACTCGACGTCCTCACGTGATCAATGTGGCCTAGCCCCAGGCTCTCCTCTATCTAAGAAAGCAATAAAAGGACGGGGTGAGAAAAATCTCAGCAAGTTATTATGCATGAAACAATATGATATGCAATCATAATATGAAAGTAGATAACAACAAGTCATCATATATATATATATATATACCACCTTTTTATCACCACAAAGAAATATATATACATAAACACATAAGTGCGATATAATAACACTGAGAAGGATACTGAGCCAAGGTTTAATCCTCAAAAGGATATCACGATCCAAGCAGCATCATCCGCTGAAGAGACAGTTCCGGAACCAAATCATAATAACACAACAAACGGGACTATGACACAAAGTCATATCCAAATAGTGCAACTAGACTACTTCTCTAGCTAGTCCATTACTCCCAAACCATGGCCTATGGCTGGGCAAACAGGGAACCAGTGTACAGACTATAACGAACTCGGCTCGGTTGCCATTATAGTCCCGTAACACTGCCCAATTCAAGTACCATCTGGACTTGAATTAAAAGCACAGTACCATGTACTTGCTTACAATCACCGATGATTTCAAAGTAGGGAACCATACTCATATTCATATAACATATCACAATGATATCCAATGATAACAAGTATCCATGTACACTAGCACTAAGGCTAAACAATCCTTGAACCAATTAAACTTAGGATTTCAAAGTAGGGAACCCTAATCAAACACATCATAAAGATATCAAACCATTATCAAAAGTGCAACACATTTTGTCTACACCTTTATAATACATTCAAGGATATAACCACAATCATAACCATGTATATGAAATCATGTAAGGCACAATATATTATCAACTAGCCCTACATGCTCAATATACCACAATTAATAACCTTTATAAAGGTTCAAGTTCAAATTACCAAGTTGGATTCACTTTGGTTAAGTTACAAATCAAGGCTGCCAAGCATTTTTCGAACAATATTTAAACCCCTTACACAATTCCATTTTAACCAAGTAAAACATCATTATCTAGCCAAAGTGTTCTACTTTAATCTTAGTTAAAGAGGGTTCATTTATATCCTAGGTAGATTAGGTTTCTAGGCCTTGGAAAAAGCTTCAGAGGCTGCAGGGCAGGGCACAACTCGTGCCCCAATGACACCCCACTAGAATCAGTCATCCCTAATAGGGCGCGACTTAGGTAATTTCTCAGGGGATGACTCGTGCACCACTCGTGCCACAGAGCACGAGTCGTGCCCTCTGTCCAGAAACACAAAATTCAGCAACAACATCAGCAACCAACACCCAAATGCCAAATACCAACTTTACTCTATTTTAAGGACATAAAAATGAGTACTAAACTGGACCAAAACCAAAGTCAAACCATCCCTTACCCTTTCCATTACAAAACAACACTAACCAATATCATTTTGATACAAAACTTTGTTCCATTTATCATGCAACCATTCCATTACCATGAATACCATAATATAAATTTTTCCCCATACTTTTTCTACCACCATAACCCCATCATGACTCCTTACCATTTTCAAGCTTTTGAGTTCAAGGAAAATAGCTCCCAAAACATCAAAATCATTTTCTTTCAACAAGACATCCAATAAAATCATGGAATGAACAATTAATTGAAAGAAGTCATAATAACTTATCCAAATAGTGAAAAATGAAATATTTACTTGACCGGGTAGATTCGCTCTCCACGTCGCCACGAACAAGAATCCGCAATTGATTTTGAAAACGAAAAGGTATTGAAGATGCTAATTTTTTTTGAAAGAAGAAGGTAGGGTTTGATTCTTTTCCATGGAGGCTTTTAGGAAGAAGGAATACTGATGAAGAAGAAATGCCTTCCATGTTAATTAACAAGGATAATTATAAACTCTTTCATCTAAGCTCCTCAAAATTAGTACCAATTAAACTAACCACCTTAACTATCAATCATGACACCAAAGCACCTCAACCTAAAATAATCATTTCATTAAAATTTTAATTATTATACTTTCACTATCACACTTTACCTTTATTTCATATAGGCCATTAATTAATAAAATTAACTCCTAAACATCCTAAACTTCACATTTTTTTATCAAAACATAAATAAACACATAAAACTTAACAAGTAGCATAAATGGTACAAAATGATATACTACCACCCCAACCCCAAATACTCAACAAGGGCTAAGTTAGTGTCTAGGATTAGGGTCGTGACAAAGTCGACCAAGCAACTTATCCCAAGGAGCTCGCCTCCAAGGCGCACGTGCATAATACATCATCTAATCATACTTAAATAAGGATTGTGAACAATTATAATTTCACTAGGATTATAGCCTTATATCACACAAATTCCTATTCAACATAGATTTTACAATGATATGCCTATATATACAAGCCATAATTCACATTATTTTAGTAACACATCTTTTGACTCTAAACTCTTGTAAATTGATTTCTCTCTCTAAACAAAAATACTTACTATCACGCCGGAGCGGATTCGCCGGTTAAGCCCCGACTTTGTTCTTCTTTTTCAGACTATTCAAATGATACAAAATGTCACTGAATTTGGACTGATACGAATGTTTTTGGCATCATTATAGACATTTATTTACAGCGGGTAAGTAATTTTTTCTCATACTTGTCACCATAAGATAGTTTGTAGTTAAAAGTCCAATGTAATTTACAGGAACCTCAATTTTGTCAATTTCCTAACTTTGATGGAATGGTAAACAAAATGACAAAACTGTAAAACTTGGAGGGCCAAAATTTCATTCTTCAATTTCGCTCAACAGTAGAGAGTCAGTTCCCTGAAAGGTGTTAGGTATAAATACAAACCGGTCTCCCCTGCCTCTATGTTTACCAGCGCGTGGTTTCACGCTCCAACGCCGTGCTCGCTCTTTGCTTCCCGTCTCTCTCCTCCCTCGCCTAACCTTCAGCTCCACACCAATCGATTCTCCATGGCAGTCTCCGTTCGAATCGCCGTCGTCGGAGACGTCGTAATCTCTCTCTCTCTCTCTCTCTCTCTCTCTCTCTCTCCATCTTACATTTTCTCTATGTTTATGTATGGATGCATATTCTCTCTTTACGCCTTCTTTAATTCGTAAACCCTAACTTTGCCTAAGGAAAATCGAGCCTTTTATTTTTCACCCTTTTGTTTTTTGTTTGATTAGTTGATTGAACCTAATTTGTGGATATTTAACTGTTTACTTATCTGCCTTTTGAAGCATGATGATTGGGATCTTCAGGAAGATACAAAGGCTTTAGAACTATTGAAGGTATAAATTTTGTTTTGTATGTTCGCCATTTCACGTTTTCAGCTGTTGTTTTTGGCAGAGTTTTGTAAAATATGTTTTTGCAATTGCAAATTTTGGTAATTAACATTGTTTGACTAAATGTGATTCCTTACAGCCACAATAGGAACAATAGTATGGAGAACCGATTTTGCTCGGTTCATTGTGTTTTTTTTCTGCTGTATTTGATTCATTTCTGATCTTCCTCATACCCCCCCCCCCTAGAAAAGCCCCCTTTCCGTTTTGGTTAGCATCACATTTCTTAAAAGCTACAATTCTTCGTAGTTTTCCAATTTGTTTCTTCTTCATGAAACATGATAACTATCTTACTCGTCATGTAAAACATATGCACAATCTTTTTCGAACAAAGATTCCAGCCTTTCAACTTTATCATCCAAAACTCGTACTTAAGATCCTCAGGTTTAGCAGTTGTGTAGTTATGTTGAACTCCAAGGATACTGTTATAGTCCTTAATTGTTAGACTTTTCAAAAGAAGGCATTATAATTTTAGTGCAATCTAAAGGAAATATAGAGGAGCAAAAGTACAATAACAAAATGTTCGACTTTCAAATGCCACTTTCTAACTAGGGAAGGATGTAGTCCTTTATTTTTTCCCAGAAAAGGAGTAGCCTTTGTAAATTTAAGCTGCAAAATATTGTTTTTTTCTTTCGAAAAACATTAAGTTTTATCATGCGTCAAACAAACAAAAAATGCAACTTTAGTTCAATTAAAGGAATACAGAGAAGTAAAAGCACAATATTAGAATTTGAATTTCAGATGTGATTCTTTCTTTCTTGGGACGGAGGGGTAACAAAATCTTTGGTTGCTCCAGTACCTGTGTATTTCATATACCCAAGGTTTAAAAATTATGGGAGTTGCTTGATTTGCAAAGTAAAACCCTTGAGTGGAACATCAGAGATAGGGTAAGGCGACTTGTGCAAGTGTTGTTCTTTGACTAATTGCCTCTATATGGTTTTTTTTTTTGCCAAAATTTTTAGTCAAGAAATCTTAGTATCACATATATAGTATGCTATGTATTCCCTATTCCCTATCTAATATATTTTTTATATATAATGCAGCCAGATTTGGTTCTGTTTACAGGCAAGTTCTCTTATTCCACGCTGTTTTTCTTCTCAATGCAGTTGACCAGCTTCCAGTGCTTCTTTTGGCTGGCCTTTGTTACTACACACTACTCAGATATATACTCCCTCCGTTCCATTTGAACTTCAAAAAAAATTGGGCTCAAATATTAAGGGAAGAGATATTTTTATTATAAAATATAGAAAGTGGAGTAGGGTGTTGTGAGTATATAAAGTGGGTTGGAGAGAGAAAGTGGGGTAGGGAATAGTTAGTGGATAGTTGTTGTGAGTATGAGCTGTGGGGCCCATATAATCTTTCCATTGGGGTTTTGAAGTGTAAAATGGGACACCCTTTTGAGAAATTTTTGAAGTTTAAAATGGGACGGAGGGGGTATACTTTAAGCTTCTTAGTCTTGCTAATTATATTTTGTGTCACTTCTTTACGGGGCTTGTTTCAGGTGATTTTGGTAATGAAAATGTTGAACTTGTCAGAAGCATAGCGGATCTTGAATTTCCTAAAGCAGTTATATTGGGGAATCACGATGCTTGGAGTACTAGAAAATTTTCTGACAAGTAAGTTCAATTGTCTAGAGATATGGGAGTAGTTTTATTGAAAGAAGTTTAAGTACACTTGCAATAAAATCTGGACACTGAGGGTATTTATTAGCAATTTCAGATATGTATTGAAATTGATTGAAAGTCAAACTTCATGCATTTCTGTGAAGCACTAAATATTGGCAGAGGAAGTAGTATTTACAAATATCCTTTTTCTATCTGCTCTTTGATCCTCTCCTGATCTAATTTCTTGTCTGTATCAAATAATTGAAGGAAGAAGGATGCAGTGCAACTTCAGTTGGAATGGTAAGCTTACCTAATCTCATATATTACGGAAGATATGCTGACGTTAATCTCGATTTATCTTTTCTCTTGTCATATGTCATCTTTGTATCTCATGTTGGCACATTCTCTTGTCTTTACCCCCTTGGGATTCTTAAACCAGCTTTGTTTTCAGTAAACCTAAATCGTCTACTAAAATTAGGAGTATCCATCATCTCGTCTTTCAACGGGTGAATCTACTCTAGTATTTAGACACATGTAAAAGGGGATGAAAGTTATTGCTGGGAAAAGAATGCTGATGCCTAATGACAAGTTACAGATATTTGGATGACCCAATGACAGTCTACAGATGTGCCTATTGTATTCTGTCTTTTGTCTTGAGGATATTTGAGTCTAGAATGAGCATCAGTATGATCAAGAATATTCCTACAAGGTGTATTTGGCTGTCAGACTTTACTTCTTCCTTTCCTTGTGGGGTTGAATTGGGGAAGTGTGGATGTCAGAGAGTTACTATGGAAGAATTTTGATCAGTTGCTTGGACTGCACTCTGGGTTTCTCTTTGAAAATAAAAAGAAGCTGGTTTGTAACACTGAGGAAGGATTTTCAGACAGATTGAATGAGAGGAAGTGATTAGACCTTATAAAAGTGGTTTCGTTTCTCTACATGAGGCAGTCCTTTTTCAACCATGTACAATCACAACCATGTTGTAGATAGCTGATGGTGAAACTCTGATATGATGCTGCCAAAACCATTAAAATCTGAATAATTAAGTCAAAATTACCGCTGCATCCTGAAGATAAAAAATAAGTATGATTAATTTACTAGATTGGTTATGTGAAAAACACTGGTCGTTTATCTATAGTAAAGCTCCTACAATCCTGTATAGCCTCTTATTATTAGCATCAGTGTGATGAACAACTTTTTGGTCGTTTCCTTTTTTAATGCAATGGAGAGTGATTGCCTATTATACTGAATTGAAACACTATTTTGGTAGCTCATTACGGATTCACAATTTCCAGGAGAAACGGCACACATTTTGCAAAGATGCCAAATGTCAACCAGGAATGTCATAAGACAGCAGGTTGTTCCAGTATATATGCCTCTTGATTAATCTATGTTTGAAAGTTTTAACCCGAAATTGAGATTGTATCTTGTCCGCTGAGTTTGCCATGGATCTTTGAACAGTTCTGCGACTATTGTAACCTTTTTGATGTTCTCTGCCCGAGACTTCGGTACATGCTAAAGTTCCACATCCACATTTGCGTGTCGTTATAGCTGACAAATATAGATAATAGTAATCAGAACCAAAAGAAGGGGACTTTTGTCCTACAGGGAAATAAATCACTTGCCTGATCACTAGGTTTATGGAATGCTTGCATTAACTAACTGCGGATAGAAATATAAATCTTTATTATGTTTGATTTCTGACGTAATAGAGAACTGATGGATTGAAGTTGTTATATTCAGTCTCGGTGGGGAGCATGTTGGTTACCGACGCTTGGACTTCCCTCTATTAAAGCTGAGCGTTGTTGGAGGACGGCCATTTTCTTGTGGAGGCGAGAGTATGTATCGGAGAACACTTTTGACAGCGAGGTTAGTTGCTTCATGCGTATATTAATGAATTCTCTCTTCAAAACAGTCTTTGATTTTCAGTCTCCCTTATCCTTGTAATAAACCTGTTTGACTCTGCATAACCTGATCCAATTTGAAAGCTTATGTTCTCATTTGGTTACCTTTGTGGGGGTATAGTTACTTTAGTCAAGGTACCCACATTAACATTGAGAATATTCCAGTGGGGTGTTACAGTTGAGAACTTGGCAAACATGTTCCTTACTGAAAAAATAAAAGATTTTGGCTGTCTTTGCTAAATACAGGTATTCCCTATATTCCATGCAAGATTCCAGCTTTGATTTTAATATTTATTTTGGCTAACTTGATCAAATTCAACCAAGATTTATATCAAGTTACTTGTCTAATTTTATTTAGCAAATTAAAAAGGTTGCAATTCAAAAGTATTTTTAATGATAAAAACATGTTATCCCAGAGCACTTAGAATAAAGCATTGTAATTTGTTATCTGCAACAGAGTAATACTCCATACACACATGTTGACTTCTAATTATAGGGACTGGATGCTTTACATGGGATGGATGGAGTAAATGAAGTAGCAAGAGGGAGAGAAAGTAATTTTCATTTGGCTTCTCAACTGTTCAAACTTCTAATTTGCCTTCTCATTTAAATGGTCACCTACTAATAAATCATAAAGTTATAATCACATGGAAAGAAATGCTAATGAAATATCTCCAACACTCGAACCTGCTTGTCATCTCTCTCCACTTCTTTTCCAACCACCTTTATTTCTCAGTGTATCTTATCTAATACTCTCTCTGTCCCTAAGTGAATTTCTCTTTTTCCAAAGATTTATCCCAAAATGAATGTCCAATTTTTGATGAAGATACTAAATCAATCATCATCGAACAACAACTTCTAATTCACACTTACACTCGTGTTGTAATATGGTGCGAACAACAACTTAGGGCTGTTAAACGAAATGAGCCGGCTCGAGCTCGACTCGGGCTCGGCAAAGCTCTAGTTCGAGTGGGCTCGAGGTGAACTCGAGCTCGAACCGGCTTTTAAGCTCGTTTTGTTATCGAGCAGTCTCGATTTTTCGACGAGCTTTAATCGAGATTGACTCGTTTATCTCGTTAAAAGCTCAAATGATTTTTGTTCGCGAATAACTCGCTCAAGTTCGGCCTTGATAAGCTCGTTAAAAAGTGAAGTTATTGTTCGAAATTCGCTCGAACTCGGCTCGTTAAGCTCGAATCATTATTACTTTTGTAATAAATACACAAATAATACATGTATAATATATGTATGTACAAAATAATATATTTAATTTATATATTTAATCTATATTTTACCTACATTGTACAAACAACAATACTTGATTAAAAATATTTTTATTTTCAAAAATATAATGAATTGTGAAAAAGAGATAAAAAAAAATATTTAGGGACAAAGACTAAGCTCGAGCTCGGCTCTTTTGGACTCGAGTTCGCAAACAACTCGAATTAGAGCTCGATAAGGCTCGAACTCAAGCTCGTCCAATTTCAGATTTTTCGAAAAAAAGTCCAAGCTTGAGCTCGACTCGTTAAAACTCGAGTTCGACCAACTCAAGAACAGCTCGCGAACAGCTCGAAACTCGGTTCGATCCGAACAGTCAAACTGGGCTCAAGCTCGAGCTCGAAACTCCAAAGCTCAACGCGGCTCGGCTCGTTAGCAACCCTTATGCTACTAAAAATGCTTAAGTTTAACCTTTTTGCAAATGTCCCTCAAAGTGAAACTTGGACATTCATTTAGGTGCGAAGGGAGTAGAACATTATGATTTGAGATAAATTTAGTAATTTTACTCCATATATTTTTCTCTAGAAAAGAGAACACTCTAAGAAACAGCATGAAAAGTGCTGCTTGAATAATCTTACTGTATTTCATCTTTTGGGTTCAACTTATTTCACAAATCATCCCTTGGGTAAACTTTGTAGATACGGAGTTCATAACATAAATGGAAGTGTGGAAAGAATATGCAGAGCTGCATTAGGGGCACCAGTGGATCATTCGGTTATACTTCTTGCACATAATGGACCCACAGGTAATCATCACTCTTTAGTAGGAGCCCTTCTCTTTTCTTTTTCCGTGACTAGTTTTCCTAGGTGTAATAGAATATTCCAAATGAGACACTATGAGTAAAAGCAGCAATCTTAGATAATCTAAGGTGACTATGAGAATTCAGAATTGTAAGAATCAATTTGAAGACGGGACATTTACTTGTGAGTTATGACAAGTAAAAGCTTAAAAGTGGTATACACAAGAATACAGACGCGGGTCTAACATTGAAATATGCGGATATAAGCTTCATTGCTATTATGTTCGAGTGCAGGTCTAGGTTCAAATATGAATGACATTTGTGGAAGAGATTGGTATCGTGAAGGAGGTGACCATGGTGATTCAGGTAAAAATATTTCGAGCTTTGTTCTTTTGTTGCTCTAGATGCTTTTTTCCTTAGGTGGCCTATCGACATTATGAATAATCGTACTTTTCTCAAGCCTGGTTTTAACCATCCATGTATTTTTTTTAACGGTTTAACCATTGTACTTTAGATACGCACTCATAATCCCAAAAAAAAACTGAAAGTAAGATGGTTAAAATTGCTAAAAAGATGCACTAAATACCCCTATTTTTGGGGATAGTGAGTGCGTATCTAAAGTACAATGGTTAAAACTGCAAAGAAATAGATGGATGGTTAAAACCGGAGTTTGGGCAAAGTATGATGGTTCAGAAGGTGATGTGCCTTATTAGGCTTACCCATCAGTAGCCCTATGAACTGTGACCATGTTTGTTTAGTTTTGCTGCCATGCAGCATGTTTTTGCATGCTTTTATTGGCAACTTGCAACATTAACAAGCCCATTGCTTTGCGTGCATTTTACTCTATTCTTATAATCATTGTTACATAATTAGTAATATTTACAAAAGCACTTTATGTACAGATCTGGAACTTGCTATCTCCCAATTAAAAGACAAAAACAAACACTCTATCCCTCTGGTCGTCTTTGGCCACATGCACAAAGAGCTGAGATACGGAAATGTTCCCCGAAAAATGATGGTAGTTGGGGATGATAACACTGTATACCTTAATGGTGCAATCGTTCCTAGGGTCCTAAAACAGGATGATGAACTAGAAACATGTACCAGTAGCTCCATTAAGATCGAAACCCCTCTCGAAACCCTCAACACAGAGAGCTCGTTGCGGGCCTTCACTGTAGTAGACTTTGTAAATGGAAATTTGGAGAAGATTGCAGAAACTTGGGTTTCAGTTATAGGAGAGAAAACTTCAGTGAAAGAGGAGCATATTTTGTTTAGTACTGAGCCTAGATTGTCTGAGCTCTCTATTTAGAAGGTTAGTTTTGATCAGTAGGTTATTGCATATTGAGGAGAATTTTAAGGGTTGACATGCATTGCTGTATTGTGTAAATTGAACTAAGTATACGATTGGGTCATAGACCATGTGTATGTAATTATGTAGATTCATTTGCTGTATATACTGTATTTGATTTAGGTCTGTGGGACCCATTTCTAGGTGAGTGCTGTGATGGAGGTATAAACAACTTTATGATGCATTATTGATTGATCAAATTTGTCCTAATTGTCAAAAAGAGATTTATTAGTGCATCAGCTGATTAAAATTCTTTTTCTTTTTTCTTGTTAGTTTGAGCTGCTTATCTCTCTCTCTCTCTTACCCTCTCTCTGTGGGCATGTTTATATTTAGGGAAAGATACCTATAGATAAGGCATCCTAGCAATGAAAGTGATGACCCATCAACTAAATTTCTTAAAAGATATACTTCCTCCGTCCCAAAATGAACGATCAAAAAATTTTAAATTTACTCATCAGTAGCAATTTGAAACTTTTTCGGTCATTCATTTTTTTAAGGATAAAGGTAGAGGTAGTACTACTCCCTCCGTCCCTAAAAGATTGTCCTGTTGTACATTTTGCAATTATTAAGGAAGAGCTTCATCTTCTTGTACCTTAGTAGATTTGCACTAACATTCATGCCTAAGTTTAGAAATGGAACATACTTTTTGGGACAAGTCAAAATGGCAAATGAGACAATCTTTTAGGGACGGAGGGAGTATGATTCAGCTAGTGACAACCAACAACAGATTCTAGCAATACTATACTGTTGACTAGTCACTTTTGAGTCAATTATTAGTACACTCATTTCACTTTACTTTTTTATTTTTTTCAGCCTTTTGATAGTGTGTGGTCTCTAAGGATATGGTTCTTTTCATACATGCTTCACCTTTAGTTTTCTTTAAGATTTAGCTTTTGCTGCTTCCAAACATTTGATATGGGCTTTTTGACCAAGTCAATGGAAAATTCCTTTGTATTCAAGGTTTCTCACTCTTGACAATTAGAAATGTAAAATTGCCAGATTCACCATTAACAAAACCTAACTGCAACTTGCAATTGGGTCTGGCACATGCATTTGCACTGTAGTGGTCCTCTCCTAGCTAGTCTCTATCTCAGACCCCCCCCCCCCACCCATATATATTGAGTTCTGCTTTTACTTTTTATTGGTAACTGTCTAACTGAGCTGGTCCAAATTCGATTTTTCATTAACATGGCACATCTCTCCCATATGCTCGAAATACTACTCATTGTGCCCCGCATGGTGGCTAAAAATTTTCCAGTTATCTTTTAGTGCTGAAATGTGATGTGACTGAATTTCGACGGCAATCACGTACACTGTAAGAGTAGTTTCAATTTCTTCGTTTTGAACCCTAATGAAAAGCAAATCTCAACTCGATGTGTCAAACCTACTCTATTCCATTTTTGCAGGCAACTCATGATCCAATAAATTAATATCATTAATGACATCATTATAGTGTATGATGATGTGAGTCCTATTCGCCGACTTATTAGTGGTACACAAAGTGGTTAATAAATAAAGATAATAATGTGGTTGCCAAAGATAATATAGGACATTTGGACTCGTGAAACCTTGGTCTTGTGTTGACCACTTTGAATTGTACTTATTTATGTTTGACTAGGGTCTAGGGATAAGAATATCTAAATTATCTAAATTATTGAACAATAACGAATAACAACAATAACAAAATTATCTCAACGATAATTCAAAGACTTCCACCTACGGTGGGATAAGAGAATCCGATGTATGCAGTATCGTTCCTACTATTTTCAAATGAATAAGATAAAAATTGCATAAAAATTTGAATACATAGAAATATTTTATATGTGGAAAATCCCGGAAAATAAAACCATTGAATTTGAATGACAAATGTAAATAAGTTAAAGGGTACAAGTCAGCCTTTGGTAAAAGTAAAACCATTGGCAAAACAAAGGAATGTCTTGTTCTGCGTTCTTCTGTCTGACAACCCAAATCTGCACCTGTTGAATTAGATCCCATAGCATTTTAGCAGCCTTTGACCAAATCTTAACCGTCCATCCTCTTCCCCAACCATCACTTTATTTATTTATTTATATTGTCCTTAAAAGTATAAATTAATGTTAATCCAGTTTGCTTATGCATAAGTAAAAGCTTTTTCTTGTTTCCCTTCGCCGGACCGGATGTTACTAGTCTTCTTCGTGAATTCATGATCATCACAATGCAACGACAGATGGACGGACGAGATGAAGGCTAAATTTGACATTTGACAACTTTGTTAATCAAGAAATTAGTGGGGGATTACGTTAAAAAAAAAGAAGATGACATCGTCACGTCAATAATGATGGGAGTAGTATTTGGCTTTATCGTTTGTCTCGAAGTGAAAAGCTCTCTCCACCTCCGCCTAGATCGGATCCTCCAACAATACGTTTTCTGTTTCTTAATAACTACTCTACTACCGTAATAATTCCGTTAAAAAAAATATATACTCCTTCCGTCCCGCTACAAAATTCACAGTTACTGTTTGCACGCAATTTAATGAAAAAGTTAGTGACGTAAGTGTTGTGAGTATGAAAAGTAGGGTTAGAGAGAAAAAGTAGGGTAGGAAATAGTGAGTTGATTGGTGTTGTGAGTATAAAAGTAAAGTAGGAGAGAGAATGAGTGGGTGGAATAGTAAAAATTCTTTGTCATTTTAGGAAGTGTGAAGTTTGTAATGGGACGTTCAATGAAAAAAGTGTGCAGCTTGTAGCGGGACGGAGGGAGTATATAATTCAGAAATTGCCTTTGTTCTATTTGAAATTACAAGAAAATCATCGTAAACGCGAATTAAGAAAAAATGTATAATATTAAGGTGTTCTGAGTATGAATAATAAGATATGAGATAGAAAATGGGTTATAATAGTAAGCGAATAGTTTTGTTAGCATGACAAGTGAATCTCGTTATTTAAAAAGTATTAAAAACTTTTCATTTTAAAATTTTGCAATTTTAATTGAGACACTCAAAATGATAATTTTTGCAATTTCAAATAAGACGAAGGGAGTATTGTTTTTGTGGACACACTAATTAATGTTATGAGTGATGCACATTTGTTGGATCATTATTGGTTTATTTAGTAGTAAAAAAATTGATCTCAATAATCCAGTGTATTTTAACATGATATAAATATTTGCTAAAAAAAACATTTGCTAAAAAACAAAACATTATACAAATAATAAAATATATTTTTAAAATAATGACTAGTGTTATTAAGTAGATGAAATGATTATGATATAGAAATAAAATCTAGTTTATAATTTAATCATTTGGGGCTCGTTTGGTAACCGGATAAGAATAATCAGTATTAATAGTGAAGGGATTATTAATCCCCTCATTATTAATGAAGGTAATAATAATCCTAATCTCAAAAATAATATGATGTTTGGTAGAAACTGGATTAACATACTTAAATTCTACCTTGACACGATATAATTTTTCATTTTCCAACAATACCCCTAAACAATCATATAAAATCCTAAAATCAATTCATGTTTTTGTGCACTACTCCAAATTGCTATATAAACAGAGTTTCTTTACCTTCTGAAGCTACAGTTCACAAATTTTGGAGGATTCAATGAAAAGGGGTGGTAGACGAGGACAGCAACAATTCCAATTCCAAAGTGGAAGTTGATGAAATTGGTAGCAGATTGGAAAATTTTGGAAAAATTGTTGTTGGGTTTACCGTTTAATTTTTAAATTTTTTTGGAAGGGATATAATTGAGAAAGAAAATTAATCCGGGAGTTTGTTAAGGAGGGGATTAATAATACTACCTTTTATCTAGGATAATTAGTGAGGGGATAACGCCCTTATCCCGATAATGCGGCTAATTAATACCGATGGATTATTATCAATCAAACGCCAATTAAATCGGCTTAATAATCCCAGTCTAAATTATCCTGTGTCAATACCGCTTACCAAACGGCCCCTTGGTGGTTAGATTTTACACTATACAATTGCCTTCTTATTTTAATTTTTTATTTTATTTTATGTAATGCTACATATCACTTTCTTAAATAGTTTGATAAGCTTAAAAATAAATAAATTACTAATATCTAGAATAAAAAATAAAAATAAAGAAAACGGCATATCAATCCACATTTGTGAGGTTTGCTGTTTGATAGAGATTGATAAATATTTATTTTATCTTTTGTCATAGTTGTTATTTCCTCAGTTTTTATAATAAGGTTCTTATTTTTTTTATTTTTTTTTTGTTCTATTCAAGAATAAGATTTTTAGTTGTTTTATTCATTAAAATAGACCACGTAACTCACTTGTTATACTCACAATTACTTACTATTCTCAACTAACTTTTTATTTTATTTTTTATACTCATAACATTTACTTTTTTAATTTTTGTGCAAAATCAAACTAGAACCTTAGGCTCCGTTTATTTGGGAAAAAATATTTTTCGAAAAACATTTTTCCATTTTTTGGTGTTTGGTAATCACCGAAAAAAGAAGAAAATGTTTCCGAAAAATATTTTCCCCACTTTTTTTTTTTTTAATGAAAATGACTTACGGATTTTTCCTAATTAAAATATTTTCCGAAAATGATAACCCACTTACACACACACATAACTTTTCGAAAAATATTTTACAAGAAATTATTTTTTGTAATTCATTTTACTTTACGCTAAACAAATGGAGCATTATTATACTGAATGAATTAGGAGAGGAAATATAAATCTATCTCAGAAAAGTATTCAAGTTATACTCCCACAATAAAGTCATTTTGTGGTCCTACCATTATTAAAAGAGATTTTTTTTTTTTTTTTAAACCAAAAATGCCTATAACGAGTAAGAATAAAAAAAAATAGAGAAGAAATTAAGAAATTGGCAAAGATTATATTGGGCCACCAATATTTGCCACATTATTCAAATAGGCTATCCAACTTTCAAATATTCAATCTTGTTTCACAACTAACAAAAATATGCAAACTACCCATCAAGTTAATTTCCATTAACTTATCCTTAAACCTTGTTTATATCCTCTATTACTAAAGAGAATTTTGCCCTTTAGTTAGAAGGACATATCAGAATCATTTAGGCTCCATTTGATTGGGGGAAAATATTTTTCGGAAAACATTTTTCTCATTTTTCGGTGTTTGTTTCGCACCAGAAAATGGGGAAAACTTCATTTTTATCTTATTTTCCGGAAAACATTTTCATTTTTCGAAAAAAATATTTTCCCGAAAATCATTTTCCGAAAAATGTTTTACGCTAAACAAACGGAGCCTTAATGGAAAATTAATGAAAAATCATACCCCCTCGTTCCCTTACAAAGGCACAAAAGTCTCATTGTAGTGTCTCATTACAAAAAGCATAAAATAAAAAATTACTCCCTCCGTCCCACCTTATTACAAACCGTTTTTTCGGGCACAATAATTAAGAAATATTATTAAGATAATGAAAATGTGTGGTAGAAAATGAAAAGAGAGAATGAGTGGAGTTGGTTGAATAAATTGTGTGGTAGGAAATGAAGAGAGAGAATGAGTGGGTGGGGTAGGGTGAATATAAAATAATAAATTTATTTCCATTTTGGGCAGTTTGTATTCACGTGGGACGGACCAAAAAGGAAATAAGTTTGTATTCACGTGGGACGGAGGGAGTACAATTTTTAATACTTGTTTATTCATGTTACCTATTTGTTATACTTACATCATCTATTCAGTTACTATTTTATATCTAACTTTTTTTCTCTTACCTCATTTTTTATACTCACAACATTTATTTTAAAACACACTTTTCTTATTTTTGTGCAAAATCTATTTTGTACATTTTGTAATATTCTGAAATTTTCGTGACTGACCTGAATCATATTAAAAAGTTGGGGTAGCCAAGTGTTCTTTTTGGGTTAAGAAAAAGAAACCCATAATTTCCATCATTTTCTCCCTCCCTCCCTCCCTCCCTCTTCTCTCTATCAAGAAAGACAGAGGAAGCAAAACCCAGAATTTTTTTTCCTCCCTTTTCTGAAATTTGACAAGAATTTGTTCTTTTCCACGGGCCAAAAATCAAAAATTGATCGATTGAAAGGTGAAAATTTGGGGGAAGGAGAAAGGAAAACCAACAAAACATTAATGAAATTGAATTTGTTGGTGGGTTATTGGTGTTAATGGGAAATGTAACCTCTAACGTTGCAGCAAAATTCGCATTCTTCCCGCCAGACCCACCAACGTACGATGTTTACAGAGAAGAGGAGAACGGAAACAACGTTGTTGATGATGGAAAAGAAGGGAAAGGGAAGCTGATTTTCACGGGGCTGACGGCGGACAAGAATGTAGACGTGCATTTGCTGGACACAAAGGGAGAGAATAAGATCGTAGCAACATTTTGGAAACACCCACATGGAAGATTTACTCTTTTGTATTCCCATGGCAACGCTGCTGATTTGGGGCAAATGCAGGAGCTCTTTATTGAGCTTAGAGCTCACCTCCGTGTAAATATCATGAGGTCAACTTTCTAATATCTGTGTAATTTTCTTTGTTTTTTTTTTATTTGTGTTTATGCGTGTATGATTTTGCTGTGTGTTTGTTTTGGAATGTGGGTTTGGATTGGTTGTTTTATTTTGATTATTGAATTGGGTTCTTGTTGTGTGTGTGTGTGTGTGTTTATGAGGTTTTCTGGGTTATAATCTTGTTTGGGGTGTTTTCAAGTTTTGTATTCTGTTATATGTTGATGAACATTTGGTTGGATATTGGTTTTGAGGTATGAGAGAATATGATTTCCCTTCCAAATGGTTAGCATAGAAATTGAATACTCCTTAAGTCCCACTACAAACTACACACTTTCCTCGTTGAGCGTTTCCATTACAAACTACACACTTACTAAAATGGAAATGTTTTATTACTTTTATATTAATGGGACTCACATGTCATACTCACAACAACAATTCAATTATTATTTCCTACCCCACTTTCTTTCTCCTATCTCACTTTTCATACTCACTACACCTACTCCACTACAGTTTTTCTTAATTCCCGTGCAAACAGTAACTAAGAAAATTTTAGTGGGACGCAGGGAGTATATCTTTGATCTTTCTACTGCTTTTTGCATTTCGGTTTTTATGCAGTAGTACTGGGTATTGATAATGATTAAAAGCCGTTAAGTTTAGGTTATATTCATTAAAAGTGCTTGTAGTTCAATTAATGCTCTTCCAAAGATTGTGTATTTGCATTCACTTTCCATATATAGCAGATATATATGCATAATTGAGTGAACGAGTATTTGTACTTTGTGGCTTTCCTTATTTGTTGTTTGGAAATTAGTTGTACACCATACTTTGAACCTATGTTAACTTGCAGTTCACTTGTGTTACTCTTTTGTTTGTCTTCTGTGATTTTTAAGTCTTTAGATTGATAGCAAGGTTGTTCCATTTCGACATAGGAATCAGAGGTTTTGAGACCTGGATATTTATCTGGCAAATAGCCATGAATGTAATAGAGACGACATTTCTTGCAAGTTCTTTTTTTTTTTTTTTTTCAATTCAATAAAACTCAAGTAACCCATATTTCTTAGTAATTGACATGGTATTTTTTGCCTATGCTGCAGTTATGATTATTCAGGATACGGAGCATCCACGGGTAAGGTAAGAAACATTCACTAACTTTCATGTTTAGTCCTAAGCATGTCACATGTATATAATATATTTGGCCAATTTTTTTTTCTTATGAGTGCTTCCTTCTCATTTCATTGTTATAGCCATCTGAGTTCAACACATACTATGATATAGAAGCTGTCTACAATTGTTTGAGGAGTGAATATGGAATCAAGCAGGAAGATGTGATTTTATATGGCCAATCTGTCGGAAGTGGACCCACACTACACTTAGCTTCTCGGCTGCAAAGGTTGAGAGGCGTTGTTCTTCATAGTGCCATCCTGTCAGGAATACGAGTTCTATATCCAGTCAAGATGACATTCTGGTTTGACATTTTTAAGGTAAGTTTTTGTTTATTCCTTTTTAGTTTTTACCACTTTTATTCCGCATTATGCACTTGGTTATGTATTGACTATTTGAAAGTGCTCTTTCCTGTGCAGAACATAGATAAGATACGAAATGTCAGCTGCCCAGTCCTAGTAATACATGTAAGTACATTTCTCTACTGATTGTTTATCAACGTACAACTTTTATGCTGGTTTTGTTTCGAGATAAATATGATAGGAAATGCTTATAACTTAATTTTCAATACTAGTTTATGTGATAGATTTTTGTTTCTGCCTGATTTATTTATTGGACATTTTAATTTCTATGCTTCATCTGTTATTAATATCAATCCCCAAATCATTTTGGGACTAAGGTTTTGTTGTTGTATTTGTTATTAATATCAAAAATTAGTGGCCCGCATTCTGTAATGGTATGTTCGTTTACCTTTTAGACTGTATGTATAGCCTCACTAGCTCAGGTTTGTGATGTGAAACTTATTGTCCCTGGGTTCATGAAACTTGCTGAGTATCAGCTTCATGGTAACTTTGAGCAATGCTTATGGTGTCTTTTTCTTTTGGTGCTCTCAGGTCAATTCTTATGTATATATTCTGGCCCCTTTTGTTGTCTTTTCCTTTGGTTTGCAGCATGTACATAGGGTCGCTCTTGAGCCGTTTAGTTCTTAACTGGGTGGAAGCGTGTTTGTGTGTGTTGGTGTGTGGGAAGAGAGAGAGAGGGAGAGAGGGAATATCTACTTCTTTCAGAGCACGAGGATAGGACTTCATTTTGTGAATTGACAGCTAAATTTATCGGAGATTACTCCTTTAGTTCATGTAAAGAGTACATTTGCTATGTTCGAAGTTCTAATTGGGCTTATATATCAAATCAACATTCAACATTATCTATTCGATTTTAGATAAGAAATGATAATTAACCCTTGAAGGCCTCATTATGACAAATTTGAATTAAAACTCGTAATTTTTTAGAGATATGTAAATTTATATAAATCTTAGTCAAGCTGACTCTTTACGTGGGTAGCATTCAAGAAGACTCGGAACTAGCGATATGATTAACAGAGAATTCCTTATATGGTACTATATGATCCAAGCTTGAACTCGTCAGCAGGCTGTTTGTGTAAAGACTAAAGAAGCTCAAGCTTGTGTAGGCCAAACTTTGGTAGTACATGAACTGTAAAATTCATCTATATATAGGCAGTCTCCAAGTACCCGTACCTTATTTTTGGATCCTTTTGAGCCAAGTTCAGATATCCCAGCTTTCATGGTTTCCAAGACTATCTGACTGCTTAACCAATACCCACACACGAGTCCTTTTGACTTACGCCATAATTAGTTTACATGACCACAAATCTCAGAACATTTGTGAGCGCAATCTAGACTGTAGACATTTGAGCATGAGCTACCACTCATGCGTACTCCTTGCTTCTGGGGACATTGATCCGAAGCTCAATCCAATAGTCCTCTTTCACACAACTATACAATTTCTTTGTAAGACCTTTGGACACTTATTTTCTTTCAACGCTCAAATCATAGCAGTTACAGTACTCTAGAGAATTATTTTTGCTGGTACAAGAATCTAATTAGTCTTGCAGTTTCTAGGTTATATTACCTAATCCTACATCTAATAATCTGATAAAATTCACAGGGTACAAACGATGAGATAGTTGACTGGTCACATGGGAAGCGATTATGGGAGCTTGCCAAGGAAAAGTATGATCCGTTGTGGGTCATGGGAGGAGGACATTGTAATCTCGAAACTTTTCCAGAGTACATAAAACACTTGCGCAAGTTTGTAAGCGCAATGGAGAAACTCTCCGTCTCAAAACGAAGCAAGCAAAACCTTGCGAATGTCCCAAGTATAACGGAAGCCAAACACAACAAATGCTTGAGATTTGGAAAAAAATAACATGTTCTTCCTTATATGCCCTTTGGAGGATTCAAGAAAAGATGGAGAGAAAATTTCTGGGAGCTCGGCCTTCATAGAGACTTCAACGCCAAGATTGAATGTTGAAGCTTACTTGTCTCTCGGGTATGTTCCTCCGTCAGTTTGATCCAAATCCTGCTCACAATGATTCTTGAAATGAAATTCTGTAGCTATATCATTGTTGCTTCGTTCTTGAATGTGGCTAGTGTGTTCATGTATTGTATTGTCAGAAAACTGAAAAGGGTAGATGTGTAATTAACAAAGTCAACGTTCTGTAGAAGATTTCAATGAAAAGAAGTATCAAATACTGTATTTGTTTTCACCTGTCTCTCCCTATCTGTCCTTTTCTTTTTTTCTACCTGAATATTACTTTTATGTACATATGCGTCTGTATGTATTGTGTCTAGATCCCCATGTTCTAAGGATTTGACTTGTTCTAGTTCTAGCACATGGGACGGCAAGGTTTCTTTTACATTTCATCTGCAATGGCTTAATATACAAGTCGTATGATACTACGTCCAACATATATATATAAAGGGCAAATCTCGGTGCGCCAAGCGCTTCCCGCTTCCCGCCTTGCGGGAGTTGGGAGAGAAAATCATTTTACATTATATACAATATATATATGTATGTATATATTCATTACCAGAAAAACTAACAGACTTGTTTTTTTCTTCTTGTTAGGAAGGGTACAAGATTACATCAACTGACATTTTTATAATCAAAAACAAGATTTGACAAGCTATCTAGTTCATCTTAGTTTTAATCTTGTCCTTGTCATATCTTGAATATACAGATTCTAACAGGCAATATATTCAATAATTATTACGGCACGATGATTAACCCTCTAGTAATCCACGCAAGAAAAACTCGTACACATTTTTAGTTTCGACGGAAGATAAATACAAGATTTAGCTGTGAAACGATATTTTCCAAGTGGGGAGAAGAACTCAAATATCATCGTCTTTGTCTTAACATGAGATAAATACAAGATTTAGTTGTGAAACGCTCATATTTTTAAATATCAAGCCCAAGCAGTGTGTGAGGAAGACAAATAGGCAATAAGAGGTGTGTAGTGCACATGGGTAACCATTGAAAGGCAAAGTTTGATGGTGGGTTTTGGTGTATGAATATTACTTGACAAAAAACAGAGTAAATTGGGTGTCATGAAACTCAATAATATTGCAAGATTCTATCTAAGAATAATATTTATAAATTAACAAAGACATGAAAGCTGTGTTCGCAAAGCTACTTTATACAAAAGTGGAACACATAAATCAGGACTCAAGAGACCCTTTTTTGGTTAGGTACATTTCATGACTAAATGCTCCTTTCATCAATTTCCTCTATTTCCCTCTCCTGATTCGGATCTGCCGACAGTTTAGTTTGCTGTAACGCTTCTTGTTAATAATGAGTACTGATTAGTATAAAAATTTACATAAATATAAAAAAATGAACATAAAACAATTTGTATTGTTCGTAATGTAAAACATTTATATATATGCAAAATTGTATATTTTTACGTGCACTACTAAATATTTTCCATTACATTAAATACGAAATGTGTAGTAAAAACATTTTTAGGAAACAAGCGTTGTTGTAGCAGTTTCAAATCCATCCGTATCCCTCCCCCTCTCTCTCTCTCTATCTCTCTCTCTCTCTCTCTCTCTCTCTCTCTCTCTCTCTTAAATAAATCATATTCATTTAGTGGGATAACTATATGGCAACCATTATACAAGGTTTGATTGTATGTACTAGTAGTGACTAATTACCTTGACACATAATCTTGTTTTGAAGATTAGTGGGTTTTGATTAATGTATGATTAGGATCATAATCCACTCATAACTGTGGATTTTCCACTAAAAAGACTCTTCAACAATAAAAGGGAACCTGTCTATATATTATCAATTGAATCTATTAAGCCATTAGTAGTAACATAGGTGCCTGGCTAGGTGAATATACTAGTTAATAGGAATCCATTAATATTTGTATTTATGACATTTTTGTTTTTCTTTTGGCATGACGCAATCGCGTAGAATCTCCCGCTCTTTCTTTCGATGGTGATGTGGGCTTTGTTACGCTCGTTGATCACTATTTTAAAGAAATTAATATATTACTGGGCTCGTTTTCTTGATATTTACCAAATACAATCTCTTATAAATTATAATAAAGTTTGATTGGTGGTTGGGAAAAACGCACCAAGTCTTTTTGTAACATAGTGAAAGATGATTAATTGAACACAAAAGAAGTGTTATTTGTGGGGTATAAGTTGTCGGATATATGTTTGATCATATGAGAAAGAATCCTAAAAAGTCATTAAATAGAATTGCTTAGGGCTAAAAAGATGATAATCATATAATATAAGATTAACATCAGTCTACCATCATGTCTCATGTTAATCAGACTTTTGAAGGTGACAAGGTTGTCCTCTACTGATGAATTATATTCTAATTAAACTTCATAATTAGTGTAATTAAACTTCATAATTAGTGTACTTTATCTAAAAATTATAACGAATTACCGCATAATATACTACCTTCGTCTCGGCTCAACGTGTAAAATTACCGTTAGAAAATGTCACTGATAACTGATAAGTCACACTTCTAAAAATGAAAAATCTTTCTTTATTATTACTTGTATATTAACAAGAATTCACACAATGTAAATCCAAACCTTATTCACTTATCTTATTCACAACATCTTTTTCACTCGTAATATATTGTGAAGAACCGGCTGAGAAGTCTGTACAAGTGGGCGACCGCCCAAGATCAAAACCCAACGACGCTGAATCCTCTGTACAAGTGGGCGACCGCCCAGGTCCCAATGGGCAACCGCCCATGATCAAATCTGGCATAATTTAGTTTCCTTATTTTGTTTGATTTTGTTTTAAAAAAAAATCCTAGTTAGAACATAATTGCTCTTTTCCCTTTTCAGATGTAACTCATATATATTCTTGGTTCATCAATAAGAATTTCAAGTTTTGGGAAAATCATAAATTGTTTTCCTACATGGTATCAGAGCGGCATCATACACAAGTCTAAATCAATGGCGGGAAACGATGCTATCGTCAATAATCCCCCTAAAATCGAATATAATTCTCCGTTTTACCTTGGTCCTCAGGATAGGCCAGGAGATTTTATTACTCCTACTCGTTTCAATGGTGAAAATTACGATGATTGGGCCAGCGATATGCAAACAGCTCTTGAAGCTCGCCGAAAATTTGATTTTCTAGATGGTACGATTACTCAACCTGTTCTTCCCTGCACCACCTCTGATTGGAATACTATTCATGCCATGTTGATTTCTTGGATCATGAATACTATTGAATCTAATGTTAAAAGCACTCTCTCAAAATTTAGAGATGCTAAACGTTTATGGGACTCTCTCAAAAATTAGTATGCTGTGGTTGACGGTCCACACATTCAACAATTGAAGGCATCTATTGCTCGTTGTGAGCAAACTAAGGGCATGTCGGGGGCCACATATTTTGGCAAATTAACTGGGTTGTGGGAAGAACTCCATAGCCATGAACCTTTGATTAATTGCACTTGTTGTGACAACTGCACGGCTGCTCAACAACATGCGAATCGCAGAGAGATAGGCAAACTTCATCAATTTCTTATGGGTTTGGATTCTGAGTATCATGTCAATACTCGCACCAATATTCTATCTATGGATCCTCTTCCTGGTCTTGACAGGGCATATAAATTGGTGGCTCAGGATGAGCGGGTTCGTCTTGCCAATCCTGTTCTTGAAGATGTGGTTAGTTTTGCCGTTCGTATTGGTGGAGCTCGTGGTCGCGACAACCCTGATAAATCCCATCTCACATGTACTCATTGTAAGAAGACGGGTCATGATAGTACCAATGTTTTGAATTGCATGGATATCCAGATTGGTGGCTTGAGCAACGCAAATCGAATGCTTGCGGCGGTGGTCGTCTGCAAAATGGGCGAGGTAGGGGTTCTCCTCGCGGAAGCATCGGAACCACAACAACACCGGATCGTCTCCATGGTAAGTTTGATTCAACTTCATGGATAATTGATACAGGTGCTTCAAATCATGTAACCGGAAACGCCTCGTGTCTTCTTAATTCTCGGACCATACCGGCTTGTCCTGTCGGTTTGCCTAATGGGTCATCGATTTTGGCTCATACAGAGGGATCCGTTCATCTGACAGACACCATTACTCTGTCTCATGTTCTTTTTATTCCAAATTTAAGCTGCAATTTAATTTCAGTATCTCAACTATCTGACGATATTCATTGCACTGTCCAATTTAACTCATTTGTGTGTGCTATACAGGACCTGTCGAGGAACCTGATTGGAATGGGTATTAGGCGGGATGGACTCTACTACTTTCGCGGCACATCTTCAGCATATAATGTTTCTGTTACCGGATCGCCTTCTGTGTTGGATGTAACGACCCTAACCCTAGGCACTAATTTAACATCATATTGTGTGCTTTTAATATTATTGTTAATATTATGTGTTTATTTTTATATCTTTGATTTCTTATATTAGGATGAGATAATTGAGAAAATTAAATAAAGTCCATGGGAAAAGTATAATAATTGACAATAAATAAAATGTGAGTGGTTAGGCTTTAGTTTGTGTAGGAGAAAGAAGTAAAAGGGTGAAAGCCTTAATCATTGGTATGAGGGGACCATACCTTTCTCTCTTTTTCCCTCACTCTCCCCCTTCAAATCCGCCCCCCCCCCATACTCTCTTTACCATTCTTATACTCCACCTTCCTCCTTCTTCTCCTTCATTTTATTTTCTTTTACAAAATTCCATGGAAATCTTACCCTTGAAAGCCTCATTTCTTAAGTTACTAGAGAAGTCAATTCTCCACCATTTTTAGATCCGAGAGTACTTTTGTGTTCGGGGTGAAGAGAGGAGCTCATCAAGCTAAGAAGATCTTCATTCCATTCCATATTTGCTAAGTGAGTTGTTATGACTTCCCTTCCTCTAAATGTTCATGAGCTATTTAATGTTGTCATTGTTATTTAGATGATTGTTTAATGCTTTGGAAATCCTCTTGGAAGTTGAGGAATTGATTAATCTTATGGAAGGATGTTATTGTTGATCAAGAGTGTAAGAACATGAATTGATTTAGATTTAAAGTGTTAAACTTGAAATAAGGAATGAAATGGGTGGAGTTAGATTAGAAGATTTTAGTTGGAAATAAAGTAAGGAAATGGGTGGAAACTTAAGTGGTAAATAATCTAGGACTATATTATTTTGGATCTAGATGATTGAAGATGAGGTTGTAAGGTTAGAAAATCCCTTTGGTGTTCATGAATATAAAGAAGATTAAAAAGGAAAAGAAAAGTAGTAAATAGAGACTTTAGAAAATCAGGTTGCTGGAAAATGGCCTTGGGCGGTCGCCCATGGGGGCTTGAGCGGCCGCCCATGTAGACAGAACCTTAACTCCTTGGAAATTCTTCTTGGGCGGTCGCCCAAGAGGTAGTGGGCGGGCGCCCATGATGCCAGACCTTCCCCAGTTTCCGTTCTTGCTGATTTTTGCCAACAACCTCGTGGCATGACCCCTAACCTTTATAAATTAATAGAAACCGATTCAATTCGAATATGAATCAATTCTTTTCAACCTAGAATAATAGTAGAACACTTGAGTCACTTAGTGACACCTTAATTGGGTTTAAATGGAACTACGGAAGCACTTTAAGTCCGACTTAGAAATCATTTGCGTTTATTAAATGTGACTCCAACTTGGTAGAGTTAACTTGAATCCTTATAGAGATCATATATTGTTGTATAATGACTAAGTAAGATGGGTTGATGATATTTCATTATCTTACTTGAGTACATATTCATGGATTGTATTGTGCTTAGTGTATTACATAAATGTTGCACTCTGATTATTGGTTGAACATGAGTAGATTTTACCATGTGGCTATATTACTTATTTATGCATAGTGTTTTAAATAAATGTTGCACTATGAGATTTGTTGAACATGAGTATATTTTACCATGTGGCTATATTGCTTATCCCGTTTGTGGATTATATTTCAAGTAACTATTATGTGCTTGATAATGTGTTAATCACCGATATTTGGGGTATAATATAATACGATCAATTATGGAAGTGTGACCTAATGTGATCGGATTATGTTATACCTGTGACCGTCCCCTCCTGTGGCCACAGGTTGGGGTATAGCATCTGTATTGAGCCAAAAGCCTTACAGAGTTGCTACTATCTTATTTGGTTCCCTGAAAAACGGGTCTTATAAGATGTGAGTATTGCTTAAGCAGCTCACTGTAAGATTGGAGTATTATTATACCCAATGTTGTACGACTATTGTTCAGACGGGAAAAGGTAAACCAAGGTAATGTAAGGTGTTTACAGCTTTTCCAATGTGTTATATGTGACTTGTTATGTGTTGCACCCAGTGTTCTAAAAGACCCCGCCTAAGGGCGCCTAGGCCCCGCCTAGGCGCTAGGCCCCTCTCCAACGCCTAGTTCTAAGCCCCGCCTAGGTTCTGACTAATTCCGATTAATCCCGACTAGTCCCCGCCTAGGCGCTAGGCCCGACTCCGCCGCCTAACATCCGCCTAGCGCTTTTTAGAACCTTGGTTGCACCTTATTTGGCATATTGCTGCATTCATAATAGCTTGCTGAGATTTATTCTCACCCCTCTCCCTTTAATGTTTTTAGATTCCGAGACAGGTGGACCGACCAAGTAAGGGCGGAAAGGAGTTTAGAAGTGATATTTTGGGAATTGTCGGGTTATGTATAGGTTGGTGTAGAAAGTGTTTGTTGGTATAATTCTTTTAAAAAGGGTTGTATTCGTAAACTCTAATTTTATTTTATATTCGACATCTTTTTGTAATTAAAATCGTTTACTACTTTCAAGGTTGGTCAACTCTTCCTCCAATGTGGAAAGGAGTGGAGTTATTTTAAAATGGTTATGTTTATGTTTGAAAGTTAAATAAAAGTTTTTAAAAGTTTAGGCAAGTTGGGGTTAGTTTGAGGACGCTCCAGCTCGGGACACGTGTAGGTTCCGGGTCGGGGTCCTCACAGTTGGTATCAGAGCTCGGTTAGAGTTCTCGGGTAGAGTCTAGCTGAGTGAGAGTGTGCGATAACTTACGTCGAGTGTTTAATACAGGAGTTTGTTCAATGACAGAAAATAATAATGACCAACCAAAGGATCAAGGAAATGTGAGCAATATGGAGAGATAGATTCCTCCACAATCATTTGAGGTATATTACCTGTCTCCGAAGTTAGGGTTCATACTTTTATAAATCCCCGTTTATTTCATTCTCATGTGGCATTACATTCCTCTTTATTTGCATAAATGGCCCGAGATTTGCCTTATGTACTGGAGGTTCTACTCCGATGGGAGAGTGCCTCGAATCATCCTTGACTATCATGGTAGTTGTGATTAAGTGGGCATGGATTGCCGGTGGATATGGTAGATATACCAATCCGTGAATTATTGTTATATTGACCTGAATTGATTGAGTAGTTGTTGTGTTTGGAGAGGACTGTCGCAAGAAGCGAGTCTCCTTATCTATGTTTAATTTGCCTCCGTGTGTGGTTGAGGCGGATAAGTCATTATTTGCTATTATGTCACATATGCATAAATGTCGAAAGTATGGCCTAAAGAATGAGAATGTTATTTGGGTTATGTGTTATACCGGAGTAAAAGACCCTCGCCTGATCTCATGTACCGGTGGTAAATGAATTGGTGAACTCTTAGTTTAGAGTTGGTCGATGACCTAATTAAGAGTGGTTTATGGTTGTATAGCTTGTGTGAATATTTATACATTGGTGTCTCGTGGTGGAGACTAGATATATGAGACTAGTATTGAAAATAATAGTCTAAGCGGGATTATATGGTTTATAAGATATCGTGAGTACGAGTCCTTATAGAACTGACATATATTTGCCTTATGTGCTATAAGTTTATTCTCTAAGGAGAGATTGATTGAATTCTTGCTACTAATTTGAATAGAAAATCAGATATTTTTGTAGGAGATATCACCCTATAAGTTGACTAAGTGGTGTTTTCCATGTGAGTTTCAAAATGGGTTTTCATCAGTTATCATACCAGGATATTGAGGTTTTGAGTTGCTATAAGGTACTATTTTGGTATTCGGATCCCTAGATAGAGGACACTAATTGGAATAATGAAATTTATGACTCAACTTGGAAAATTATTCGAAAAAAAAAAAGATAATTAGCTTAGCGAATCTCTGTAAGGATAAAGTAGTACTATATTTAGAAAAAATGATACTTGGTGGTTAATTATAGATTATGGAGATCTCAAAATTAGTAACTGTGAAGAATAAGTATTCGTTATCCCTTGTGAAGGAATTGTATGACTGATTTTAGAACTAGTAAGATACTCAAAGGTTATTAGTTGAATTTTCGGGGTGTTACAATTACAGTGAATATTTGTTTTAAGGATATACTTAAGACAACATTTGTATATAGTATGACCGTTTTGATGTGTGGTTGTGTAGTAATTATGGAGAGGTAAATAAGGTAAATGTGAAGAAGTGTAATAGATGTAGTTATTGGTGACTTATAGGATCAACTTCAGGAATTGGTAATATATGTATAGGGTTTGCTTTGAGAAACAATTATCGTTAGTTGAGAATATAAAATGAGGATAAATTTTATTGGAAGGCAGGATACTTTAGGATGATTACACCCTATATGTTGACTTAGTTGTGTGACTCATATGAGAGATTGGTGTGATGCTTGGGAAGGTATTAGTGTTATGCAGATTTCGAGGTTGTTGATGGTTATCGAGAGGTAAGTTAGTTTACACTGTTGAGGTTTAATCACAATTTGGGGATGATTGATCTATGTGAGTTCCAATTATATTTTCTTTTTAGGAGATCATGGAAATTGATCGGAAACTTGATGTATGCAATACAATGTTACTAAGTACAATGCTAATATCAAAGGTAAGGAATAGATGACTCAAAGTAAGTAAGAGTGTTGAATATGCAACTTGAGGAATTATTGAATTGAGGATGAATTACCAAGTTATTATCTTAATGAATGTTTTAGTGTTATTAGTATTACGAGATTTTGTTTTCTTATAGAGAATTCAACTAAGTATAAATATTATGAGTGGTGGCTACACTATAAATAGAGGTCAAACAAGAATATTTTGTTAGAATTGCTTTAAATGTGCTTTACAACTTTGGATTATATATTGAACTTCGGTATGAGCATTTGTGCCCTTCGGGGATAGTTTGATTTATTAAGGTCAGTAAACCGTTTTTGTGTACATTAAAATCTGGGAGTAATTTAATTATCTACCACTGATATGGGACGGTTGTAGTTAATTAAATCACTCGAGTAGTTTTGTTAGCTTATCAATCTTTTCAAAATTTCTTAAAATTTTGAGTGGTTTAGTTAATTCAAACTGGTATGGGCCGGTTTTAAATAAATAAACCATTCGAGTCTCACTGGATCTCTTTTTATCTATCCTTTGAAATTCTGAAAGATGTTGTAAATTTTAGAAAAACATGTTATTTTAAAAATATAGTTTGTACAGAAGCAAGTAAAACGGCAACTTAGTTTCCCTATAGTGATTAATTACATTAAAGTTTGGATCCGAAAAATGATTTGATAAATTGTGGGGTTGTTAATGTGACGGTCGCAGTAGACTCGGTTTTTGTTTTGGAGTTGGGTCGGCTCCGTTGTGGGCGGCCAACCATTTGATTGAATATTGATCTGTCACTGGACCTGAGCTTAATTAGAGCATTGAATTATGATATATAGTCGACTAGTATTCCATTTATGGAAATCATGGTCTTATTAGCATGTTTACATTTATTATGTCATAGGCAGTTACTTAATGTTTGTATCATGAGAATTGGGGATGAGATAATTGAAATAACTCGTTTCAAGCGAGTTAAGACATAAGGTGGTTTGGTCATAAATGTGAAAATAGAAATTTGACGCTAGAAGCTTTATTAAAATATCTAGGGTTCTAGATTGAGCTGGGAGTATTATCACGATGGATTTTGTGAGTGAGTTACCTTGGAAGTAAAAAGGGGTATGTTGTTTTGTTCATAGAAGATTAATTGGTATTTTCTACTCATTATATATATATTTTGATGAGATATTTATTGATAAAGTCCTCATAAATGTTAGGAGATAGTTTGAGTGTATAAACCCCATACTATTGAATGGATTGGATAGACATCATTTGGAAAAATCCTTTTGGAATGTAGGAATGCTATTAAGTTTAACTTTGTGAAAGATTGAGGAATCATTACTTATTGTTGAGGATATGCTAGGGACATGTGCCATGGATGTTAGTAGTCGATAGGACGTATGGTTACCAGTAGTTGAGTGCATATAATAGCAGTTATCATTCTAGCATTGAGATAAAACCGTATAAGGCGTTGTTCGGGAAGAAAATATCGATCTCCAATTTGTTGGGGTGAGATTGGAGAAGCAAGGCCTAAGGTAAATTGGCGCCAAAGTTTGTTAATCCATTTGAAGTTTTAGAAAGGGTTGGTGATATGACTTATAGACTGGCTTGGAGCAGCTTATAGAGTATTTGAAGTTTTAAAGGTAATACAGTAATGTATTTGGAGACATAAGTTGTAATACTTTTAATTATTTGTATTTTATTGAGGTCGTGAAAATTCGGGCTAGTGATATCTGTTTGGTATTCTTGGAACATTAAGTTGTAATATCGTATTATTAATGGAATTAGAAATCTTGGGGAAGAATCACTGCATTGAAGAGACTATTTGGGAATTGAAATCTGAGGTATACATGTAACCAAGGCGGGTTGATCAGTTAGGTAAGTGACAGTCAAATTCGGGACGAATTTTCTTTAAGGGGGAGTGAGTGTAACGACCCTAACCCTAGGCACTAATTTAACATCATATTGTGTGCTTTTAATATTATTGTTAATATTATGTGTTCATTTTTATATCTTTGATTTCTTATATTAGGATGAGATAATTGAGAAAATTAAATAAAGTCCATGAGAAAAGTATAATAATTGACAATAAATAAAATGTGAGTAGTTAGGCTTTAGTTTGTGTAGGGAAAAGAAGTAAAAGGGTGAAAGCCTTAATCATTGGTATGAGGGGACCATACCTTTCTCTCTTTTTCCCTCACTCTCCCCCTTCAAATCCGCCCCCCCCATACTCTCTTTACCATTTTTATACTCCACCTTCCTCCTTCTTCTCCTTCATTTTATTTTCTTTTACAAAATTCCATGGAAACCTTACCCTTGAAAGCCTCATTTCTTAAGTTACTAGAGAAGTCAATTCTCCACCATTTTTAGAACCGAGAGTACTTTTGTGTTCGGGGTGAAGAGAGGAGCTCATCAAGCTAAGAAGATCTTCATTCCATTCCATATTTACTAAGTGAGTTGTTATGACTTTCCTTCCTCTAAATGTTCATGAGCTATTTAATGTTGTCATTGTTATTTAGATGATTGTTTAATGCTTTGGAAATCCTCTTGGAAGTTGAGGAATTGATTAATCTTATGGAAGGATGTTATTGTTGATCAAGAGTGTAAGAACATGGATTGATTTAGATTTAAAGTGTTAAACTTGAAATAAGGAATGAAATGGGTGGAATTAGATTAGAAGATTTTAGTTGGAAATAAAGTAAGGAAATGGGTGGAAACTTAAGTGGTAAATAATCTAGGACTATATTATTTTGGATCTAGATGATTGAAGATGAGGTTGTAAGGTTAGAAAATCCCTTTGGTGTTCATGAATATAAAGAAGATTAAAAAGGAAAAGAAAAGTAGTAAATAGAGACTTTAGAAAATCTGGTTGCTGGAAAATGGCCTTGGGCGGTCGCCCATGGGGGCTTGAGCGGCCGCCCATGTAGACAGAACCTTAACTCCTTGGAAATTCCTCTTAGGCGGTCGCCCAAGAGGTAGTGGACGGGCGCCCATGATGCCAGACCTTCCCCAGTTTCCGTTCTTGCTGATTTTTGCCAACAACCTCGTGGCATGACCCCTAACCTTTATAAATTAATAGAAACCGATTCAATTCGAATATGAATCAATTCTTTTCAACCTAGAATAATAGTAGAACACTTGAGTCACTTAGTGACACCTTAATTGGGTTTAAATGGAACTACGGAAGCACTTTAAGTCCGACTTAGAAATCATTTGGCAGTTTATTAAATGTGACTCCAACTTGGTAGAGTTAACTTGAATCCTTATAGAGATCATATATTGTTGTATAATGACTAAGTAAGATGGGTTGATGATATTTCATTATCTTACTTGAGTACATATTCATGGATTGTATTGTGCTTAGTGTATTACATAAATGTTGCACTCTGATTATTGGTTGAACATGAGTATATTTTACCATGTGGCTATATTACTTATTTATGCATAGTGTTTTAAATAAATGTTGCACTATGAGATTTGTTGAACATGAGTATATTTTACCATGTGGCTATATTGCTTATCCCGTTTGTGGATTATATTTCAAGTAACTATTATGTGCTTGATAATGTGTTAATCAGCTGATATTGGGGGTATAATATAATACGATCAATTATGGAAGTGTGACCTAATGTGATCGGATTATGTTATACCTGTGACCGTCCCCTCCTGTGGCCACAGGTTGGGGTATAGCATCTGTATTGAGCCAAAAGCCTTACAGAGTTGCTACTATCTTATTTGGTTCCCTGAAAAACGGGTCTTATAAAATGTGAGTATTGCTTAAGCAGCTCACTGTAAGATTGGAGTATTATTATACCCAATGTTGTACGACTATTGTTCAGACGGGAAAAGGTAAACCAAGGTAATGTAAGGTGTTTACAGCTTTTCCAATGTGTTATATGTGACTTGTTATGTGTTGCACCTTATTTGGCATATTGCTGCATTCATAATAGCTTGCTGAGATTTATTCTCACCCCTCTCCCTTTAATGTTTTTTAGATCCCGAGACAGGTGGACCGACCAAGTAAGGGCGGAAAGGAGTTTAGAAGTGGTATTTTGGGAATTGTCGGGTTATGTATAGGTTGGTGTAGAAAGTGTTTGTTGGTATAATTCTTTTAAAAAGGGTTGTATTCGTAAACTCTAATTTTATTTTATATTCGACATCTTTTTGTAATTAAAATCGTTTACTACTTTCAAGGTTGGTCAACTCTTCCTCCAATGTGGAAAGGAGTGGAGTTATTTTAAAATGGTTATGTTTATGTTTGAAAGTTAAATAAAAGTTTTTAAAAGTTTAGGCAAGTTGGGGTTAGTTTGAGGACGCTCCAGCTCGGGACACGTGTAGGTTCCGGGTCGGGGTCCTCACATTGGAGCTGTGGCATAATCGCTTGGGGCACCCTTCCGAGAATGTAGTAAAGCTTCTTCCCTCCGTTCGTGGTACTTCTGGCAGTTTATCTAAACCTTGTGATACTTGTTTTAGGGTTAAACAATCTAGAGATAGTTTTCCGGTTAGTGACCATAAGTCTACTAGAATTTTTGAGAATGTTCATTGTGATTTGTAGGGTGTATACACTCATTCTTCTTATTGTGGTGCACGGTATTTTTTAACTTTGGTAGATGATTTTTTCCGAGCTGTTTGAGTTTATTTGTTGGTCGATAAAACCGAAGTTTTTCATATGTTTATGGATTTCATTGCAATGGTACTGTATTTAATTGCATGCTTGATTATTTCTTTTCCACTGGCATTACTTTCCAAACATCTTGTGTTGGTACCCCTCAACAAAATGGTCGAGTCGAGCGGAAGCATCGTCACATTCTGAATGTTGCTAGAGCGCTTAGATTTCAGGCTCATTTACCAATTTTCTTTTGGGGAGAAGCAGTTCTTACTGCTGCTCATTTGATTAACCGAACTCCCACTCTCCTTTTAGGCAATAAGACTCCCTATGAGGTTTTATTCGGAAAATTACCTTTCTTTGACTCTCTTCGGATTTTTGGTTCCTTATGTTATGCCCATAATCAGAATGCGAAGGGAGATAAGTTTGCCAGTCGTAGCCGAAAATATATATTTGTGGGCTACCCTCTAGGCAAAAAGGGGTGGAAGCTATTCGATCTAGAGATAAAGAAATTTTTTGTCTCCCGGGATGTGAAGTTCTTTGAGACCAATTTTCCTTACAGTGATTCATCGTCAGTGCCTCATTCCCCGGATTCTCTGAAGACTCTTAACCAAGAGGCTGATTTTGCCTTTCTTGATTATCCGGATATGGCAGATATTGTTTCTGAACCTTTGACAGTGGCTCCTGCAGACGTACCTGATCCTGTTCCTACAGTTTCTGCAGATATTACCTCTACAGAGGTCTCACCTACCTCTACGACAGACACCTCTCCATCTGAGCAAGATGATTTAGGGAGGGGCATGCGTACGAAAGTACCCTCCGTTCTTCTTCGAGACTACATTGCTGCTACTGTCACACCTGCTAGTCCATCCCCCGAGCACTCCACTCCAGTCGGCTCCTCAGGTACCCCTTATCCTATAGCTCACTATATAAATTGTGACAGTTTTTCTGTGAAATATCGTAACTTCCTTGCAGCTATTACCTTGGCTAAAGAGCCTAGGACTTTTCGAGAGGCAATGTCTCAAGATGGGTGGAAGGAATCTATGCAGACTGAAATTCGTGCCTTGGAAGATAATGGCACATGGACTATGGTTCCTCTACCGCATGGTAAGCGTGCTCTGGGTAGCCAGTGGGTTTATCAGATTAAGTATAAGTCTGATGGTACTGTTGAACGACTTAAATCTCGATTGGTGGTTCTTGGTAATCATCAGAAAGAAGGGATTGATTACACGGAACCTTTTGCTCCTGTGGCCAAAATGGTCACCGTTCGAGCGTTTCTTGCCATTACTGCCTCAAAGAATTGGGAACTGCATCAAATGGATGTGCACAACGCTTTCCTGCATGGTGATCTTCAGGAAGAGCTCTACATGAAACCTCCTCCGGGTTTTCATTCCAATCAGCCTAATATGGTTTGTCGCCTTCGAAAATCTCTTTATGGCCTGAAACAGGCCCCGCGTTGTTGGTTCGCTAAGCTGGTGGCTTCCTTGAAGCACTATGGATTCTTGCAGTCTTATTCTGATTATTTCCTGTTCACATTCACAAAAGGTACGGTTCATATGAATATTATTGTGTATGTTGACGATCTTATTATAGCTGGGAACGATTCCGCTGCCTTACAGTCTTTCAAAAAGTATCTGAGTGAATGTTTCAAGATGAAGGACCTTGGCTCCTTGAAGTATTTCTTGGGCATTGAAGTTGCTCGTAGCTCTTATGGTCTTTTTCTGTGCCAACGCAAGTATACTTTGGACATTATATCCGAGGTTGCGCTATTGAGAGCAAAGTCATTCGGCTTTCCTATTGAACCGAATCATAAACTTGGCCTTGCCACTGGTGATCTTCTGGATGATCCAGAACGTTATAGACGATTGTTTGGTCGTCTCATTTACTTAGCAGTCACCCGTCCTGATTTGGCATACTCGGTTCATATTATGTCGCAATTTATGAAGGAACCTCGCAAGGATCATTGGGATGGGCATTGCGAGTTGTTTGTTATCTCAAAAGCACACCTGGTCAGGGTATTCTTCTTCGTGCTGATAGTGAGCTCACACTACAAGGATGGTGTGATTCGGATTGGGCCGCTTGCCCTATTACTCGACGTTCTCTTTCTGGATGGCTTGTGTTTCTTGGTCATTCTCCTATATCTTGGAAGACGAAGAAACAAACTACTGTGTCTCGTTCGTCTGTCGAGGCCAAATACCGTTCTATGGCGGCCCTTACCTGCGAATTGAAGTGGTTGAAGGGATTACTGTTGAGCCTTGGTGTTCATCATCCGAAGGCAGTCCATATCTTCTGCGATAGCCAGTCGGCTCTAAATATCGCTAAGAACCCCGTATTTCATGAACGGACAAAGCACATTGAGATAGATTGCCACTTTGTTCGTGACGCCATTTCGGATGGTCTTATTTCTCCTTCCTATGTCCCTACGAAAACGCAGCTGGCAGATATTTTTACTAAGGCTCTTGGAAAACAACAGTTTTATTTACTAGTTAGCAAGTTGGGCATTCTTAATTCCCATGCTCAACTTGAGAGAGGGTGTGAAGAACCGGCTGAGAAGTCTATACAAGTGGGCGACCGCCCAGGCCAAGTGGGCGACTGCCCAAGATCAAAACCCAACGACGCTGAATCCTCTGTACAAGTGGGCGATCGCCCAGGCCAAGTGGGCGACCGCCCAAGATCAAAACCCAACGACGCTGAATCCTCTATACAAGTGGGCGACCGCCCAGGTCCCAGTGGGCCACCGCCCATGATCAAATCTGGCGTAATTTAGTTTCCTTATTTTGTTTGATTTTGTTTTAGAAACAAATCCTAGTTAGAACATAATTGCTCTTTTCCCTTTTCAGATGTAACTCATATATATTCTTGGTTCATCAATAAGAGTTTCAAATTTTGGGAAAATCATAAATTGTTTTCCTACATATATATGTATACTCCCTCCTTAATTCTTGTGATTAACAGTAAATGTGCACAAAGAAAGTAGTACTCCCTCCGTTCCTGAAAGATTGTCTCATTTGTCATTTTGACTTGTCCCAAAAAGTATGTCTCATTTCTAAACTTAGGCATGAATGTTAGTGCAAATCTACTAAGGTACAAGAAGATGAAGCTCTTTTTTAATAATTGCAAAATGTACAACATGACAATCTTTTAGGGACGGAGGAAGTATATATTTACCCAAAATATGCATCAAATCCCTCTTAACAGCTTTGGAGTATATATTTACCCAAACTATGCATCAAATCCCTCTTAACAGCTTTAAGCTTTAGATCATCTTCCATAAACTGCAAAAAACACACACCCATACACCCATAGTAGTTTGAATTCTCTCTCTCTCTCTTCTTGCAAAATCCGAAAAACTTTTTTTCCTTCTCTCTATTTATTCGTCAAATTCTTTAAACATTTCTTTTTTATTATTTGATTTATGCTCATCGAATTCAAACAATTGTTTGTAATCTTTGTGATTACAAATAATTGTTTGATGATCTCTTTTATTTTTAATTTGTAATTTTTTAATAATGTCGTTTCTATTTTGTAGTTTGGTTTTCTCTCCATTTGTGATAGCTTTGGATTCCCTTGCTTTGTTGGGGGCTTTTGTTTTCCGTCCTTTGTTGGAGGCTTTTGTCTTCCTTCCTTTGTTGAGTTGAGGGCTTTATGTATTGCTTTTGTATTTGCTAATTTCAATCTACCACATGGCGCAGCGATAAACTGATTGTTGATTTGGTTGCATATTCTCCGAACAACAACGTATCAGATTTTTGTTTGGAAGGAATAAAGTCTCGCAAGAGTGTGGTCACGAAGAAGGCAATCTGTGATGAAGTGATTTTTAACGAGAGATGTTTAACTAAATTAGGCAGCCTCTATCAAATATATCGAGTTGTGTTTCGTGTTCATAATACTTTTTCGATAATTTTAGTTGATCGTTAAGTCATTGTTTTTGCTAATGGTATTTTTTGGGCTTCTATTGCGTTCGTAAGCCCCACTATTTGGGTTGAGCATCCGATGCTTATTGATAGCCAACTCCTTATTATTTGCATTTGTTAATAAAATATGTTTGTTTGTTTGTTTTAAAAAAAAAACATCTTTAGATCGAAATGTTAGGAAACAATGGCCTATAATTGCTATGCAAAGATGAACACAAAAGAAATAGAAATACGAAAACAATAACAAGCAAAGAACACAGAGATTTACGTTTACGGGAAACCCCCTCCCTAAAACAAGAGGGAGGCAAACCACTATGCATTTGAGAGAACACAATCCACTAAATCAATCAAGAGTACAAGGAGATGATCAAGGTGAAAAAACAATCACAATAATCTCACAATCTCTCAATGGTGAAATCCCTAGCAAGTTTCTCATCTCTTCTCTCTTCAAGGTTTAACAGAGAAAACAATGACAAAACAATATATTTGGATCTAGGGCAAAATGGAAAACAATGACAAAAACAAGAAAAACTGTGCCCGGCCCACGCTTCATACGCCAGTGGCGCCCACTACGCAACAACCACCGAAAAGAACGCCGCCCCGAGGAAGATCACACGACGCTGAAGCCCGCCCCCAAACATATGGCAGGCTCGAGGCGCCCTTCGGGAAGATCACACTGGAGAACCAATGCGGCCGCTCAAAGCCGGTAAAGTCAATTGACGGCCTTCCCGCTCCACGGCTATGGAGCGCACGCCTTCATGGCCACAGAAACACGGCCGCCTCCATGCCACCGGCGCGCACGCCTCGCGCATGGGGCGCTCGCCGGCCCTCAAAGATACATACGCAAAGGAAGAAGACATCAAAAGCAAAGACACATCATCAATGTTAACCAACAAGCAGCGGCTTTGCTCAACACCCTTTTGCCAAGACAATTGAGAGAGTCACTCAACAATTCTCCACCTTGACGATCAATTCCGAAAATCAAAGCTATCTCCAGAACACTCTATCTCTCCGCCGCCACGCCCGAAGGGATCAATGACTAGTAACACCCACTATAGTCCAAGCACATGCTATGGAACTTAGCAATCAGAAGGCTTACAAGCGTTACATCCGCTCGGCTGCTTAAAGTCAATTCCGTCATCGAACTTTCGTAACTTGACCTCACCACACTTGCACTGAAGCTCTCACAAAGTGATACTTCTCCAAGCGTCAATGTGCTTCGCTCTCCTAAACGTCAAAGAATTCCTTGATATACCTTTGCCAAACAGATCCAAGCTACTCTATCAATGCGTGCAAAACCTCGTGGAGCACTCGAACCATACTAAGTTCACTAACTGGGCTACCAAGCCATTTGGCTTCCTTGACATGCCTCGCTATAGTATATCAAATTTCATAGTGTGTATGCCAACGCCGCATTTCCTGCAACTGAAGAATTTCCAACTAATAGCTTAAACCACCAAGATCATAAACACATACCTCACAGACTTTCATCAAGATTGGCCTACCCAATCAATCAACATGCCCAACAAACCATCACGATTCCTACCATAGACACAATGCTATTACAACTGAGCACCACACAGCATTCTTAAGAATCCATTCGACATTCCACGCTCTTACCCGTGGATTCCCCAAGGGGAATTCCACTCAATCTACGCTCACCGCTTGATAAATATCGTGCCGTTACAAAACCATAAGATACATACCATCACCCCACAAAGACTATCGAATACGAACACGTGACATATAATCTTCCTCATCTTTAGACTTGGGACAATCTATGTTAAGACAACCGAAAGTGAGAAGCTGTAGGTACTCGCGCATTCTATGAGCATCCTTCATGTTGAACCGCTCCAAGACCCTCTGTACATACTTTCCTTGCGACAAGTAAAGTAGTCCCTTTTTCCGATCTCGTTCAATTTCCATGCCAAGAATGTGAGGACCCCGACCCGGAACCTACACGTGTCCCGAGTTGGAGCGTCCTCAAACTAACCCGAAAACACTAAACTTTTAAAACTTTACTTTGACTTTCAAACATAAACATTAATAATATAACATTTTAAAAGAACTCCACTCAACTCCACATCGGAGGAGGAGATAACTAACTTTGAGAACGATCAACTGTTTAGTTACAAAAGACATTGGTTTTTAACGTAGAAAGATAAAGTTTATAATTACAAACGCCCAAAAGGAATTATGACAAAATAATTTCTACGCCAACCTAACGTACTCGACAATATCCCAAAATGCTCACAAACCAAACTCCTTTCCGTCCTTACTTCTGGCGGTCCTCCCGTCTCGGATCTAAAACAAGAAAGGGAGAGGGGTGAGAATAAATCTCAAAAGCTATTATGAATGCAAGAATATGCCAAATAAATGCTACATATAACAAGTCGCACGTAACACATTGGAAAAGCTATAAACACATTCCATTACCTTGGTTTACCTTTTCCGTCCGAACAAAGAGTCGCATAACATTGGGTATAATAATACTCCAATTTACAAATGAGTCGCTTAAGCAATACTCACGCCTTAAAAGACCCGCTTTTCAGGGGAACCAAATAAGACAAGTAGAGCAACTCAGAAGGCTTTTGGCTCAATACAGACGCTTATAACCCCAACTCCCTGGCCACAGGAGGGACGGTCACATATAACATAATCCGATCACATTAGGTCTCACTTCCATAATTGACCGTATTATGTTATATCCCCAACGTCACCGACTCACACATATCAAGCACATAATAGATACTTGAATAAAATCCACAAAAGGGATAACAATATATCAACATGGTAAAATATACTCATGTTCAACCAATATCATAGTGCAACATTTAATTAACACACTATGCGTAATACAACAATGTATATGAACTCAATGTAGCAAGGAAGTAGCATCAATCCATCCCTACATGGTCATTATACAATAATACATAGCCTCTTTAAGCGGTCTAAGTTGAATCTACCAAGTGGGGATCATAATTGTCTAGTTACCAAACTAGGTTAGCTAACGTTTTCCCAACAACATTTAAGGTACTTCTATTATTCCATTTTGATCACTTAGAATATCATCATGAAGCCAAAGTATTCTACTTTAATCTAGGTTAAAGAGATTTCATTTTGGTTCGAGTTTGATTAGGTTTGAATAGCCCTAAAGTTGGGGTGAAAACTGTGCCAGGCACGACTCGTCCCGTGGCACGACTCGTGCCCAAGTGACCCCTCTCGAACTCCGGCGTCCCCTACAAGTCACGACTTCCCTTTATCCAAGGCACGACTCGTGACCCTCACATGGAACGACTCGTGCTTGAGGTCACGACTCGTGCCCTCGGCCCGTAAATGGCAAAACAAACCCATCAACAATAACTTCTCAAAATCCCAAAATTCCAACCAAATGCATTCTAAGTTATGAACCTAAAGGACATTTCCAACCTTAGTAACTTTACTCTACTCATTTAACTCCATGAAACCATCTCTTAACCCTAGATCAATTCAACTTCCATGAACCATAACATTTTCTAAATCTAAAAGAGTTTTCCCAAGCATCAAAGCACATAGAACATTCATAACAACATAAATATTCATGAACATTCAAGGAAGGAAAAGGGTCATAATAACTCACCTTTGGATTTTATAAGGAAGATTGATTTTGATGGGTTCCTCTAGGTGATTCAACTTCAATGGTGCTCTAAGACTTGATTTTTTTGTGAAGAAATGCTTGGCTTCAAGCTTGGACAAAAGGGCTTCAATGGAGGTCTCTCTCTCTAAGCTTTCTCTAGGTTGAAGGAGAAGTGTAGTGAATGAGGAGAAGGAGGGGAAGGGTAGTAAGAGAGGTGGATGGGTAAGTGACACATGGCAAGAGGGATGGAAGGGTTTAACTTTTGGCTCCCCATGGATTTAAAACCAAGGCTTTCACTCCTACACACTTTAATTCTAATCATCCTACCCATTTAAATTTAAATTAAACATTATCCCATTAATTCATCCTACTCATTTAACCTCCCCATATTATTATTTAGCCTTTTTCCATTTTTATTATTTCTCCTAGTTTCTTTATTTAATGTCCAATAATTTTATAAAAGATTTAAATTTTCTTTTCACCCAATTTATCCTAACTTAAGAATATAAAGATATAATTGAACATATAAAAGATAACATAAATATTAAAAGCATATAATTAAATATTTAAAATAAAGTGCCTCAGGATTGGGGTCGTCACACTCACTCCTTAAAGAAAATTCGACCCGAATTTTAAAAAGGAAACTTACTTGAATTTTCAAACAACCACGGGTATTTCGCTCTCATCTCCCGACTCTAGCTCCCACGTCAGCTTCCTCAATCCGTATGATTCTTCCAAAGGACTTTCACTATCGGAATACTCTTGGTTCTCAACTCTTTAACTTGGAATTCTAAGACTCTTAATGGCTCTTCAACATACGATATGTCCGCTTGGACATCATCGAGGAGGAGAGCTCAAAACATGGGAGGGGTCATGACAATACTTCCTCAACATCGAAACATGGAAGACATCATGGAGTAAAGAAAAGACGGAGGCAACGCTAACCGGCAAGCCAATTCTCCTATCTTCTCTAGAATCTCAAACGGACCGACAAACCCTGAGCCAACTTACCCTTATTACCGAACCTTTTAATCCCCGTCCTCTGAGAGACCTTCAAGAACACAAAGTCACCAACCCGAAAAGATAAATCCCGTCTTCTATTGTCGGCGTAGCTTTTCTCGTCTACTCGAGCCGTCTTCAATCTATCCCGAATCACCTTGATCTTCCGTAGAATCCCTAACCAAATCCGGCCCCAAAGTCTCGCTTCACCAACCTCGTCCCAACACATCGGAGATCGACACTTCCTACCATACAACGCTTCATACGGAGCCATCTCAATACTAGACTGATAACTGTTGTTGTAAGCAAACTCGACTAACGGTAGATGATCCTCCCAAGATAATTGGAAATCCATCACACAAGCTCGTAACATATCCTCAAGTATCGAATAGTTCTCTCTGACTGACCGTCGGTTTCGAGGATGAAACGCGGTACTAAAACACAACTTAGAACCCAATGCTTCATGCAATGCTCTCCAAAATCTAGATGTAAACCTCGGATCTCTGTCCGACACAATACTAACCGGAACCCCGTGAAGTCTCACAATCTCCTTCAAATACAACTGGGCTAACTTCTCTAACGAAAACTTAGTTGACACCGGAAGAAATGAGCCGACTTCGTCAACCGATCCACCATAACCCATATAGCATCCATCTTCTTCGCGGTAAGAGGTAGACCCGAAACAAAATCCATCGAGATCCCTTCCCATTTCCACTCCGAAATATCCAATGGTTGAAGTAGTCCCGCCGGTCTTTGATGTTCTCGCTCTTAATCTCGTTGACAAGTCAAGCACTTAGAAACATAATCCGCTATTTCTCTCTTCATTCCATTCCACCAATATCCACGCTTCAAGTCTTGATACATTTTGGTACTTCCCGGATGAATCGCAAACTTGGACTTATGGCCATCCTCTAAAACACGCTTCTTGATTTCCGGCGATGACGGAACGCAAATTCTCCCTTGGAAAGTTAAAATCCCATCTCTATTCAAAGCAAACTCCCCGGTTTTCCCATCTTGCACTTGATCTAAAATCTTCTTCAACTCCGGATCACCTTGTTGAGCTTCCTTCAAATCCCCATACAAAGTCGGAACGGCTCTAACATTCGCAATAATTACTTCACTCTTCAATTCTCGAGAACCCAAAGCTGTCAAATACGCCCTTCGGCTAATCGCATCGGCCACCACATTGGCCTTCCCTGATGATAAGAAATTATACAATCGAAATCTTTCAAAACTCAAGCCATCTCCTTTGTCGGTTGTTCAACTCCTTTTGGGTGAATAAGTACTTCAAACTCTTATGATCGGTAAAAATCTCAAACTTCGCCCCCATAAAGGTAGTGCTTCCACTTATGTAACGCAAATACAATCGCCGCCAATTCCATATCATGAGTAGGGTAATTCTGCTCCGCCGGTGATAACTTCCTAGAGGCATACGCATAACCTTCCCATTTTGCATCAATACACATCCCAAACCCGCCTTCGAGGCATCACTATAGATCACAAAATTCTCACAACCATCCTGAAGGGTAAGAATAGGAGCCGTTGTCAATCTCTTCTTCAATTCATCAAAGCTTGCTTCACACTTGGAATCCCATACAAACGATACATCTTTCCGAGTCAACCTAGTCAACGGAGTCGCAATCCGAGAAAACCCTCAATGAACCTCCGATAATACCCCGCCAAACCAAGAAAACTACGACCTCGGCCACGCCGAAGGTTGCTTCCAATTAACCACGGCCTCAATCTTTGAAGGATCAACGGAAATTCCCGAACTCGACACAACATGCTCCCAAGAAAGAAATCTCGCCAAGCCAAAACTCGCACTTACCGAACTTCGCGTATAATCGTTTCTCACGAAGAACGGTCAAGACAATCCTCAAATGATTCTCATGCTCTTCCCTGACTTAGAATACACAAGAATATCATCAATAAAGACCACCACAAAACTATCAAGATAAGGCTTGAAAACACGGTTCATCATATCCATAAATACGGCCGAGCATTAGTTAACCCAAACGGCATCACAACAAACTCATAATGACCATATCTAGTTCGAAAAGCCGTCTTAGCAACATCATCCTGTCTAATCTTCAATCGATGGTATCCGCTTCTCAAATCAAGCTGAGTAGATAACGGAACCTTGGAGTTGGTCAAACAAATCATCTATATGCGGGAGAGGATACTTATTCTTAATGGTGGCTTGGTTCAACAAACGATAGTCAATACACAATCGTAAGGTACCATCCTTCTTCCTAACAAACAAGACCGGTGCTCCCCACGGAGACACACTAGATCTAATAAAACCTCGGTCTAACAATTCTTGCAATTGGACCTTCAGCTCTTTTAACTCGGCCTGAGCCATTCTATAGGGTGCTTTAGAGATAGGTGCGGTACCGGGCACTAAGTCAATACAAAACTCTATCTCACGATCCGGAGGCATGAGTACTCGCTAGAAAACACATCACTAAATTCATTAACAACCGGAACATGAGCTAACTCGGGAGACTTCTTATTGGAATCTACCACATAAGCCAAGTAACCCGTACACCCCTTAGATAGCATCTTCCTAGCCTTTAAAGCAGAGATAACATGTAAACCGAACATAGATCTATCCGCATCAAATACAAAAGTAGGCACATCAGGCATAGCAAATGAGACTCGCTTTCTACGACAGTCTACCATAGCATGACACTGACTCAACCAATCCATCCCAAGGATCACATCAAAATCACGGATTGGTAACTCGACCAAATCCACCGGCAATACATGCCCACATATAGTCACATCACAACCATGATATATCAAAGAAGATTCAAGGCTCTCTCCCATAGGAGTAGAGACCTCCAACACATAAGGCATAGATTCAGTGCAAGATATGTAATGAGAATGCAAAATGCGATGCCACAATGAATGGGAAGACCTGGATCTATAAGAATGCGGGCCTTAACTCCCGAGACAGAACTATACCTCTAATGACGGCATTAGGATCGACCTCTCCTCGACCCAAAGCAAACACACGACCTTGGACTCTATCCTTAGGTTTCCCATCAACATCTCTCTTCACACCACTACCTTGTCCTCCAAATCCGGCACCCGAAGCTTGCTTATTCTCGTAACTTGGGACAATTTCTCCCGAAATGGCCTCGGAGACCCACACTCCAAACACTTACCTTGTTTGCTCCAACACTTGTCCTCCGAATGCCCTAGTTTCTTGCAAAACCCACATGTTGTCCCAAACCGACCGGAAGTCGCACGATTTGCCTGAGCCGCCACATGACCTCCTCGATTCGCTCCCGAGTAAATGTCCCTCGCTGTACCCTATTCTCGTCCCGAACCTTGACCTTGGAACCTATTTCGTTTCCACCTTCATTTCTACCACGATGCTCCTCTATGTCATTCTCAATCCGATACGCCATATTCACCGCCGCTTGGAAGTTGGCGAAGTTATGCGTCAACAACCGCTTCCGAACTCAACCCTTAAACCTTTCACAAACCGGTAGACTCGCCTCTCCTCATCCGGCACCAAATGAGGACAATATCGGGCCAATTCTGTGAACTTTGCCGAATACTTGCGCTATCGTCATGGTCCCTTGCTCCAGCCGTAAACTCGCCTTCCTTCTTGTCTCTAGTGACCATCGGTACAAAGTGATCCCGGAACTTGCGTGTGAAGTTCTCCCAAGTCTCGTGGTGTCAAATCCCGGTCCCAACCATCCTTCACTACTTGCCACCAAAGTGTCTCCGCAGTCCTTCCAACTTGAAAACGGCGCATCTCACCTTCTCCGCATCCGTACTCTCCATAGCTGCAAAAAATCTTATTCATAGCCTCAAGCCACCTCTCGGCCTTCACCGGATCCGGATCTCCGTTGAAGCTAGGAGGAGACATCTTCACGAACTTCTCCAAACCATGTTGCCCTTGTCTCGCCTTCTTGCCGTTGCCTACCCCGATTCAAATTCCGAGTTGCCATATGCCGAAGAAACCCTCGGAACATATCCATCATCTCGGCATTCGGATTACCAACACCACCCAAACCTGCATTCTCGATCACCATCATTTCCCGCCATAACAACAAACACCTCTGCATTAAACACTCGTCGTCGCTATCACACACTCTCACTCGCCTAGACTCTACCCGAGAATTCTAACCGAGCTCGATACCAACCGTGAGGACCCCGACCCGAACCTACACGTGTCCCGAGTTGGAGCGTCCTCAAACTAACCCGAAAACACTAAACTTTTAAAACTTTACTTTGACTTTCAAACATAAACATTAATAATATAACATTTTAAAAGAACTCCACTCAACTCCACATCGGAGGAGGAGATAACTAACTTTGAGAACGATCAACCTGTTTAGTTACAAAAGACATTGGTTTTTAACGTAGAAAGATAAAGTTTATAATTACAAACGCCCAAAAGGAATTATGACAAAATAATTTCTACGCCAACCTAACGTACCCGACAATATCCCAAAATGCTCACAAACTCAAACTCCTTTCCGTCCTTACTTGGGCGGTCCTCCTGTCTCGGGATCTAAAACAAGAAGGGAGAGGGGTGAGAATAAATCTCAAAGCAAGCTATTATGAATGCAAAGAATATGCCAAATAAATGCTACATATAACAAGTCGCACGTAACACATTGGAAAAGCTATAAACACATTCCATTACCTTGGTTTACCTTTTCCCGTCTCGAACAAAAGAGTCGTACAACATTGGGTATAATAATACTCCAATTTACAAACAGCCGCTTAAGCAATACTCACGTCTTAAAAGACCCATTTTTCAGTGGAACCAAATAAGACAAGAGCAACTCTGTAAGGCTTTTGGCTCAATACAGACGCTTATAACCCCAACCTCATGGGCCAGTGAGGGGACGGTCATGAATATAACATAATCCGATCACATTAGGTCACACTTCCATAATTGACCGTATTATGTTATACCCCCAACGTCAGCTGACTCACACATATCAAGCACATAATAGATACTTGAATAAAATCCACAAAAGGGATAACAATATATCAACATGGTAAAATATACTCATGTTCAACCAATATCATAGTGCAACATTTAATTAACACACTATACGTAATACAACAATGTATATGAACTCAATGTAAGCAAGGAAGTAGCATCAATCCATCCTACATGGTCATTATACAATAATACATAGCCTCTTTAAGGGTCTAAGTTGAATCTACCAAGTGGGGATCATAATTGTCTAGTTACCAAACTAGGTTAGCTAACGTTTTCCCAACAACATTTAAGGTACTTCTATTATTCCATTTTGATCACTTAGAATATCATTGTGAAGCCAAAGTATTCTACTTTAATCTAGGTTAAAGAGATTTCATTTTGGTTCGAGTTTGATTAGGTTTGAATAGCCCTAAAGTTGGGGTGAAAACTGTGCCAGTGGCACGACTCGTCCCCCTGTGGCACGACTCGTGCCTGCGACCCCCTTCGAACTCGGCGTCCCCTACACAGGTCACGACTTCCCTTTATCCAAGGCACGACTCGTGACCCTCACATGGCACGACTCGTGCTTGAGGTCACGACTCGTGCCCTCGGCCCGTAAATGGCAAAACAGCTAGCCCATCAACAATAACTTCTCAAAATCCCAAAATTCCAACCAAATGCATTCTAAGTTATGAACCTAAAGGACATTTCCAACCTTAGTAACTTTACTCTACTCATTTAACTCCATGAAACCATCTCTTAACCCTAGATCAATTCAACTTCCATGAACCATAACATTTTCTAAATCTAAAAGAGTTTTCCCAAGCATCAAAGCACATAGAACATTCATAACAACATAAATATTCATGAACATTCAAGGAAGGAAAAGGGTCATAATAACTCACCTTTGGATTTTATAAGGAAGATTGATTTTGATGGGTTCCTCTAGGTGATTCAACTTCAATGGTGCTCTAAGACTTGATTTTTTTGTGAAGAAATGCTTGGCTTCAAGCTTGGACAAAAGGGCTTCAATGGAGGTCTCTCTCTAAGCTTTCTCTAGGTTGAAGGAGAAGTGTAGTGAATGAGGAGAAGGAGGGGAAGGGTAGTAAGAGAGGTGATGGGTAAGTGACACATGGCAAGAGGATGGAAGGGTTTAACTTTTGGCCCCCCCATGGATTTAAACCAAGGCTTTCACTCCTACACACTTTAATTTAATCATCCTACCCATTTAAATTTAAATTAAACATTATCCCATTAATTCATCCTACTCATTTAACCTCCCCATATTATTTAGCCTTTTTCCATTTTTATTATTTCTCCTAGTTTCTTTATTTAATGTCCAATAATTTTATAAAAGATTTAAATTTTCTTTTCACCCAATTTATCCTAACTTAAGAATATAAAGATATAATTGAACATATAAAGATAACATAAATATTAAAAGCATATAATTAAATATTTAAAATAAGTGCCTAGGATTGGGGTCGTCACAAAGAATCTTCCTCGCAACACCTAGATCTTTCATCTCAAACTCCCCTTTCAACATCAATTTCACCTGGTTGACATCATTAATATCTTTTGCAGCTACAAGCATATCATCGACATATAACACAAGATAAATTAATGAGCCATCACTACAGCCCTTCAAGTAGACACAGCTATCAAAATCACTCCTAGCAAAACCATGGGTTACCATAAAAGTGTCAAACCTTTTATACCATTGTCGAGGTGACTGCTTCAAGCCATACAAGGATCTTTTCAATGCATGTACATGATCCTCCTTTCCTTCGACCACAAACCCTTCAGGTTGGCGCATGTAGATCTCCTCCTCAAGTTCCCCATGTAAAAACGCTGTTTTCACATATAACTGCTCAAGCTCAAGATCCTTCATTGCCACAATGCTCAACAAGGTACGAATAGATATGTGTCTAACAACCGGTGAAAATATCTCGTTGTAGTCTATTCCTTCGACTTGAGTGAAGCCACGAGCAACTAACCTTGCTTTATACCTTGCTTCCTCAATCCCCGAAGCTTCCTTGAACTTGTAGACCCACTTGCAGCTGACTAACTTCTTCTTTTCAAAGGAGGCCTCTCACAAGTTCCCATGTCTGATTCTTCGCAAGAGATACCATCTCTTCTTCCATAGCAACGGACCACTTTGTAGAATCTTCACAAGACATAGCTTCCTTGTAGGAGAATGGTTCATGCACATCAACAGTTTCAGCAGCGGACAGTGCATAAGCCACCATCTCCTCAAACCCATATCTAATAGGAGGTCTTTTATCCCTCTTACCCCTACCACGATCACTGGTAGTCTCCACTCGCACCGTAGTCTCTTCCTCTCCGAACCGAAACATCGGTAGGAGGTGCTTCATCGAACAAGTTATCCGCATCTAAGTCAAGTTCCACCCTATCATCTCCATCTAGCTCCACTGCTTGTGTCTGTTCTCGCGTAACCACCTTTCTCATGGAGAAGTAGAGACTCATTAAAAGTGACATCTCTACTTGTCAGGAACTTAGATGCAACCGGGTCCCATAACCGAAATCCCTTCACTCCAGTAGTATAGCCAACAAAGACACACTTTTTGGCTCTTGGCTCCAATTTGTTACCATTGTTGACATAAGCATATGCGGGGCACCCAAAGATACGCAACCTTGAGTAATCTCCCGGAGAGCCGTACCACATCTCCACCGGAGTCTTCATCCCAATACTAGAATTTGGAGAACGATTAGCCAAGTAAGGCCATACTAATCGCCCGCCCAAAATTCTTTACCCAAACCTGCTTGTGACAACAAACACCGAGCCCTTTCTAACAAAGTGCGATTCATTCTTTCAGCAACACCGTTCTGTTGTGGTTTCCCAACACAAGTTCTATGTCGACCAATACCTTCATTTTTGCAAAATTCAGTAATCTCCTTTTCGACAAACTCAAGGCCATTATCTGTTCTCAGTTTCTTTATAGGTCTACCTGTCTGTTTCTCAACTAAGGTTTTCCACTGCTTAAGATTCAAAAGCACATCATTCTTATGTTTTAAGAAATAGACAACCACCTTTCATGAATAATCATCAACAAAAGTCAACAAGTAACGAGAACCACCCTTAGATAATTTTCTAGCAGGACCCCACAAATCAGAATGAATATAATCAAGAATACCTTTAGATGTGTGTACTCCATGTCCAAAGCTTGCCTTTGTTTGTTTTCCAAGCACGCGCTCACGTAATTCCATAGGCCCCGTCTTCTCGTCCATCCAATAAGCCGCGCTTCGAAAGTTCAGTCATTCCCTTCAAGCCAATGTGACCCAATCTCATGTGCCACAGCTGAGTAGTCTCCGCCTCAGTCATAAATCCCTTTGCAATAGACACATCCCCAACAACCGTAGACCCAAGGAGTTCATACAATGTTCCCACCTTCTTTCCCTTCAGTGCAACCAATTCACCTTTAGTAGCCAATAGTTCACCATTAGCAATGGTGCAGCTATATCCAAGACTATCCAAGGTACCTAAGGAAATCAGGTTTTTCTTCAAATCAGGAACGTGCCTGACGTTGTGCAACTTTCTCGACTACCCCATCGAACATCTTAACCATAATAGTCCCAATTCCGACAACCTTGCAAGCAAGATTGTTCCCCATCAAAACCGATCCACCAAGCAATAGTTTTATAGGAATGTAACCATGCCCGTTAGGACTAAGATGATAAGAACACCCCGAGTCCAAAATCCAATTGTCACGAATTTTGGAGCCCGAATCACAAGCGTAGAGCATCACAATCACCGTCATCACTAGTGTCTTCATGTACCACTCCAGCCTTCACCTCGCCCTTAGCGGTTGTATCCTCTTCCCTTAAAACCTCTCCGATTAGTGGCAATACTTTCTAATGTGTCCCTTCTCCTTGCAACTATGACATATCACATTCTTTAGCCATTCACTTGAACTTGACCGCCGTAATTTCTTGAATTCGATCCTTTCCCTGACTTCTTACCGCCTTTAGCAATTAAGCCTTCACCTTGAGATTCAGCACTTTGGGAAATCAAGTGCGTTTCGATAACCTCACGACTTAATAGAGCAGACTTGATCTCTTCAAAATCAATCTCTTCCTTGCCATACAAAACAGTCTCGCGAAAGTGCATGTATTCGACGGTAGAGAACAAAGCAATTTTACCGCCATTGCTCATCCTCAATTTTGACATCGACATTCTTCAAGTCCATGACCAAGCCATCAAACTCATCAATATGTTCCTCCAAGGACCCACCCGCTTTGAGTTTACACTCCTCGAGTTTCTTCAATAGTAGCAATCTGTTACTAACGCTCTTAGTCATGTACAATTGCTCAAGCTTAAGCCAAAGCCCTGCCGCAGTCTTCTCTTCTACAACCTCTCTCAATACCTCATCTTTGAGGCTCAGTTGTAAGAGAGATAAAGCCTTTTCATCCATATCATCAAATTGTTCATCGCCGACTTGCCGCTTTTCGCCTTCCCAAGCAAAGCCTTGACGCAATTTTTACCAACCAAAATTGCTCGCATCTTTACTTTCCATAGCCCAAAGTTAATCTTGCGATTAAACTTCTCAATCTCGTACTTCCCTGACATCTTTAATCAATCAAACAATATAGAACCCTTCTAAACCTGGCTCTGATACCAATTGTTAGGAAACAATGGCCTATAATTGCTATGCAAAGATGAACACAAAAGAAATAGAAATACGAAAACAATAACAAGCAAAGAACACAGAGATTTACGTGGAAAACCCCTCAAAACAAGAGGAGTAAAAAACCACGGGCGACGGAGAACAATCCACTAAATCAATCAAGAGTACAAGGAGATGATCAAGGTGAAAAACAATCACACAATCTCACAATCTCTCAATGGTGAATCCCTAGCAAGTTTCTATCTCTCTCTCTTCAAGGTTACAGGAGAAAACAATGACAAAACAATATATTTATATCTAGGGCAAAACACACGGCTGCAACAAGAAAAGAACCAGGCCCGGCCCATGCTTTGACGACGCCAGGCGCCCGCCTGGGAAGATCACAAACCAAAGCCAACATACGGCAATTGAGGCGCCCGCATGAGACAGGTTGATGCGGCCGCCTCAAAGCCAAACACGGCTTCCTCCACGGCGCCAATGGTGCGCGCACGCCTCGGCCAGATGGGGCGCGCCGCCGCCTCAAAGATACATACGCAAAGAAGAAGACATCAGACATCAACAAAGAACCAACAAGCAGCTTTGCCCAACACCCTTTTGCCAAACAATTGAGAGTCACTCAACACGAAATCTGTTTTTGAATGATGTTTTATAATTAAAATTAGACCAACAAAGAAACTTAAGTTCAGTTTATAGTCTGCAACGCAGCAGCATGAAATACCATGCACGTGCATGTGATTTGCCAGGCGGTCAGAATGGAGCCATATGTCCCACGTTACCATATACCTAATGGACCCCACATTCTGTTTCACCTTCGTGCCAACATCAGGAATAACAAGGCATCATTTTCTGTTTCGAATCGTCATGGGTCCCACTTGAGCACTTTCTAGCCAATAGGAAGCCGAAACGTGTGTGTCATACGGTACTACTACTACAGCATTGTGTACCTTTTTGGTACACTGACTATGTGGAGAAGCCAATTATGTTCTGCTAGACATAGTCAACTGTCTCTCCCCCTTCATGATCCATAGAAAAAATAAAAAAAAAACCTTCCTCTGTCCCAATTTCAATTTCAAAATAAATTTAAATTTAAATTCAAATATTAGAAGAAAAACGTTTTTATCTTAAAATATAAAAATATAATACTATAATGTTGTGAATATAGAAAGTGGGTAGGAAAAAGAAAATATGATAGAAAATATCGAAATAGTTAGTGGACCTCTATCCCAATTTAAATTTCAAAATAAATTTGAATTCAAATATTAAAAAGAGAACTATTTTATTATAAAATATAGAAAGCATGATAGAATGTTGTGAATATAGAAATTGGATAGAAGCGAAAAAAAGTGAGGTAAGAAATATCGTAATAATCGGTGAATAATTGATTTAAGTATTATATGTGGAATTCATTGAAAAAATAGGTATGATAAATTTATTTTCTGAATTTTTAAAGTTTTAAATAGAACGAAAGGAGTACTCCTACAGGAGACAAAAAAGAGAAGGTGAGAGTGCAGAAATAATAGAACCGCTCGCTCAAGTCAAAATTTGCTTCTCCTCCTAAGCGAACCAATACTACCCTTTTTTTCAAAATGTGTAATTGATATTAATTTGATTTGATGTGGATCATTTATACATTATTCAGTGTTACGTCCGTACGTTAAACGCATTAACAAAAAAAAATTGACAAACTAAAAAGATTTTTTTTATAAAAACAAATAATAGTTTTAAAAATGTTTCGAAAACACTTATTTCAACAAAATTATATCACCGTGTTAATCTCATACACAACGTTTGTTTGTACCGTCAATTGTGGGCTTTCCCGGTCTTGTTAAACGGTATATTTTTAATCAAAAGAAATGATAGTTATAAAAATATTTTGTACTCCCTCCGTCACTGAAAGATTGTCCCATTTACCATTTTGACATGTCCCAAAAAGTATGTCCCATTTCTAAACTTAGGCATGAATGTTAGTGCAAATCTACTAAGGTACAAGAAGGTGAAGTTCTTTCTTAATAATTACAAAATGTACAACAGGACAATCTTTTAGGGACGGAGGGAGTATTAAATTACGAGTGAATGAGCATGATAACATTATATTTATCAAAAACTATCTCAAAAAAGATGCAATTTACAAAAAAAAATAAAATAAAAAAATAAAATAAAATAAAAATATAAGTCATGATTTTACAAAAAAATACTTTTTAAATTTTTTAAATGTTTAAAAATTTCGCATCTATAACTGATAAATGCATTTATTAGTTAAATAACTGATTAATGAGTTGTTTAATCAAATACCATACGGGTGAATAACCATAATATGCAACGTACTTTCACGATTTTTACAATCAATGCAATGTACTATCTAATGACATTTTAATTCAATTTACTTTATCAATTCGTTACAAATAATGCAATATACGTACTATTTTCATGCAATTTACTTTTTAATTTTGACTCAAATAATGCAAACAAATTGCAATATTTGTAATAATATTAGAAAGTATATAGTTGGCGCGGCCTTATTCATCACGATCAAGCCTGACGCGGTTATCTTGTTGACGGTCTTTATGATCGCGATCTTGAATCTAGCGGTATAGGTCCCCGAGGTATTGGATATGTCACGTCATACTTGAATTTTGGATCAGATCGAGCTTTAGACCCGATTTGAAAGGTCCGAACTCATCAAAATGAACAGTAAACTAGTGGGAAAAAATTGTTATGCTTCATTCGTCTCACAATAATAGTCTAATTTTCTAAAATATAACATGTTCAATATTCAAAACTACACTTATGAAAATTGAAAATAAGGAGATTTATGAAAATTGATAATGAGGAGATTGGATAAATGAGGATTGGAGAGGGAGAGAGAGAGTAGGGAGAATTAATAATAATTTTGTAATAAGAATACTTTATTAAGAATAACTTTGAACAAGAGTATGTGAGAATAGTTCGTTATTTTTAAGAAGTATATGTGTGAATAGTTAAATTAAATTATGGGGAAATTTCATTTTTATCCATTGTATCAATTTTATCATCAAACCTTATTTATTTTTCTCATTTTTATTATCGTTCTACAAATAATGTTGTCATTTTATATCCAAATCTGTTATTTAAACTCAATTTTATTTCATTTTTATCATTATACTCCAAACAATATTGTCATTTTTTACCCAAATTTGTTATAAAATGACACCATTGTTTGAAGTATAATGATAAAAATGAAAAAAATAAAATTCGACGATAAAATTGAAACATATCTCAAAGTACGATAAATAAAAATGTAATATTTTCTTAAATTATAAATAATAGGACAGAGAGAAAGTAAATTACAGTTACTACCAATATTCAATCACCACTTTAGTATCAGCTAATTCGATCGAAGTCATATATAATCACTATGACAGTAAAGCTTTCACTACATCTTTTAATGCAATTAAAATCTCTTTATTCTAAATTGAATATCTAAATTGAATATGAGATATTTCCACCGTACTGTACCTGCTAGAAATTACACCTTTTTTTTTTTTTTTATAGACGTTTCACTTCAAATCACACAAATTTTTTTATAGTACTCTCTCCGATCTAAAATAACTGTCATTGTTGTACAAAATATTTGATCCAAAATAATTCTCATTTTTGTAGTAAAAACACATTCAATTTTTCTATTATACCCCCATATTGAAACTTGTTTCAATTATTTATTGGTTTTGTTGTGTGAAGTAATGTACGAGAGAGGACTAATAAATAAGGGTAATATTGACATTTTCATCGTTAACTAGTGATAATAATTGTTTTTCTTAGGCTCCTTTTGTTTTGTTTAGGAAAAATGTTTTTCGAAAAATGTTTTCTCCATTTTGCGGTGTTTTGTAACTATCGAAAAATAAAGTCAACGAAAAAGATTTTTCGTTCAATGAAAAATAGGCTTGTTTCCTAAATAAAATGACCTCCAAATTTTTGCTACTCAAAACATTTTTCGAAAAAATGCTTATTAACATCATCACCTCTAAACCCCATCACCACCCACCCACTCACCCACCCACACCTCCCAAACCCCATCACCACCTACCCACCCACACCTCCCAAACACCACCACTGTGAGGACCCCGACCCGGAACCTACGCGTGTCCCGAGTTGGAGCGTCCTCAAACTAACCCAAAAACACTAAACTTTTAAAACTTTGCTTTGACTTTCAAACATAAACATTAATAACATAACATTTCAAAAGAACTCCACTCAACTCCACATCGGAGGAGGAGATAACTAACTTTGAAAACGGTCAACTGTTTAGTTACAAAAGATTAAGGTTATGACGTAGAGTTTAAAGTTTATAATTACAAACTCCAAGAAAGGAATTACCAAAATACAATTTTATACGTCACCCTAAATATACCCCGACAACACCCAAAAGATTTCTCCAAACTCCTCTCCGTCCTTACTTGGCCGGTCCACCTGTCTCGGAATCTAAAACAGTAAAGGGAGAGGGGTGAGAATAAATCTCAGCAAGCTATTATGGATGCAACAATATGCCAAATAAATGCAACATATAACAAGTCGCACATAACACATTGGGAAAGCTATAAACACATTCCATTACCTTGGTTTACCTTTTCCCGTCTGAACAGTAGTCGTACAACATTGGGTATAATAATACTCCAATCTTACAATGAGCCGCTTTAAGCAATACTCACGTCTTATAAGACCCGTTTTTCGGAACCAAATAAGACAGAGCAACTCGTAAGGCTTTTGGCTCAATACAGATGCTATAACCCCAACCTCGTGGCCAGGAGGGGACTGGTCACGTATATAACATAATCCGATCACATTAGGTCACACTTCCATAATTGACCGTATTATGTTATACCCCCAACGTCAGCTGACTCACACATATCAAGCACATAATAGATACTTGAATAAAATCCACAAAAAGGGATAACAATATAGCCACATGGTAAAATATACTCATGTCCAACCAATATCATAGTGCAACATTTATTCAACACACTATGCATAACACAATCAATGAATATGTATTCAAGTAAGGTAACAAGGTATCATTAACCAACCCTACACAATCAATATACAACAATACATGGCCGCTATAAAGGTCCAAGCTCAATTTACCAAGTTGGAGTCACATTGGTTACGTTGCCAAACAAGGCTACCAAGCATTTTCTAGTATCTTTATGACTACAAAGCTAATTAGGTGGAAAAATGGTGAATTAAAGTGAAGAAAGGAAGCAAAGTGGAACGGAATGGAGCGGAGACCTTTTGAGAGTAAAAAGGACTTGTGCGGTATTTTAAGAAATCAAAGGTTCAATTTATTGGAGGACCTAAAGGGAATTTCGGAAGAAAAATGGGTAAATGCTGAAAAACAGAGTGGGTGCGCACCCGGTCCTGGTGGGCGCACGCTGGTCTCCGGGTGGGCGCACACCCGGTCCCGCGGGCGCGCACTCGAAAGTGATCGGGAATGGAAGCGGGCGCACACCCTCCCCTGGGCGCGCGCCTGGTATGTGCGAACAAAGGCATAAAAAGGGGGTTGCCAACTTCACCAAAACTCATTCTAAACCATTCTAATCCAAGTAAGATGGATTTAACCCACTTACAACTTAGTTATTCTACCCATTACACTACTACATTTCATTTTTAACATTCTTATCTCTACTTAAACCATATCATTTTACTCTTTATCACTTCCATGAACAATAACACCACATTTTCTATAAACTAACAAATTCCTCAATCCAAGAAGGTTTTCCCAAGCATCAAATAACCATTATAACAACAATAACAACATCAATAATCCATGAACATTTAAAGGAAGGGAAGTCATAATAACTCACCTTAGGGTTTGCAATGGAAGGTTGATCTTTCTAGCTAGATGGATTCCTCTAGGTGATCCAACTCCAAAGGTGCTCTTAGATTTGATTTTGGTGAAAAAATGCCTTGGATTCAAGCTTGGATGGAGGGAGCTTCAATGGAGGTTCTCTAGTTTTCTCTAGGATGAATGTGGTGAATGAAGGAGAAGGGAGGGGAAGGGAGTAAGAGGAGGTATGGAGGGAGGACACATGGCAATGAAGGAGGGGACTTCTTCAAATTGGCCCCCCATCAAAACTAATGAGGCTTTCACCCCTTTTTAAATAAAATTAACCCTTTAACCATTTAATTCATCCTCCTCATTTTAACCTCCCTACATTATTTATCATATTTCCATTTTTATTATTTCTTCAAGTTTCTTTATTTAATGTCCAATAAATTCTTAAAAGATCCTAAATTTACTTTTCACCCAATTTATTCTTAATTTAAGAATTTAAAGACATAATTGAACACATAAAGATATCATAAATATTAAAAGCATATAATTAAATATTTAAAATGAGTGCCTAGGGTTGGGGTCGTCACACTCACTCCCCCTTAAAGAAAATTCGACCCGAATTTTAAAAAGACTTACTTGAATTCTCAAACAACCAAGGGTATTTCGCCCTCATCTCCGACTCTAGCTCCCACGTTGCTTCCTCGACGGTATGATTCTTCCAAAGGACTTTCACTATCGGGATACTCTTAGTTCTCAACTCCTTAACTTGGAATTCTAAGACTCTTAATGGCTCTTCAACATAAGACATGTCCGCTTGGACATCATCGGGAGGAGAGCTCAAAACATGGGAGGGGTCATGACAATACTTCCTTAGCATAGAAACGTGAAACACATCATGAAGCAAAGAAAAGACGGAGGCAACGCCAACCAAGAAGCCAATTCCCCTATCTTCTCTAGAATCTCAAACGGACCTACAAACCTCTGAGCCAACTTACCCTTATTACCAAACCTTTTAATCCCCGTCCTCGGAGAGACCTTCAAGAACACAAAGTCACCAACCCGAAAAGATAAATCCCGTCTTCTATTGTCGGCGTAGCTTTTCCGTCTACTCTGGAGCCGTCTTCTATCTATCCCGAATCACCTTGATCTTCTCCGTAGAATCCCTAACCAAATCCGCCCCAAAGTCTCGCTTCACCTACCTCATCCCAACACATCGGAGATCTACACTTTCTACCATACAACGCCTCATACGGGGCCATCTCAATACTAGATCCGATAACCGTTGTTGTAGGCAAACTCAACTAACGGTAGATGATCCTCCCAAGATAATTGGAAATCCATCACACAAGCCCGTAACATATCCTCAAGTATCTCGAATAGTTCTCTCTGACCGACCATCGGCTTGAGGATGAAACGCCGTACTAAAACACAACTTAGAACCCAAGGCTTCATGCAATGCTCTCCAAAATCTAGAAGTAAACCTCGGATCTCTGTCGGAAACAATACTAACCGGAACCCCATGAAGTCGAACGATCTCTTTCATATACAACTGGGCTAACTTCTCTAACGAAAACTTAGTTGACACCGGAAGAAAATGAGCCGACTTTGTCAATCTATCCACAATAACCCAAATAGCATCCATCTTCTTAGCGGTAAGAGGCAAACCCGAAACGAAATCCATCGAGATCCCTTCCCATTTCCACTCCGGAATATCCAATGGTTGAAGTAGTCCCGCCGGTCTCTGATGTTCGGCCTTGATTTGTTGACAAGTCAAACACTTAGAAACATAATCCGCTATTTCCCTCTTCATACCATTCCACCAATACCCACGCTTCAAGTCTTGATACATTTTGGTACTTCCCGGATGAATCGCAAACTTAGACTTATGGCCATCCTCTAAAACACGCTTCTTGATTCCCGGCGATGAAGGAACGCAAATTCTCCCTTGGAAAGTTAAAATCCCATCTCTATTCAAAGCAAATTCCCCGGCTTTCCCATTTTGCACTTGATCTAAAATTTTCTTCAATTCCGGATCTCCTTGTTGAGCTTCTTTCAAATCTCCATACAATGTCGGAACGGCTCTAACATTCGCAATAATTACCTCACTCATCAATTCTGAACTCAAAGTCGTCCAAATACGCCTTTCGGCTAATCGCATCCGCCACTACATTCGCTTTCCCCGGTGATAGGAAATGACACAATCAAAATCCTTCAAGAACTCAAGCCATCTCCTTTGTCGGTTGTTCAACTCCTTTTGGGTAAATAGGTACTTCAAACTCTTATGATCGGTGAAAATCTCAAACTTCGCCCCATATAGGTAGTGCTTCCACTTATGCAACGCAAATACAATCGCCGCCAATTCCATATCATGAGTAGGGTAATTCTGTTCCGCCGGTGATAACTTCCTAGAGGCATACGCAATTACCTTCCCATTTTGCATCAACACACATCCCAAACCCGCCTTCGAGGCATCACTATAAATAACAAAATTCTCGCAACCATCCCAAGGGTAAGAATAGGAGCCGTTGTCAATCTCTTGTTCAATTCATCAAAGCTTGCTTCACACTTGGAATCCCATACAAACGATACATCTTTCCGAGTCAACCTAGTCAACGGAGTCGCAATCCGAGAAAACCCTTCAATGAACCTCCGATAATACCCCGCCAAACCAAGAAAACTACGGACCTCGGTCACAGTCGAAGGTTGCTTCCAATTAACCACGGCTTCAATCTTTGAAGGATCCAAGGAAATTCCAGAACTCGACACAACATGCCCCAAGAAAGAAATCGCTCAAGCCAAAACTCGCACTTACTGAACTTGGCGTACAATTGCTTCTCCCGAAGAACGGACAAGACAATCCTCAAATGATTCTCATGCTCTTCCCGAGACTTAGAGTAAACAAGGATATCATCTATGAACACTACCACAAAGCTATCAAGATAAGGCTTGAAGACACGGTTCATCATATCCATAAACACTACTGAGCATTAGTCAACCCGAAAGGCATCACAACAAACTCATAATGACCATATCTAGTCCGGAAAGCCGTCTTAGCAATATCATCCGGTCTAATCTTCAATCGATGGTATCCGCTTCTCAAATCAAGCTTTGAGTAGATAACGGAACCTTGGAGTTGGTCAAACAAATCATCTATATGCGGAAGAGGATATTTATTCTTAATGGTGGCTTGGTTCAACAAACGATAGTCAATACACAATCGTAAGGTACCATCCTTCTTCCTAACAAACAAGACCGGTGCTCCCCACGGAGACACACTAGGACGAATAAAACCTCGGTCTAACAATTCTTGCAATTGGACCTTCAACTCTTTTAACTCGGCCGGAGCCATTCTATAGGGTGCTTTAGAGATAGGAGCGGTGCCGGGCACTAAGTCAATACAAAACTCTACCTCACGATCCTGAGGCATAGAGTACTCACTAGAAAACACATCGCTAAACTCATTCACAACCTAACATGAGCTAACTCGGAAGACTTCTTATTGGAATCTACCACATAAGCTAAGTAACCCGCACACCCCTTAGATAGCATCTTTCTAGCTTTTAAGGCGTAAATAACATGTAACCCGAACATAGATCTATCCGCATCAAATATAAAAGTAGGCACGTCGTGCATAGCAAATGAGACTCGTTTTCTACGACAGCCTACCAAAGCATGACACCGACTCAACCAATCCATCCCAAGGATCACATCAAAATCACGGATTGGTAACTCGACCAAATCCACCGCAATACATGCCCACATATAGTCACATCACAACCAGGATATATCAAAGAAGATGTGAGGCTCTCTCCCATAGGAGTAGAGACCTCTAACACATAAGGCATAGATTCGTGCAAGGTATGCAATGAGAATGCAAAATGCGATGCCACAAATGAATGGGAAGACCCGGATCTATAAGAATGCGGGCCTTAACTCCCGAGACAGAACTATACCTCTAATGACGGCATTAGGATCGACCTCTCCTCGACCCAAAGCAAACACACGACCTTGGACTCTATCCTTAGGTTTCCCATCAACATCTCTCTTCACACCACTACCTTGTCCCCCGAATCCGGTACCCGAAGCTTGCTTATTCTGTAACTTGGGGCAATTCCTCCTAAAATGGCCTGCCGACCCACACTCCAAACACTTTCCTTGTTTGCTCCAACACTTGTCCTCCGAATGCCCTAGCCTCTTGCAAAACCCACATGTTACCCCAAACTGACCGGGAGTCGCACGATTTGCCGGAGTCGTCACATTTCCTCCTCGATTTGCTCCCGTAGTAAATGTCCTCGGCTGCACCCTATTCTGTCCCGAACCTTGACCTTGGAATCTATTCCTGTTTCCGCCTTCATTCTTACCACGATGCTCCTCTATGTCATTCTCAATCCGATACGCCATATTCACTGCTGCTTGGAAGTTGGCGAAGTTATGCGTCAATAACTGCTTTCGGAACTCAACCCTTAATCCTTTCACAAACCGGTAGACTCGCCTCTCTTCATCCGGCACCAAATGAGGACAATATCGGGCCAATTCTGTGAACTTTGCTGAATACTGCACTATCGTCATGGTCCCTTGCTCCAGTTTCAGAAACTCGCCTTCCTTCTTGTCTCTAGTAACCATCGGTACAAAGTGATCCCGAAACCTGCGTGTGAAGTTCTCCCATGTTTGTGGTGTCAAATCCCGGTCCCAACCATCCTTTACTACCTGCCACCAGTGCTCAGCGGGTCCTTCCAACTTGAAAACGGCACATCTCACCTTCTCCGCATCCGAACTCTCCATAGCTGCGAAAATCTTATTCATAGCCTCAAGCCACCTCTCAGCCTTCACCGGATCCGGATCTCCGTTGAAGCTAGGAGGAGACATCTTCACGAACTTCTCCAAACCATGTTGCCCTTGCTCGCCTTGATTCCGATTCGGTTCTCGATTCGATTCCGAGTTGCCATATGTCAAGAAACCCTAACATATCCATCATCTCGGCATTCGGATTACCAACACCACCCAAACCCGCATTCTCGATCACCATCATTTCCCGCCATTACAACAAACTCCCGCATTAAACACTCGACGTCGGCTATCACACACTCTCACTCGCCTAGACTCTACCCGAGAATTCTAACCGAGCTCGATATTAACCGTGAGGACCCCGACCCGGAACCTACGCGTGTCCCGAGTTGGAGCGTCCTCAAACTAACCCAAAAACACTAAACTTTTAAAACTTTGCTTTGACTTTCAAACATAAACATTAATAACATAACATTTCAAAAGAACTCCACTCAACTCCACATCGGAGGAGGAGATAACTAACTTTGAAAACGGTCAACTGTTTAGTTACAAAAGATTAAGGTTATGACGTAGAGTTTAAAGTTTATAATTACAAACTCCAAGAAAGGAATTACCAAAATACAATTTTATACGTCACCCTAAACATACCCCGACAACACCCAAAAGATTTCTCCAAACTCCTCTCCGTCCTTACTTGGCCGGTCCACCTGCCTCTAATCTAAAACAAGAAAGGGAGAGGGGTGAGAATAAATCTCGCAAGCTATTATGGATGCAACAATATGTCAAATAAATGCAACATATAACAAGTCGCACATAACACATTGGGAAAGCTATAAACACATTCCATTACCTTGGTTTACCTTTTCCCGTCTGAACGAGAGTCGTACAACATTGGGTATAATAATACTCCACCCATACCGAGCCGCTTAAGCAATACTCACGTCTTATAAGACCCGTTTTTCAGGGAACCAAATAAGACAGTAGCAACTCTGTAAGGCTTTTGGCTCAATACAGATGCTATAACCCCAACCTGTGGCCACAGGAGGGGACGGTCACAGATATAACATAATCCGATCACATTAGGTCACACTTCCATAATTGACCGTATTATGTTATACCCCCAACGTCAGCTGACTCACACATATCAAGCACATAATAGATACTTGAATAAAATCCACAAAAAGGGATAACAATATAGCCACATGGTAAAATATACTCATGTCCAACCAATATCATAGTGCAACATTTATTCAACACACTATGCATAACACAATCAATGAATATGTATTCAAGTAAGGTAACAAGGTATCATTAACCAACCCTACACAATCAATATACAACAATACATGGCCGCTATAAAGGTCCAAGCTCAATTTACCAAGTTGGAGTCACATTGGTTACGTTGCCAAACAAGGCTACCAAGCATTTTCTAGTATCTTTATGACTACAGGCTAATTAGGTGGAAAAATGGTGAATTAAAGTGAAGAAAGGAAGCAAAGTGGAACGGAATGGAGCGGAGACCTTTTGAGAGTAAAAAGGACTTGTGCGGTATTTTAAGAAATCAAAGGTTCAATTTATTGGAGGACCTAAAGGGAATTTCGGAAGAAAAATGGGTAAATGCTGAAAAAGCAGTGGTGCGCACCCGGTCCCGCGGGCGCGCGCTGGTCTGGTGGGCGCACACCGGTCCCGGTGGGCGCGCACTGAAAGTGATCGAGAATGGAAGCGGGCGCACACCCGGCCCCGTGGGCGCGCGCCTGGTATGTGCGAACAAAGGCATAAAAAGGGGGTTGCCAACTTCACCAAAACTCATTCTAAACCATTCTAATCCAAGTAAGATGGATTTAACCCACTTACAACTTAGTTATTCTACCCATTACACTACTACATTTCATTTTTAACATTCTTATCTCTACTTAAACCATATCATTTTACTCTTTATCACTTCCATGAACAATAACACCACATTTTCTATAAACTAACAAATTCCTCAATCCAAGAAGGTTTTCCCAAGCATCAAATAACCATTATAACAACAATAACAACATCAATAATCCATGAACATTTAAAGGAAGGGAAGTCATAATAACTCACCTTAGGGTTTGCAATGGAAGGTTGATCTTTCTAGCTAGATGGATTTCTCTAGGTGATCCAACTCCAAAGGTGCTCTTAGATTTGATTTTGGTGAAGAAATGCCTTGGATTCAAGCTTGGATGGAGGGAGCTTCAATGGAGGTTCTCTAGTTTTCTCTAGGATGAATGTGGTGAATGAAGGAGAAGGGAGGGGAAGGGAGTAAGAGGAGGTATGGAGGGAGGACACATGGCAATGAAGGAGGGGACTTCTTCAAATTGGCCCCCCATCAAAACTAATGAGGCTTTCACCCCTTTTTAAATAAAATTAACCCTTTAACCATTTAATTCATCCTCCTCATTTTAACCTCCCTACATTATTTATCATATTTCCATTTTTATTATTTCTTCAAGTTTCTTTATTTAATGTCCAATAAATTCTTAAAAGATCCTAAATTTACTTTTCACCCAATTTATTCTTAATTTAAGAATTTAAAGACATAATTGAACACATAAAGATATCATAAATATTAAAAGCATATAATTAAATATTTAAAATGAGTGCCTAGGGTTGGGGTCGTCACAACCACCCCACCCACCACCACCTCCCTCCCCACCCCCATCATTCTTTTCTCATACTAAAATTATTTTTTAACAATTTTCCTGCACCCCTCCAACTAGCCCCCCCCCCTGCCCCACCACCAAACCTCCTACCCCGACCCCCTAAAAAAAAATTTACTCATATTTTTTTATCAGCTCTCCTGTCGTCCCCCCAACCCCTACCCCACCCACCATCACCACCACCTCCTCTCCTGTCGCACCTCCACCCCCCACCGCCCCCACCCCATACCTCCAAACCTCCACCCCCTCAAAAAAAAAAAAATTGCTCATATTTTTTATTAACTCTCCCGCCGCATCTCCACCCCTACCCCCCACCCACCACCACCAACCCCGATCAATTTTTTTTCCCGCAACCCCACCCTACCCACCTACAACCACCTCCCCCCTCATCAATTTGTTTTGCTCATATTTTTTTTATCAAATCTCTTGCCGCCTCTGCAACCCCTACCCCACCCATCAACCTCGTCAAAAAATTATTTTTACTCGTATATTTTTTTACAACTCCCCTGTCGCCTCTGCACCCCAAACCACCCACCACCACCACCCCCACCCCCCGATCAATTTTTTTATCAACTCTCTTGTCACCCCCGCAACCCCCACCCAACCCACCTACAACCACCTCCCCCCTCATCATTTTTTTTTGCTCATATTTTGTTTATCGACTCTCTTGCCGCCCCTGCAACTCTCACCCCACCCACCAACCTCGTCAAAAAAATATTTTTACTCATATTTTTTTACAACTCCCTTGCCACCCCAAACCACCCACCACCTTAACCTCCCCCTCCCTCTCTCCCACCCCAACCCCTACCTTCACTCTACCTACGCACCCCATTTCTACTACTCTACCCTATCCTATCCTAATCCTAACCCCTACCACACCCTCTCCCCACCACCTACCCTACCCGTATCCTACATCCACCTACCTAACCTACCCTATCTACCCATTTTGTATTTTCATCAGAAAATATTATTATTAGATTTATCAAACAATCAAATGTTATTTTTCGAAAAATATTTTCATTTTTCAGAAATTATTTTTCGAAAAATATTTTTCCCAAACAAACGGAGCCTTAAAATGTGTGAAAAGTTAAAAAATGACAGTCATTTTGAAATGAAGAAAGTAAGTGTGTAATTTGTAATGAGACGAAAGAAAAAAGTATATTAATAAATCATAAGATTGCGAAACTAATGAAATTATCATTAATTATTGGTTTTGTCATATATATACTCCCTCCGTCCCACTTCAATGGATACCAAAAAAAAGGGCACACATATTAAGGAAATGTAAGAGAGAGAAAAAGTGGAGAGAGAATGTTGTGAGTGTAAAAGTAAAATAGGAGAGAGAATGAGTGGGAGGAATAGTTAGGAGAGAGAATGTTGTGAGTGAAAAAGTAAAATAGGAGAGAGAATGAGTGGGGTAAATAGTGAAGATTCCTTTCCATTTTGGGTAAGTATCAATTGATGTGGGACGGACCAAAAAAAAAATAAGTATCAATTGAAGTGGGACGAAGGGAGTATATAATATCCAATAGTCTTTTCGTACCATTTGAAACGGTACAAAATTGATTATGCATGAGAATTAAGAATAATGCAAGTGTTGTGAGTAGAGCCGTCAATTTGGAATCGTTTCGTCGAATTGTCCTGTCCCGCCATACAAATGGGACGGGATGTGATAGTATATTCTAATCCCGTATAAAAACAGGCCTATTTGGGACATAACATTTGAAACGCGGGACAAGTCGAAACGGGACGGGAAGTCTCGCGTTGTATAATTTTTATTTCTATTTTTTTAACCTTAAAAGTATTTTAACACTTAGTTCTTAGTTTTTTTTTTTTTTCAACCATCCATTTTTATATGTGTGTTGATTAAGTTATTTCATGATTTTAATAAGTTTTTATCTTATTGAATTGTAAAAAATTAACCTTATGTTTTCAATTTAATGTTTTTGAATAATCTAAGTTAGATTTTAGTTTTATAATATTATCGATTTCTTATCCCGCATTGTCCCGGGGTGGGATGAGACGGGATGAGGAGTTTCTGTCCCACGAACAATTTGGGACGTACCGTCCCGTCCCGCGAACTTGGGGGATTTCATAGTTTCGTCTCGTCCAGTCCCATTTTCCTGAATCGACAGCTCTAGTTGTAAGTATGAAAAGTGGTTTAGGAGAGAGAATATGGGGTAAAAAATAGTAAGTGGATAATTATTATGAGTATAACAAATTGGTCAAATGAATAAAGAAGTATTAAAATGTTTCTATTTTGAGAGTGTGCCTTTGATAAAATATGAACTCAAAATATTTAATGTATTATTTTCGTCTCAAATTTTAAATAAGTTAGAGTACTTGTATTTATATACAAAATCATATGAGTCCTAATTTTATTAAAATTCTAACAAATCTCTTTATTCTAATAATAAATATAATTTTAATTATAAATATTACTAACTAATTAATGTAACTCTTATAAGTTGGCTTAATACCAAATTTGATAACTAAATAATTTTTTTAAAATAATATCTCTCATTATCCTAATAGCCTTTTCAAATGGACATCCCAAATGGAAGTTTATGCTTTCCAAGTGAGACAGAAGGAGTATGTGGATAAACTTAATATGTATGGACATCCATGATAAAATGTCACAATCATGATGTTACATGATTGGAATGTTAGTTTAGCGTTATTGTAAATTTGTCAAAATTAAAACTTGAGTGGTGTCATGATTTGTTTTTATCATATTAGTAATATACTCTCTCCCTCTCGTTTGAAGTGTAAAATTTTTTGTCTTACACGAAAATTAAGAGAAGTGATATAGAAAAAAAAAAAGTGTATAATAAAATAAATGTTGTGAGTATGAAAAGTGATGTACAAAAAAGAAAATGGGGTAGAGAATAGTTAATGAATATTTATTGTGAATATGACAAGTGAGTCTCACAAATAAAGAAGTAATAAAAAACTTTTCATTTTTTGGTTGTGCCATTTCAAATGGGACGCCCAAAAAGAAAATTTGTGCCCATTCGAACAGGACAGAGGGAGTATTTAATTAATTTTCTCATAAACAGAACAAAATCCCATGAAAACCCTATTTTGTAAGCAATCGAAAAATTAGGACAAATTGCAATTTGATTATTTATATTTGTGTCACTGTTGCAATTTGATTCCCAAGATTGAAAAAATTGTAATCTGATTCCTAACATTGATATTTTGTTGCTAATTGGTGTAAAAATTAACGAAATGTTAGTTTTTTTTGACAAAATCTAAGTCATGTGCGATAAATTTGATTTTTTAAGAGTAATAATGGTCATTTCATATTCATTTCAACCCAAAGACCACCGACCACTACCAGTATTAGCACCATATTCACCGCTACCGCTACTCACTACTTTACATGTTTTTTTTAATTAATTTATATTTTTAGATCTTTTTTTTTCATTAAACAAGTGTTATAAAGCTACATAATTTTGATGTTAATGAATAAGTTATTCTTTTTTCCCCTACGAAATGATTATCATGCCCGTTAAAAAGTTATTTACATGGCACATGGCTTTAGTTACGTCAAAAAATTAACAATTTGTTAGTTTTTATTCCAATTTGCAACAAAATGTCAATATTAGAAATCGACTTACAACTTTTTTAATGTTGGGCACCAAATTGCAAAACTGATACAAACGTAAGTAACCGAATTGCAATTTGCCCGAAAAATTATTTTAGAGTTTCAAAACTGATAGTTTTACACTAAGGCTCCGTTTGTTTAGCGTAAAACATTTTTCGAAAAATGATTTCCTGAAAAATATTTTTCGAAAAATGAAAATGTTTTCCGAAAAATAAGATAAACATGTTTTCGATTGTTTGTTAAGGAAAATGTTTTTCGAAAAATCTTGATTGAGTTGACTATAAATTTACCCACCCCATCAACACCACCGCCCCTCCCTCCCACCCACCCACCCACCCACCTACCTCCTACCCCCCTCCTCTCCCCGTCGAGTCAAAAAAAATTTAATGATTTTAAATTTATTTTTAACAACTCCTCCCCCAATCCACCCACCACCCCCTGCCACCCACCCACCACCTGTTGGAAATGGATAACGGAAAGTTAAGTTTAACTTAACGTTGATCTAGTTTCTAACGGAAGTTCGTTATGTGTTAACGGAACTAGTTACAAATTGTATTCTACATTTGTTGTAGATTACTAAAATCATTGAATATCTCAAAACCATTTAGGGTGAATGAGAATTAATGACAATAGTCTTTTGTAACTTAACGAGAAGTTAGTTAAAAGGTCAATTTGATCATTTGGATCAAATTGGGTTTGAACAGTGTTTTTGGGTGATGAGATTTGGCTCAAAACTGATCGAACGAGTGGGGACTCGAGCACGAGTCGTGAGCACGAATGGGATTCGATGACCATTTGCTCAAATCTGATCGAACGAGTGGAATGCTTGGGAACGAGTCGTGGGCACGACTCGTGCCAATTAGCACGACTCGTGCCCTTCACAGCTGTTCGAAAGTTTGCACCTTTTCAAGGGAAAAGGCACTAAACCTTTTGACTCCCTTTAAATACTTCCCCCTCCGAATTTCAATTCACTTATACTGTATTTCTACCCTTCCTACCCTCTAGTGAGATAGATAAACATACCCAAATCATTGGCATCTTGTTGCATCAAATCTTTCAAAGTCCAAAGTTCTAAATAGTGATTAGTTCGTAGAGTTACCAATTTGGAGTGCTCCTATTGGTGATTATAAGTCGTTTTATCTCACGAGAAGTTTGCCATTTAAACCGTAAGCACCTGTGCGGGGCAAATACTTCTTACGGAAATTGTGCTACACAAGACTCGACTTCCTAAATTGTTCTTCCCAATTTCCGTTAGTTTCTCTGTCAAGTTTTCCGTTAAGTTTGAAGAAGCCACACAAAAGTCCAACAATCGTAAGAAGTATTTTACGCTTCTTCAAGATTATCATGATGGCAAACGAGAAAGACTCCACTGAATCAAGTCAAGGGAATGTGACGCCTCCATCGCAAGGTGATACTACATTCAACAATGTTGCTCCCGCTCCTACAACTCATCACATCGGTCATGGTGAGAAACCCGCGAAATTCACTGGTGTGGATTTTAAGAGATGGCAACAGAAGATGCTCTTCTACTTGACCACCCTAAGCTTGCACCGCTTCTTAAAGGAAGATCCTCCGGCGGTAGAAAAAAAGGTGATCCGGACCCCCAAAGGCAAATGGCAAAGGAGGCTTGGGCTCACGGTAATTTTCTTTGTAAGAACTATATCTTGAATGGACTTTACGATGCACTATACAATGTGTATAGTACAGTCGAGTTAGCCAAGGCGTTGTGGGACACCTTGGAAAGGAAGTACAAGATCGAGGATGTCGGGTCAAAGAAATTTGTCGTCGGTAAGTATCTTGACTTTATGATGGTCGATTCCAAATCGGTAACAACTCAAGTAGATGAATTCCAAATCATTCTATGTAACGACCCTGACCCTAGGCACCAATTTCAGTATTTTGTTATATGCTTTTAAAAATTTATGTTAATTTTATGTGTTCATTTATGTCTTTAATTTCTTATTTTGAGACAAGATGGTTGAGAAATAATTTGAGGATCTTAGGAATTACTAGAGGAAGTAAATAAAGCATCTTAAAGGAAAATAAAAATAGAAAATAAATAAAGGGTATGATGAAGTTAAAATGGGTGGAATAATGAATTAGAAATTAGGGTTTAAATTAAATGTGAGAAGTCTTTATTTATTAAAGGAGTCAACTTATTTTAAAATGGGTAAGCTTTGAATTATTTAGAAGAGGGGGGCCAATTCCCTCTTCATTCCAAATCCCTCCAAGTGTCCCCTCTCCTCTCCCCCATACTCCCTCCATCCGGCCCCCCCCTTCTTCATCCTCCTCACTCTCCTTCCTCCTCCTTCATTTTTCTTCATACTTTCTCTTCCTTCTAAAGCCATGGAAGCCCTCTCCAAGCTACACCTCTTTCCAAGTCCTTAGAGAGTGGAGTTCTCATCCATTTCCTAATCCGGGAGTACTTTTGTGATCAAGGCTTCTAGGGGAGTTTATCAAGCTCAAGAAATCCTTAATCCATCTCCTATTCCAAGGTGAGTTATTATGATTCCCTTCTCCTATGTGTTCATGAGTTCTTTGATTATTGTTCTTGGCTTAATGATGTTGATTTCTTGCTTGGAAACCTAAATGGGAGTTGATTGATTTGAAAATGAACATTGTTGAAGTTAGGGTTCAAGGAAGATCATTAGAAGGGTTTGAAATGGGTGGAATGGGTAGAGATAAATGATCTAGGATTACTTGGTTGTGAGTTTATATGTTTTGAATGGGACTTGGTAAGATGAAGGTGTTCTTGGGTGTTCTTGATCAAGCCATGGTAGAGGGAAAGAAGAACTAGGTTAAAAAGGGTTAAAAATCTGCAAAAGGGGCTGGAGGAGGCTTGGGCGGTCGCCCATGGGGGCTTGGGCGGCCGCCCATCATGGCAGGAGATCCAAATTGCTTTGAGGTACACTTGGGCGGTCGCCCAAGTAGGTTAGGGCGGTCGCCCAAGCTGGCAGAAACCACAAATTCCCTTGAAGTACACTTGGGCGGTCGCCCAAGTGGTAAGGGCGGTCGCCCAAGACCCTGAACCAAGTTTTCTTAATTTAAACTAGGATCGTTTAGCAAGTTTGTTGACCTCTTATAAATGGTGACTCCCACCCAATATAAATTAGTAGAACCTAATCCAACCGGATAGGAATTAATTCCTTTTAACTTAGCTTAAGTAGTTCAACTTGGGAAATAGATCGTGAACCTTTATTAAGTTTATTCGAGGTTGTATAAATGACTATATAAGAATGGTTTGTAATACATGGTGGCCTTATTTATCCTATTCTTGGTGATTAGTTAGAAATAGGATAGAAACCATAAGTTTCACTATTTCGTAAATGGAAGATGAGCATGTATCGCCTTGTGGCATTATTATCCCAAGTTGTTGAATTGTTGAATTTGGTGGATACCCTTATATCCTAAGTATGGATTATTTGGCAAGTTGTTGTGTTGTATCCCAAGTATGAATTATTTGGTATTGTTATATTGTATCCCGTTAGGGATTAATTGGCAAGTTGATATGTGCATCCCAAGTGTGGATTATTTGACAAGTTGTTATGATATCTCAATGTGTGGATATGCTTAGTATATGGTTGCTTGGTTATGCAATCTGTGGATTTATTTGTTATTATTCATATTTATTGATGATACTATGCATAGTGTATTAATTGGTTGTGGCACTATGAAATTGATGAGCATGAGTATACATTACCATGTTGTTATATGATTATCCCATTTTGTGGATTTATTTCAAGTATCTATTATGTGCTTGAACGTGTTCTTGTTCGGGTGGGTATGATGGAATTCAATCAATTATGGATTTGTTCTATAAGTGATTGAAGGTACATCATACCGGTGACCCTTCCCCTCGTGGCCACGGAGTGGGGCCGCGCTAACGATCGTATTGAGCATGAAGAAGCCTTCTGCACTGTTGCGATTGGTGTACCGGGGGGAATATATTATTGTTGGATACTCTAATATAGGTATCCTTTCTTATATGGATGGTCTGGGGTATGAGTCCTATAAGAGGTGAATGTGCCGGGAGGCAATTCACCAAAGAGTGGAGTTTTACTTCCACGTTGTACGACTTATTGTTCAGACGGGAAAAGGTAAAATGAGGTAACGTAAGGTGTTTACCGCTTTCATAATGTGTTAAGTGTTGCCATGCTATGTGTTGCATCTTGTTTGGCATCTTGCTGCATCCATAATAGCTCATTGAGATTTATTCTCACCCCTCTCCCTTTCTGTTTTAGATCCCGAGACAAATTGGACCGGCCAAGTAAGGGCGGAAAGGAGTTGGATGTGGTATTTTGGGTTTGTCGGGGTACGTATAGGTTGGCGCAGTAAATTGTGTATTGATATAATTCTTTTAAAGGGTTTGTATTTATAAACTTTAATCTTATTTTATATTCAACATCTTTTTGTAAATCATTTATTACTTTCGGAGTTGGTCAACTCTTCCCCCAGTGTAGAAAGGAGTAGAGTTATTTTGAAATGGGTATGTAAATGGTGTAGCGTTTGAAAGTTAAATCAAAGTTTTTAAAAGTTTAGGATATTTGGGTTAGTTTGAGGATGCTCCAACTCGGGACACGTGTAGGTTCCGGGTCGGGGTCCTCACAGTTGGCATCGAGCTCGGTTAGAGTTCTCGGGTAGAGTCTACTGAGCGAGAGTGTGTGATAACCGACGTCGAGAGTTTAATGCAGAATTTGTTCAAAGACGAAAATGATATTGACCAACCAAGGAATCAAGGAAAGGTGAGTTTTGGAAAGATAGATTTCCCCACCATCATTTGAGGTATTTTACCTGTCTCAGGAGTTAGGATTCATACTTTCATAAATCTTCGTTCATTCGTTCTCATGTGGCATTACATTTCATCTTTTATTTGCATAATTGGCCTAAAAGTTGCCTTATGTGTTGGAGGTTCTATTCCTTCGGGAGAGTACCCTGAATCATTATTGTTTATCATGGTGATTATGATTTGGGAGGACTGTCGCAAGAAGCGAGTCTCCTTATTTATGTTTGATTTGCCTCCGGGGGTGGTAGAGGCGGATGAGTCATTATTGCTATTTTATCATATATGCATAAATGTCGAAAGTATGACCTAAGGAATTTGAAGGTTATTTGAGTTGTGAGTTATCTTGATTCAAAAGGACCTTGAGTTCTCTCTTGTACGGTGGTAAATGAATTGGTGAACTCTTAGTTTAGAGTTGGTCTATGGCCTAATTAAGAGTGGTTTATGGTTGTATAATTTGCGTGAGTATTTATACATTGGTATCTCGTGGTGGAGACTAGATATATGAAGACTAGTATTGATAGTGATAGTCTAAGTGAGATTATATGAGTTATAAATTATCGCGAGTAAGAGATCTTATGGAACTAATATATCTTTGCCTTAGGTGCTATAAGTATTCTCTAAGGAGAGATTGATTGAATTCTTGCTACTAAATTGAATAGGAAATCAGATATTTTTGTAAGTAATATCACCCTATAAGTTGACTAAGTGGTGTTTTTCAAGTGAGTTTCAAAAAATGGGTTTTCATCAAGTATCATACCAGGGTATTGAAACTGAGTGGATATAAGTCACTATTTCGGTATTCGAATCCCTAGATAGAGTATACAAATTGGGATGATGGAATCGATGATTCAACTTAAGAAATTAATTGATAAAGAAGATAACTAGCTTAGTGATTCTCAGTAAGGATAAATTGTTACTGTATTTAGAAAAGATGATACTTGGTGGTTATTCATAGATTAGAGAGATCTCAAATAGGTAGCTGTGAAGAATAAGTATTCGTTATCCCTTGTTGATGATTTGTATGACTGATTTTAGAAACTAGTAGGATTGCCAAATGGTTATTAGTTGAAATTTTCGGAGTGTTACAATTGCGGTGAATATTTGTTGTAAGGATATACTTAAGACAACATTTGTATCTAGTATGACCGTTTTGGTCTGGGGTTGTGTATTGGTTATAGAGAAGTAAATAGGGTAAATGTGAAGAAGTATAATAGATGTAGTTATTGGTGACTTATAGGATCAACTTCAGGAATTGATAATATATGTATCTGGATTGTTTTGAGAGACGATTATCATTAGTTGAGTAAATAAAATGAGGATGATTTCACCCTATAGGTCGACTTAGTTGCGTGACTCATATGAGGAATTAGTGTGGTGTTCGGTAGGTATTGGCGTTATGTGAATTTTGAGTTGTTGATGGTTATCGAGAGGTAAGTTAGTTACAGTGCTATTAAGGTGTAATCGCAATTTGAGGATGATTTACCTAGTTTATAATCTTAATGATTGTTTTAAGTGTTATTTATCGGGATAGTATTAGTATCGCAAGATTTTGTTTCCTTATAAAGAATTTAACTAAGTATAAATATTATGAGTGGTGGCTATACTATAAATAGAGGTCGAACAAGAATATTATGTTAATAATAAAAAAAAAAAAAAATTGTTTTAAATATGTTTTAGAACTTGGGATTTTATATTGGACCTCTGTGTGAGTATTTGTGCTTTTCGGGGATAGTTTGATTTAATAAGGTCAATGAACAGTTTTTGTGTGCATTAAAATCTGTGAGTAATTTAATTATCTACCACTGGTATGGGACGGTTGTAGATAATTAGATCGCTCGAGTTATTTTGTTAACGTTTTGATCTTTTAAAAATTTCTTAAAGATTTTGAGTGGGTTAGTTAATTAAAACTGGTATGGGACAGTTTTAAATAAATAAACCATTCGAGTCTCACTAGATCTCTTTTTTGTCTATCCTTTGGTATCCTAAAGATGTAATTTGTGCAGAAGCTCGTAGGAAGGCAACTTATTTTCCCTATAGTGATTAATTGTATTAAAAGTAGTGATCCGAGAAATAATTGATACATTGTGGAGTTATTAATGTGGAGGTCGCAGTAGATTCGGTTTTGTTTTGGTTTGGATCGGCTCCGTTGTGGGCGGCCAACCATTTGAGTTGAATAATTATCCGTCACCGGACCCGAACATAATTGGAACTTTGAATGGTGATAATAGAATGTTGAAGTTAGAAGATTTATTAAAATATTTAGAGTTCTAGGTTGAACTTAAGAGTATTAAAACGATGGGTTTTGTGATTGAGTTACCTTGGAAGTAAAAAGAAGTAGGTTGTTTATTTATAGAAGGTTGATTGTATTTTCTACTCATTGTATATGTTTATAGTGATGCAGTTCTTTGATCAAGTCCTCATTTATGTTAGGGGATCGTTTAGTGGTATAAACCCCACAGTATTAAATGGATTGGATAGACATCAATTGGGAAGGATCATTTTAGAATGTATGGATGCTACTAAGTTTGACCTTGCAAAAATTTGAGGGATAATTACGTATTGTTGAGGTTATGCTACGGGCAGGTACTATGGAAGTTAGTGGTCAATAGGACTTATGGTTCCCGGAGGTTGAGTGCGTATAATAGCAGTTATCCTTCTAGCATTTAGACAAAACCTTATGAGGTGTGGTTCGGGAAGAAAAAATCGATCTCTAAATTGTTGGGGTGATTTGACTCATAGACTGACTTGGAGCAGTTTATAGATTATTAAAGTTTTAAATACAATATTGTAATGTATTGGGTGAGATAAGTTGTAATACTTTCATTTATTTATATTGTTATTGAGGTCGTGAAAATTCGGGTTAAGTAATAAGTGTAAGGTATTTTTGGAATATTAAGTTGTAGTATCATATCATTAATGGAATTAGAATCTTGGGGAAGAAATCACAACATTGAAGAGACTAATTGGGAATTGAAGTCTGAGGTGTACTTGTAACCGAGGCGAGTTGATCAGTTAGGTAAGTGATAGTCAAATTCGGGACGAATTTTCTTTAAGGGGGGGTGAGTGTAACGACCCTGACCCTAGGCACCAATTTCAGTATTTTGTTATATGCTTTTAAAAATTTATGTTAATTTTATGTGTTCATTTATGTCTTTAATTTCTTATTTTGAGACAAGATGGTTGAGAAATAATTTGAGGATCTTAGGAATTACTAGAGGAAGTAAATAAAGCATCTTAAAGGAAAATAAAAATAAAAAATAAATAAAGGGTATGATGAAGTTAAAATGGGTGGAATAATGAATTAGAAATTAGGGTTTAAATTAAATGTGAGAAGTCTTTATTTATTAAAGGAGTCAACTTATTTTAAAATGGGTAAGCTTTGAATTATTTAGAAGAGGGGGGCCAATTCCCTCTTCATTCCAAATCCCTCCAAGTGTCCCCTCTCCTCTCCCCCATACTCCCTCCATCCGGCCCCCCCCCCTTCTTCATCCTCCTCACTCTCCTTCCTCCTCCTTCATTTTTCTTCATACTTTCTCTTCCTTCTAAAGCCATGGAAGCCCTCTCCAAGCTACACCTCTTTCCAAGTCCTTAGAGAGTGGAGTTCTCATCCATTTCCTAATCCGGGAGTACTTTTGTGATCAAGGCTTCTAGGGGAGTTTATCAAGCTCAAGAAATCCTTAATCCATCTCCTATTTCAAGGTGAGTTATTATGATTCCCTTCTCCTATGTGTTCATGAGTTCTTTGATTATTGTTCTTGGCTTAATGATGTTGATTTCTTGCTTGGAAACCTAAATGGGAGTTGATTGATTTGAAAATGAACATTGTTGAAGTTAGGGTTCAAGGAAGATCATTAGAAGGGTTTGAAATGGGTGGAATGGGTAGAGATAAATGATCTAGGATTACTTGATTGTGAGTTTATATGTTTTGAATGGGACTTGATAAGATGAAGGTGTTCTTGGGTGTTCTTGATCAAGCCATGGTAGAGGGAAAGAAGAACTAGGTTAAAAAGGGTTAAAAATCTGCAAAAGGGGCTGGAGGAGGCTTGGGCGGTATCCCATGGGGGCTTGGGCGGCCGCCCATCATGGCAGGAGATCCAAATTGCTTTGAGGTACACTTGGGCGGTCGCCCAAGTAGGTTAGGGCGGTCGCCTGCCGGCGTAAACCACAAATTCCCTTGAAGTACACTTGGGCGGTCGCCCAAGTGGTAAGGGCGGTCGCCCAAGACCCTGAACCAAGTTTTCTTAATTTAAACTAGGATCGTTTAGCAAGTTTGTTGACCTCTTATAAATGGTGACTCCCACCCAATATAAATTAGTAGAACCTAATCCAACCGGATAGGAATTAATTCCTTTTAACTTAGCTTAAGTAGTTCAACTTGGGAAATAGATCGTGAACCTTTATTAAGTTTATTCGAGGTTGTATAAATGACTATATAAGAATGGTTTGTAATACATGGTGGCCTTATTTATCCTATTCTTGGTGATTAGTTAGAAATAGGGTAGAAACCATAAGTTTCACTATTTCGTAAATGGAAGATGAGCATGTATCGCCTTGTGGCATTATTATCCCAAGTTGTTGAATTGTTGAATTTGGTGGATACCCTTATATCCTAAGTATGGATTATTTGGCAAGTTGTTGTGTTGTATCCCAAGTATGAATTATTTGGTATTGTTATATTGTATCCCGTTAGGGATTAATTGGCAAGTTGATATGTGCATCCCAAGTGTGGATTATTTGACAAGTTGTTATGATATCTCAATGTGTGGATATGCTTAGTATATGGTTGCTTGGTTATGCAATCTGTGGATTTATTTGTTATTATTCATATTTATTGATGATACTATGCATAGTGTATTAATTGGTTGTGGCACTATGAAATTGATGAGCATGAGTATACATTACCATGTTGTTATATGATTATCCCGTTTTGTGGATTTATTTCAAGTATCTATTATGTGCTTGAACGTGTTCTTGTTCGGGTGGGTATGATGGAATTCAATCAATTATGGATTTGTTCTATAAGTGATTGAAGGTACATCATACCGGTGACCCTTCCCCCTCTGTGGCCACGGAGTGGGCCGCGCTAACGACCGTATTGAGCATGAAGAAGCCTTCTGCACTGCTGCGATTGGTGTACCGGGGAATATATTATTGTTGGATACTCTAATATAGGTATCCTTTCTTATATGGATGGTCTGGTATGAAGTCCTATAAGAGGTGAATGTGCTGGAGGCAATTCACCAAAGAGTGGAGTTTTACTCCCACGTTGTACGACTTATTGTTCGAACGGGAAAAGGTAAAATGAGGTAACGTAAGGTGTTTACCGCTTTCATAATGTGTTAAGTGTTGCCATGCTATGTGTTGCATCTTGTTTGGCATCTTGCTGCATCCATAATAGCTCATTGAGATTTATTCTCACCCCTCTCCCTTTACTGTTTTAGATCCCGAGACAGGTGGACCGGCCAAGTAAGGGCGGAAAGGAGTTGGATGTGGTATTTTGGGTTTGTCGGGGTACGTATAGGTTGGCGCAAAAATTGTGTATTGATATAATTCTTTTAAAGGGTTTGTATTTATAAACTTTAATCTTATTTTATATTCAACATCTTTTTGTAAATCATTTATTACTTTCGGAGTTGGTCAACTCTTCCCCCAGTGTAGAAAGGAGTAGAGTTATTTTGAAATGGGTATGTAAATGGTGTAGCGTTTGAAAGTTAAATCAAAGTTTTTAAAAGTTTAGGATATTTGGGTTAGTTTGAGGACGCTCCAACTCGGGACACGTGTAGGTTCCGGGTCGGGGTCCTCACATTCTACATGGGCTTGATGCCGAGGGGATGATCATGAATGATCCATTTAAGGTGGCTTCTATCATTGAAAAGTTGCCTCCTTCGTGGAAGGATTTCAAGAACTATCTCAAGCATAAACGCAAGGAGATGTCCTTGGAAGACATTGTTGTTCGTCTTTAAATAGAAGAGAACAATAGAATGAATGAGGCCAAAGTTGCTAAGGGCAAGATGGAGGCTAAGGTCAATCTCGCCGAGGCTAGCACGAGTGGTACAAAGAGAAAGCATTCCAAAACTGCCGGGAATGCTAAGAAAGGGAAGAAGAAAACCTCTAAGAAGTTCAAAGGGTCTTGCTATAATTGTGGTAAACCGGGCCACTTGTCAAGGGATTGTCGTCTCCCGAAGAAAGAGGCGAACAATGTTGACCACATGGACCTAGACTTTGCAGCGGTTGTCTTTGAAGCCAATGTTGCAAATTTGGAGGAGAACCCTAAAGCGTGGTGGATAGATACCGGTGCTACCCGCCATATTTGTGGTAACAAGGAAAGTTTCTCCTCCTATACTCCCATCTCCGGAAGAAAGCTTTACATGGGAAATTCTGCGACCTCCGATGTTCAAGGCATTGGAAACGTGATTTTGAAGATGACTTCCGGGAAAGAAGTAACCTAGTTGGATGTGCTGCATGTTCCAGACATCCGTAAAAATTTGGTGTCCGGCGCTTTGCTTAGTAAGGCCGGCTTTAGACTAGTATTTGAATCCGACAAATTTGTACTAACCAAGAATGGTTTGTTTCTTGGAAAAGGTTACCTCGAGGAGGGCCTTTTTAAAATGAATGTAATGACTGTGATCCGCCAAGGTGCGATGAATAAAAGTTGTGTTCCTTATGTTTACTTGTCGGAAAGTTCTAATTTATGGCATGATAGATTAGGACATGTAAACCTCGACACCATTAAGAAATTAGCGAGGCAAGATTTAATCAAAATGACTAAATCCGACTCGACTAATAGGTGCGAAGTTTGTGTTGAGGCAAAAATGACAAAGTCGCCATTTAATGCCATACAAAGAGACACAACTCCTCTCGAGTTAATTCACACCGACATATGTGATTTAAAACTAGTGCAAACTCGAGGAGGTAAAAAGTACTTCATTACATTTATAGATGATTGCACTAAGTATTGCTATGTCTATCTCTTAAGAAGTAAGGATGAAGCCTTAGGGGCTTTTGAGACTTATAAGAAAGAAGTTGAGAATCAACTTAACTTGAAAATTAAGAAAATTAGAAGCGATAGAGGTGGAGAATATGAAGCACCGTTTGAAGGATTATGTTGGGAATCCGGCATAATTCATCAAACAACGGCTCCTTATACCCCTCAATCTAATGGAGTTGCCGAACGCAAAACCGTACTCTCAAAGAGATGATGAACGCGCTTTTAATCGGTTCAGCTTACCCGACAACTTGTGGGGAAGCAATACTCACTTCTAATTATGTTCTTAATAAAATACCCAAGAAAGGTATTGATAACACGCCCTATGAATTATGGCATAATCGTAGGCCATGTTTTAAATACCTTAAAGTGTGGGGGTGTTTGGCCAAGGTTCAAGTACCTAAGCCTAAACAAGTCAAGATTGGCCCAAAGACCATCGGGATCGTGTTTTTATTGGATATGCCAATAATAGTAGTGCCTATCGGTTTATAGTGCACAAATCGGACATTCCGGATATGCACGTAGGAACTACTATAGAATCAAGGAATGCGGTATTCTTTGAAAACATTTTTCCTAAGGACAGAAAGATGTAGGTTCTAATAAGAAAACACATGAGTCTACAACCGGTCCTTCTCAAATAGAAGATGAAGAACCGAGACGTAGCAAAAGTGGCAAGAGTGGAAAAGACTTTTGGTCCCGATTTTCTATCTTACATGTTAGAAAACGAACCATCAACCGTTAAAGAAGCTTTATCCGGTCCGGATAGTTCGTTCGGAAAGAGGCCATTAACAAAGTGAAATAGAATCCATAATGCTCAACAATACTTGGGAATTAGTTGATCTCCTCTCCAGTTGCAAACCATTGGGTTGCAAATGGATCCTTAAAAGGAAGTATAAGGCGGATGGATCCGTCGATAAGTACAAAGCTAGGCTAGTTGCCAAAGGCTTTAGACAGAAAGAGGGATATGATTTCTTTGATACATACTCCCCGTCACAAGGATCACATCCATTCGTGTTCTCATAGCTATTGCAGCCGCATAATCTTGAGATACACCAAATGGATGTGAAGACCGCTTTCCTAAATGGAGAACTTGATTGAAGAAATTTACATGGAACAACCCGAAGGGTTCGTGGTTCCCGGTAAAGAAAGAAAGGTGTGTAAACTTGTAAAATCCTTGTATGGACTAAAACAAGCACCTAAACAATGGCATGAGAAGTTCGATAGAACCATGTTATCGAATGGATTCAAGATTAATGAATGTGACAAATGTGTCTACATTAAAGGAACATCTCGAATCATTCGTTATAGTTTGTCTTTATGTAGACGACATGCTCATAATGGGAAGTAATCATGATTTGATCATGAATACCAAAGGCATGTTAAAGAAGAACTTTGACATGAAAGACATGGGATTAGCTGATGTAATATTAGGGATAAAGATCTCTAGAACATCCGAAGGATTAGTTCTTTCACAATCCCATTACCTAGAGAATGTTCTTCGGAGATTCAATGTCTTTGATGACCCTCCGGCTAAAACACCGGTAGACTTGGCTCTATATTTAGTCAAGAACAAAGGGGAACCAATTTCTCAACTGGAATATGCAAGAATAATTGGCAGTCTGATGTACTTAACGAATTGTACTCGTCCGTACATTGCATATTCAAGTGAGCAAACTAAGTAGGTTCACAAGCAATCCTAGTACCGATCATTGGAAAGCACTAATGAGTACTAAGATATTTAAAGTATACATTAAACCACGGGATACTTTACAATAAATATCCATCAAGTATTAGAAGGATACCGTGATGCCAATTGGATATCGGACACGAAAGACTCTAAGTCCACAAGTGGATATGTATTCACAATAGGTGGAGGAGCAAGATCATGGAAATCCTCCAAACAAACGTGTATAGCCAGATCCACGATGGAATCTCGAGTTTATAGCTTTGGATAAAGCCGGGGAAGAAGCGTAATGGCTTAAGAACTTTCTCGAGGATATTCCTTGTTGGAGTAAACCCGTGCCTCGTCGTTATGATACATTGTGATAGTCAATCGCAATAGGAAGGGCACAGAGTAGTATGTATAATGGTAAGTCTAGACATATTCGTCGTAGACACAATACCATTAGACGCTTGATCAAGAATGGCGTTATCACTATTGATTATGTAAAATCATGTGATAACTTAGCGGATCCGTTTACCAAAGGTATAAATCGAGATCAACTCGTTTAAACTATTATGGGAATGGGTTTAAAACCCACAACAAAAGAACTTATAGCGGACACTCAACCTTGAGAAATGGAGATCCCGTGCCCTCGGTTCAATGAGACAACCAAGTTATAAGTTCTAGTAGAGTTACTGAAACAACAACTCGGTTTATTAACCTCGAGATGTTGAATACTCATTCCCGTAACATCCAAGTACAAGCACACGCAGTTGAAAATGTAAGGATAAGTTGAGAAAACTTTTAATGATTTCTATACCTTCTGGTGGAGTAGTGCATGATACTCCTTATAGCGAGAATCACCTATATAAAGCGAGAGGTAATTAGGCCGCCTCTAAATGAACGCTTATGAATGAGATACGGTCCAGTGGCCGAAATGGACAAAACCGTGAGAATGAAAAACTATTAGAGCTATTATTATGTCGTATTATTGTCTTGGTATACAACCTACAAGCCACCGGTTCAAAGCGACTCGCTACCAAATGGCTGAAGTATATCCCGATAATATTTCACTAGGGAAGATTCAAGGCCACAAGCTATCTATCCCGATGTAATAATAGTTCGCCGGAACTTTGGACGAAATTGCATACATGCATTAATTGTCATTCATGTGGGGATTGTTGGAAATGGATAACGGAAAGTTAAGTTTAACTTAACGTTGATCTAGTTTCTAACGGAAGTTCGTTATGTGTTAACGGAACTAGTTGCAAATTGTATTCTACATTTGTTGTAGATTACTAAAATCATTGAATATCTCAAAACCATTTAGGGTGAATGAGAATTAATGACAATAGTCTTTTGTAACTTAACGAGAAGTTAGTTAAAAGGTCAATTTGATCATTTGGATCAAATTGGGTTTGAACAAGAGTTTTTGGGTGATGAGATTCGCTCAAAACCGATCGTAACGAGCTGGGACTCGAGCACGAGTCGTGAGCACGAATGGGATTCTCGATGACCATTTGCTCAAATCTGATCGTAACGAGTGGAATGCTTGGGAACGAGTCGCGGGCACGACTCGTGCCAATTAGCACGACTCGTGCCCTTCACAAACTGCTCGAAAGTTTGCACCTTTTCAAGGAAAAGGCACTAAACCTTTGACTCCCTTTAAATACTTCCCCCTCCGAATTTCAATTCACTTATACTGTATTTCTACCCTTCCTACCCTCTAGTGAGATAGATAAACATACCCAAATCATTGGCATCTTATTGCATCAAATCTTTCAAAGTCCAAAGTTCTAAATAGTGATTAGTTCGTAGAGTTACCAATTTGGAGTGCTCCTATTGGTGATTATAAGTCGTTTTATCTCACGAGAAGTTTGCCATTTAAACCGTAAGCACTCCGCAAGCGGGCAAATACTTCTTACGGAAATTGTGCTACACAAGACTCGACTTCCTAAATTGTTCTTCCCAATTTCCGTTAGTTTCTCTGTCAAGTTTTCCGTTAAGTTTGAAGAAGCCACACAAAAGTCCAACACCACCCACCCACCCACCCCCCCGGTCGAGTCAAAATTTTTTTAAATCATTTTAAATTTATTTTTAACAATTTATCCCCCAATCCACTCACCACCCCCTGCCACCCCACCCACACCATCACCACCACCACCACCACCACTCCCCTCGAGTAAAAAAAAATTAATCATTTTTATTTTTATTAACTTTCCAACATTTGTAGTTGGAATGAGACTCTGTAGGACAAACCTAATATTCCATTCGTTCGGGCTAAAAACCAATGTCATCACTGAATATTGACCATTTTGCTCGGTTTGAGGGACCATTTTGCTCTTTGGTCATCAATTGATATCGTAGCAGTCAAGTGGCAAGTGTAAGCATAATAATAATAAAAAAAATTGACTCAAGGGGGCGGGGGTTGGGGGTAGGGTGGCAGGGGGTGTGAGAGGAGTGAGGGAGGAGTTGTTAAAAATAAATTTAAAATGATTATTTTTTTTGACTCAACGGGGGGTGGGGGGGTGGTGGGGATGGGGGTGGGTGGCAGGGGGTGATGGGGATGGGGTAGGGGTGGTTGATGTGGGGTGGGTAACGGGAGGGGGGGGGGTGTTATGTGTATGTAAGGGTCTTACCATTTTTTGGAAAATGTTTTACTTAAAAAAATTATTTTATTTAAAAAAATTCGTAAATCATTTTACTTAGAAAAGTGGGGAAAATATTTTTCGGAAAACATTTTCCCTATTTTCCGATGCTAAACAGACACCGAAAAATAGGAAAAATGTTTTCCGAAAAACATTTCCCCCAAAACAAACGTAGCCTTAAATTGTCTCATTTGCATTTCAAACTAACGTATTGCTCTTTAGAAAATTTGTCACTTTTAAATGATGAACTTATAATTTTAGAAATTCATTTTCTTACTGTTAAAAAATTAATTTTCTTAGTAACTACTCCCTTCGTCCCCATTTAAGTGTCTCAAAATGGGTTCGGGGCGGAAATTAAGGAAAATGATGTAAGAAAGAGAAAAAATTTAAATGTTGTGAGTATGAAAAATTAAATAGGAGAGAGAATGAGTGGGTGGAATAGTTAGGAGAGAGAATGTTGTGAGTGTAAAAGTAAAGTAGGAGAGAGAATGAGTGGATGAAATAGTAAAAAAAACTTTTCTTTTTTGGGTTGAGACATTTTAAGTGGAAAGCCCAAAAAGAAAAGTTGAGACATTTAGATTAAGACGGAGGGAGTATGTAATTAACTATCAAAATAAAATAAAATAATACTATTATTATATTTTAATTAGCTGCATTAAAGCCTGCGTAATTATTGACCTTGATTTTTGAATGTGCGTTAGTTTGCAATGAATCTAAAAAGGAAATTAGAGGCAAAAAAAGAAAAACCCCAGGTTAAGAAATTTTAAAATTAACAAATTTAAGAAATAATTTAATGTAACAGTTACATTATTTTTTCTTAATTAGAGTTAAAATTCAAGTTAACAATTACTAATTTGCAAATTTAAGTATGGAATTTAAACATAAATATTATCCAATAGATTTGCATAAAAATCAATGTGATAATTAGCCACCCAAACAAAGAAATAAATTCATTAACCAAAAATGATCTCTTGATTAAGAAAAACAAGTTAATAAAAACTTACTCAAAGTATAGATTAAGGGAAATATTATCCAAGTTTATATAAGTACGTTACTGTGTCTAATTTAACGGTGTGATCTTAGTCTATTAAATTCACTCTATATATTTTCGTTTCAAAATAAATGCAAATTTTTGTTTTTAATAAAAATTTGACTTTCATTTCGAGAAAGATACGTATTCTCGTTACCATTGTTATATTGGACGAATGCTTTTTTGAGATCGTCGCACGGTGCAACGAGGTTACATTTCCTTTTTGAAAGTGTTACGTTTTAAAAATATAACCAAAGCAACTTTGTATTTTTATTTTTTTTTACATTTTCAATATTGTACCTAGTAAATGTCACATGAAACTGCAGGCTGGAGGGTAAAATTGTCATTTCACATCAATTTTAAAATAGAATTAGCACAGTTTCTTGAAATCGACCCTCAAATTAAGCACCTTTCCCTATCAAAAAACAGAAAATTTAATAAGGATTTTCCTTTAAAATATAAAATTTGAATATCATTAGCATTTATAGACCAAAGTCATTTCCAGATTCTTCCTAGATTAGATTATCACTATACTTTTTCCCTTATTTGACCGTACTCCTTTCGTCCCGTCCAAAGTTTCACCTTTTATTAAAATTTTATCAAAATGAATGTTTCGATAAAAGTTTAACTTTTCCTAAAATGATAATAAATGTGATCCCATTTATCAACCTCACTCACTTTTTTCTTTCACATACTTAAATTGTGGATCCACTTGTCATATCCACTATACTTTTTTTTCCCTTATTTGACCATATTATCCCTACCAAATTCCATTTCTAAAGAATCAATCCTATTAAGGAAACACAATGCATCATTTGAAGTAAACCTAACCATGTTCAAAAACAACGTTTTTTCTCATAATTGATTTGAGTCACATATAATTAAACCAAACTGGTGGGTCACCACCATAGATTTTGTACGGTCAAACAAAATCACAATTCCATCTCAGACGTTGGATGTTGAGTGAGAAAACGAGTTTTATAACCAGACGGCTCAGATTGATTGAAAGTGGGACAAAGATATCGTGTTGTTATCTAATTGGTTGAATATGGTTACAGCCTATCATCTCTAAAGTCTTCTGTTTCTAAATATGCATGCCTCTGGCTTCACATGACAAGAATAAAAGAAAAACTAGAGAGAGAGAGAGAGAGAGAGAGAGAGAGAGGGGTTCTAGAGAGAGAAAGGGCCATAAATCATAAACAAAGCTCAATTATTTCATTGGAAAGATGGATATATATATTGTTGTACGTATCACCTTTTTATTACTTTAGTTTGTGTATTTTATTGAAAAGGTGCTTTCATTTCTGCAAGAAGGGGGAAAAAGAAAAAGAAAATGTCAAAACACATAGTAGAGAGAGAAAGTGAGAGTTTTTGATGACTAAAAGACTCAAGAGAGAGAGAGAGAGAGAGAGAGAGAGAGAGAGAGATTCTATGTATTGTTGGGGTTGAACCCATTCATTCTGTTCTGGCCATCTCCATCATTTGTCAATTTGAACAGCTTTTTTAACTTAAGCTGATTCCTCATCCTCTTCCAAAAGTCCCCTCTTTCTTTCGATTTGATCCCATCTATTTTCTTCTCTCTTAGGGTTCTGGGTTGTTTCAAGATTTAGTTTTTAATTTAGTTTTTTGTTAAAAATCCAATCTTTTTGAGTCTTAGAACTCTATTCTTGGTGAAAATCCATCTGGGTGTTTTTTGAATTTGAAGATGACTGTGGAGGAAAGTATGTCTGGTGAAGTTGATAGATTTCCAATTGGTATGCGAGTTCTTGCTGTTGATGATGACCCCACTTGTTTGATGCTGTTGGATAGACTGCTCAGGAAATGCCAGTACCAGGGTTTGTTCGCTTTTTAATGTTTTGTTTGATCTTTTGTTGTTGTTCTTTTAGTTGATTTGTGTTTGTTTTGTCCATGTTTAACCTTTTGAGTGTGTGTGTGTTTTGGCTGATTTGCTTATCCAATATGGTTTCCAGATTATGTTTGATTGAACAGTATTCATAATTAGTCATAGATTTGGGTTCTGTTCATTTGGATAAGGTCCCATTGTTGGGTATCTTTTGAAATTCTTTGTTAAATCTGTTTTTATTTGTTCTAAAGATTTGAATTTTGATATTTCTTGTAATATGAGTTCCTTTTTTTTACTTTATAATTTCATTTAAGTCTGTTTATTGTCAATTTATATTACTGACAGAGTTTAATTTTGTATAATATACTTGAATTTGGTCACGAATAGTTGACTAAGCATGATCCATGTTGTTGGGGAAGATTTACAGTCCTCCATAATCTTATTGAAGCAAATTCTCATCGAAATTGCTACAATAATTTTGCAGTTACAGTTGAAACTCAGGCAAGAAAAGCTCTACAGATGTTGAGGGAAAACAGAAACAGATTTGACCTGATCATCAGTGATGTCCATATGCCAGATATGGATGGTTTTAAGCTGTTGGAACTCGTTGGTCTTGAAATGGACCTCCCAGTCATTAGTAAGCCAAACACCCAATCTTTTAGGAAAACTCATCTCTCATGGAGTATATGTTTTCACCAAATATGAAATTTACGAGACCAGATTTTCTGTATCACTTATGATCTAACGGTTCACAATTATTAGGGCTGACATCACAATGAGGTCATCCAGACATGTAAACCGTTGGATCAATAGTGGTACATTATGTTGTACACAAAGTGATACAAAAGATCTGGACTCGAAATTTGTTGTATTTATATATTTATTTTGAATATGGTGCCAGTGTTGTCGGGGAATAGCGATCCGAAGCTTGTGATGAAGGGGATAACACACGGAGCTTGTGATTATTTGGTGAAACCTGTTCGACTTGAGGAGCTCAGGAATATATGGCAACACGTGATCCGTAAAAAGAAGGTTGAGCCAAAGTCTCAGACCAAGTCAACCAGTCAAGAAAAGTCAAACCAAGGCAGTGAAGGTGGTCAAGATCCATCGGATCAGAACGTGAAGGTCAACAGAAAGAGAAAGGACGAGGAAGAAGAGGGTGAAGATAATGAGAACGAAAGTGATGACCCATCATCACAAAAGAAACCTCGGGTTGTTTGGTCTATTGACCTCCATAGGAAGTTTGTTGCTGCAGTTAACCAATTGGGCATTGAAAGTGAGTTCTTTTTCATCATTCTTTGATATACTCCCCCCGCCCCAAAATGAATCACCAATTTTTTTTCTTTCAAATTTGCTCTTGATCAAGAGCAAATTTGCAATTTTTCCGGACATTCATTTTTGGGTGGTGGGAGTACTTTCATTTCCCTAGTGATTGTGGCCCTTATTTTCATTTTTCTTGGTAATATTGCAGAAGCCGTACCCAAAAGGATTCTTGATTTGATGAATGTTGAAGGGCTCACCAGAGAAAATGTTGCAAGCCATCTCCAGGTACAAATATTTGAGTGCTTCATTAGTTAAACTCTTACACGTGTTATGCTTAAAGATTCTTTTTTAAGAACCACATGAATTTGATGCCGAGTTTTTGTGTGTGTGTGTGTGTGTGTGTGCAGAAATATCGGCTATACCTGAAAAGGATCAGCATGCAGCAAGCTAACATGGTTGCAACATTTGGGGGCAAAGACGGCTCTTACATCCGCATGGGGTCCATTGATGGAATAGGTGACTTTCGAACGTTAACTGGATCTGGACGGCTTCCAAACGCAGCCTTGTCATCGTATCCACCTTCTGGGATCCTCGGTAGACTGAATAGCACATCTGGTGTGAGCCTCCATGGCCTTTCTCCTTCACTTATTCAACCAAGTCATACTCAAAACTTGACCAACTCCATTAGTAACATTGGGAAATTCCAGCCAGTTGTTTCATCGGCGGTCCAAAATGCAAATTTATATCAGGGAATTTCACAATCATTTGATCTTGATCAGCTGCAGCCAAGTAAATCCGTTACCCAAATCGGGGATTTTAATTCCATTGATGACCCTAGAATCTTTACAGCTGCTAGCACCTTCTCAGATGCCAGGGTCACATCTGGTATTTCAATCAATCCTTTGATATTACAGGGGACCCCACAAACTGGCGGAGGTTTTATGAATCAGTCTTCTTTAAAGGTGGCTTCTTTGGGATCAGAATCTTTCAATCTTGGTTCAGTTGGTGATTCTAATTTTCTTGATCAGGGAAGATGTAATGAAAATTGGCAGAGCGCTATGCAGCCATCAAAGATCTCGTCAAATCCGTTGCCTTTGATTGAAAATTTGCATGATCAGTTGCAATCCAGTAACTTGAGATATAATAATTCCAATGGGTTTTCTTCTAATAATTCCGTTAGTTTACCTCTAGAAGATTCCAGAAGCGGGTCCCATAATATGAAGCATGGACCTTATACACAGTACTCAAGCAATGCCTTCAGTAACTTAGCATCTCTAGCCCCAACCAATGGCGGTGTGGGCCAGACAAAGGACCAAAATGGTGGGGTCTACGCGGGAAGGACAGATGTCCATTCATTTGAGAGATCGAATGGTGGTGCTTCAACGCTTTTTCAGCATAGTGAGAATCAGAAGTCAACCACGGAATCAAAGTTAAGATCCAATGAAGACTACTTGCTGCAGCAAACCAAGATGCAGGGTGGTTTTGTTCCTAATGGTTATGATTCCTTGGATGATCTTATGAATGCAATGATGAAACGGGTATGTTCTTTTTCAAACTTCCTCCAACTTTCTTTTTGTTCATAAGTGATTATCTGAATAAGTTTCATGGTTGGAATATTATCATGTTTGTCATATTTAACCTCTCCCAATTATGTTCATATTGAACAATCATCAATGAATATACTACCTTTGTCCCAAAATGACTGTCCAAAAACTTTTCAAATTTGCTCTTGATCAAGATCAAATTTAAAAAAATTGGTCATTCATTTTGCGACGGAGGGAGTAGTATATGCATACATATATATATATACACAAATATATACACATACATATATACATATCGAAGATGCAAGGCGTCTGTTCTGAGAGTAGGTAATTCATAACATTGATGCATCTATTTGCTAAAATGGTTGTTTTTCCAATGTATACCCTCACATTTGGATTTGGATTTGGATTTGGATATTTCCTTTCATCATTTTCTAAAGGTGGGTTTCGGTAATTGTAATGTAGGAGCAAGACACCACTGCAAGTCTAATGGATGGAGAATTTGGATTTGATGCATACAGTTTCGGGTCTTGTATTTGATTCGACTTGGAAGCGACTAATCCATAGATGACAGAGACTGCAAGACCCTAGTTTCGCACTTTCAGGAGTTTGTATCAATATGTAATATATATTCTCCTAATTTCCGTTAGATTTGCCTAGTGTCGTTAAGTAGAACCAATGTTACTCAAATTTTTCGTATTATGGTTTGCAATAGCAGAGGCCATGTTTGGTTAAGTTTCTTGGTTGGTTTCATTTTTCTCAATGCAGATACCTCTTCTTGCTGTTCATGGAATAATGTTGGTCAGGAACTGCATTTCTATTGCATTTTACTAGTAGTTTTTTTTTTTTTTTAAATATTGTTAAAACTTGTTTGAACAGTTTGCAAGGAAAGCTGTCTACATTAAGCCCTTGTGGGTCCGACCCTTCCCTAAACCCCATGAAAAAATCTTGTAGCATTAGGTTCTTCAAGACTTTTTTGACCTATTCCTTTTAGGCCAAGGTGTATAGCACAATGGAAAGTGATGTGTTTTGCCCTTTTCTCCATAGCCATAGGCAATGAAATAGGCATTAGAGCCATGGAGTCAAGAATGTGTATGATGAAATTTATGCAGCAGCCCAGATCAATATATAGACTGCATTACCCTGATACAACTAGAGTAAATAAAAATATAACCAAAGCAACTTTGTATTTTTTTTTTACATTTTCAATATTGTACCTAGTAAATGTCACATGAAACTGCAGGCTGGAGGGTAAAATTGTCATTTCACATCAATTTTAAAATAGAATTAGCACAGTTTCTTGAAATCGACCCTCAAATTAAGCACCTTTCCCTATCAAAAACAGAAAATTTAATAAGGATTTTCCTTTAAAATATAAATTTTGAATATCATTAGCATTTATAGACCAAAGTTATTTCCAGATTCTTCCTACATTAGATTATCACTATACTTTTTCCCTTATTTGACCATACTCCCTCCGTCCCGTCCGAAGTTTCACCTTTTACCCAAATGAATGTCCCGGTAGAAGCTTCACCTTTCCTAAAATGGTAATAAATGTGGCCCCATTTGTCAACCCTACTCACTTTTTTCTCTCACATACTTAAATTGTGGGTCTACTTGTCATATCCACTATACTTTTTCCCTTATTTGACCATATTATCCCTACCAAATTCCATTTCTAATGAATCAATCCTATTAAGGAAACACAATGCATCATTTGAAGTAAACCTTAACATGTTCAAAAACAACGTTTTTTCTCATAATTGATTTGAGTCACATATAATTAAACCAAACTGGTGGGTCACCACCATAGATTTTGTACGGTCAAACAAAATCACAATTCCATCTCAGACGTTGGATGTTGAGTGAGAAAACGAGTTTTATAACCAGACGGCTCAGATTGTTTGAAAGTGGGACAAAGATATAGTGTTGTTATCTAATTGGTTGAATATGGTTACAGCCTATCATCTCTAAAGTCTTCTGCTTCTAAATATGCATGCCTCTGGCTTCACATGACAAGAATAAAAGAAAAGCTTGAGAGAGAAAGAGAGGTTCTAGAGAGAGAGAGAAAGGGCCTTAATGTGTAGGAACAAAATGATTCATTAAACATGAACCGTCTCTTAACTAGATTAAGAAGAAGAGAGGATGAATACGGAAGCGTGTACCTTGTGATTTCATGATAATGTTCTTAGTCTTGTTCTTGAGTAGAAAGGAGGAAATATGAAGATAGTATTCAAAGTAGGAAAGAGTAGATCTTCTAAATGATATTGCCCACACTTATTCTTCTTAGATGAATGAAGAATGATTTTATGACTGAATTGTAATGTAGTTAAGTGTCTCAAATGGGCTGATGGATAGCATATATAGATTGAGAAGAGACACTTCATTTAGGGACTACACCCTTTCATAAAGATGGTGGTGTGAAGTTACTGTTATGCCCATCATTTAATGGTACTTACACCTAATGGAATTTTACATATTTGGTCTATACTTTAACATTATTAAATGATTATAACATATGGAATTATATAACACATACTCCCTCCGTCATTCCGTCCCACCGTGGGACTCCCACGTGAATGCAAACTTATTTCTATTTTGGTCTGTCCCACGTAAATGCAAACTTCCCAAAATGGCAAAGAATATTCACTATTCCACCCACTCATTCTCTCTCCTACTTCACTTTTACACTCACAACATTCTCTCTCATCACTATTTCTCCCACTCATTCTCTCTCCTATTTAATTTTTCATACTCACAACATTTAACTTTTTCTCTTTCTTACATCACTTTTTCTTAATTTCCACACCCAAAAAGTTAGTTTGCAATCACGTGGGACGGAGGGAGTATTATTAATCCATGTTCTAACAATCTCCCACTTGGATTAATATTAATATGTACTCTCTCCGTCCCACGTGAATTTAAACTAATTTTTTGGGTGTGGGAATTAAGGGAAAGTGATGTAAGAAAGAGAAAAAGTTAAATGTTGTGAGTATGAAAAATTAAATAGGAGAGAATGAGTGAGGAATAGGAGAGAGAATGTGTGAAAGTGAAGTAGAGAGAGAATGGATGAAATGTGAATATTCTTTGCCATTTTGGGAAGTTTGCATTTACGTGGAACGGACCAAAATAGAAATAAGTTTGCATTCACGTGGGACGGAGGGAGTATCTTTTACTAAATAAATTCCTTAATCATTTATAACATGAATGACAACCCTTATGTGCACGTTTATTGTCATCCAACACAATCCCGTCCAAGTCTTATAAGTATAGGGACTAAAGGGACAGTCGTTGTAATCGATTCGCAACTAAACCCACATTAATCACATATATATATATATATATATATATATATATATATATATATATATATATATATATATATATATATATATATATATATATATATATATCCAACTAAATGACATAGATTAAGTATAGATATGTAGCATGGAATATTAATGAATATATATGAAGAACACATATATATATTCTCCAACTAGTCCTACTTAACCAAATGAGATCAATATAAATAATAACAACACAAAGAAATAGAAAACAACACAAACTCCCACTGATTTAAGCATTATCAAAAGTCGTTTCACCTATATGAGCAGTATGCTCGTGAAACATCAAAAGAGATTACGCTTTATAAAATGGATTCAATAACATGGAGTTCGATCCTATAAGTTGTATATCTATTTGTTTATTTTATACTTATTTCTCTTCAATAAGAGATATAACCTTATGATGTCTTTCGACATCTTTTGCATCCACTAAAATATACTCCCTCCGTCCCAGCTCAGTGTACACTTATTTCCCTTTTGGTCCGTCCCAGCCGAGTGTGAACTACCCCTTTTGGCAAAGATTTTAATATTTTATATTCTCCCTACCCCACCCACTCATTAACTCCACTCATTCTCCACCATACAATTTATTCAACCAACCACTCATTAACTTCACTCATTCTCCCTCTTCATTTTCTTCCACACATTTTCATTATCTTAATAATATTTCTTAATTATTGTGCCCAAAACCTTGGTTCACAGTTGGGTGGGACGGAGGGAGTAATCAGAATACTTAATGATCTCAAAAAAAAAAAAACGATCCGATTTTATATACATAAGCATATATTTTTAATGTTTTATAGGTACTTCATCATTCTTTTGGATGCGACTTAATGTTCTTCTTTCCGAATTGCTTTGGTATTAACCAAGCATCCCAATAATAAATGCAAGGTCTGGACGAGTACAGACTTGCGCATACATTAAGCTTCATACTGCCGGTGCATAAGGGATATTTTCCATATACTTGGATTTAAAATTAATCTTTAGGACATTTACTTTAAACTGAATTTATCTCCCTTAGAGACAGGGGTGTCATGTGGTTTACAATTTTCCATGCTAAACCTTTGTAATACCTTCTTTATATGGTTCTTTTGTGATAATCCCAAAATTCCTCGTGAACGATCACGATGAATTTGAATTCCTAATACAAAAGAAGTTTTACCAAGATCTTTCATCTCAAATTCGTTTGAGAAATTTCTTAGTTTCCTTAAGAAGGTCCTTATCATTACTAGCAAGTAAAATATCATCCACATACAAGACCAAAATATAAATCTACTCCCACTGAACTTATGGTACACACAATCTTCACCAAGATTCATTTCAAAGCCAAATGAAAGAATAACTTGTTTGAATTTTAAGTACCATTGACGAGATGCCTGCTTAAGCCCATAAATGGATTTCTTAAGTTTACAAACTAGTTGACTAGTTTGATCCGAATCACCATTTCTGGTTTCTTCATATAGATAGTTTCCTCAATGTCGCCATTGAGAAAAGCTGTCTTTACATCCATTTGATGAAGCTCAAGGTCAAAATGTGCCACTTAAGCCATAATGATCCTAAAAGCATTTTTAGAGGATATCGGTGAAAATGTTTCTTTGTAATCAATGTCTTCTTTTTGAGTAAATCCTTTAGCGACAAGACGAGCCTTATGTCTTTCCACATTACCTTGTGAATCCCTTTTGGTCTTAAAGACCCATTTACACCCAATGGGTTTCACATTCTTAGGTAATGGGACAGGATCCCAAACGTCATTATCATTCATGGATTTTAACTCTTCATTTATGGCTTTAATCCACTTATGAGAATTTGGACCACTAATGGCTTCATGGAAGGTGATTGGCTCATCTCCCACTAAACCTAACAGTTTCTCATTCTCGACAAGATACACATCATAATAATCCGGTATAGCACTCCTTCTTGCTCTATTAGATCTTCTTAATGGCACCGGTTCTTCTTGATTTTGAGGGTGTTGAATTTCCTCATCAACATTTTCATGTTGTTCATTAATAGGAGAATTAACGTCATTTTGAATTATATGTTCTTGTCGAATTTCAGGCACAACTGCTTGATTTTTGATAGGAACTATAGGAAGAGGTATAGAAACGAATTCCTCTTCCATTTCTTTAAATTCAAAATTACTATTCAAATTTTTCCCTCTAAATTCAACATCCTCAAAAAACTTAGCATTTTTCGTCTCGAAAAAGGTTCTAGTTTTTGGGTCATAGAATTTATATTCCCTAGATCTTTGAGAATATCCTACAAAATAACTACTAACCGTCTTAGCGTCCAACTTTCCTTCGTTAGGTCTATAAGGCCTAGCTTCGGCTGGACAACCCCAAACATGAAGATGATTAAGGGACGGTTTCTTACCGGTCCATAATTCATAAGGGGTTTTGTCAGTAGCTTTTGAAGGAGCTCGATTAAGTAGGTAGGTTGCGGTTTTCAAAGCATCGCCCCGTAATGAGTGAGGTAAAGAAGTACAAAAAATCATACTTCTTACCATATCCTTAAGGGGTCTATTACGTCTCTCGACTACACCATTCATGCTAGGTGTCCCCGACATGGTGTAGTGAGGGACAATCTCACACTCCTCTAAATAGCGAGCAAAATGACCAGGACGTTATTCACCCAATACGTTATACCGTACGTAGTTTTCACCACCATGATCGGATTTAACGTTCTTAATAGTCTTTCTTATGCCTTAAAAGACTTGAAAACGTCCAATGATTGAAACTTTACATGAAGAAAATAATGTATCTATAACGAGAGTAATCATTCATGAACGTAATGAAATATTGTTGACCATTCCATGAAGGGTTAGTGAATGATCCACAAATGTCCATATAAATTAGTTCCAAGACGTTTGATATTCTCAAAGATCCTATTTCCTTTAATGTTTGTAAATTTATTCTTTAAAACACTTAATGCAAAAGTTTTATCCGGAGTATAAAGTTCTTTTAGAATTTCCTCCGACATAAGCTTTATCAATTCTCCCTTTTGGAGATATGACTCAAACGCCTATGCCATAGAATACAATAATTTTCACTTGATAACTTTCGCTTAGTGTCTTTAGTTTTGGTTTCATTATTATGGGACTCATTCATTTTCTTGACTGTGTCAAGTAAATTAAGATTATCGATATATGACAAAGTACTAGTACCGACAAGATTGAAATTTAAAATAAAGATCACATTTATTATTACCAAAAGAACAAGAGTAACCTTCCTTGTCCAAAATTGTGATATATATTAAATTCCATCTAAAATATGGTACAATGAATGTTTTATTTAATACAAAATAATAGCCAGTACTTAACATTAATCTAAAAGTCCCTATGCCTATAACTTCAACCGGATTTCCAGCTTTCATATAGATGTATTTCTCATCTTTACTGGAGATTCGGTAATTCAGGCAACCCTGCATACATGAACTAATGTGAGTTGTTGCATCAAATACAACCACTATGTATATCAAGGAATTGAAACCAAATTTGTCTTAGTACAAACAAGACCAAATGACATACCATTCTGAATTCGCCATTCACGATACTTATGGTAGTCGTTCTTCATGCGAGTAAGGTCCTTGCAAAAGAAGCATTTCTTGACTTTATGATCCTTAAATGATCCCTTATGCTTCTTACTTGCAACCGCAATTTCCTTCACTCTTCTCTTAATCCCATGAGAAGAAGTAAATGCTGAGTGAGTACTTTCTAATTTAAGATATTTCATCCTATCTCCCTCTAATGTCATATGTGAAAGTAATCCATTAATATTCCACTTGTACTTTCGACATTTATAGGTCACCTCAAAAGGACCAAATTGAGGAGGAAGATAGATCAAAACTAAGTGCACGAGCAAATCTTCCGAAATCTCTAACTTAAGTGCCTTTAGTTTGATCGAAAGATGAAATAATTCAATAATGTACTCCCGAAGATTTTCTTCACCCTTGTACCGTATGGAAACAAGTTTCCACAAGAATTCAAAGAAAAATTCAGCATTTTCGATCTCAGAGACATTGTCCAAAAATGTTTTTGAAACTGCATTTTCCATGATCATTAGATTCACGAGGTTGGACCGTTCCCATTGCTCAACATTTTTCCGTTCTATAACGGTATTTCCTTTAGTGAGAGCAGCGGGACTTGATTCCCCTAATGCGTGATCGATGTCCATACTCCCTCCGTCCCGCTAATATTAGCACAAACACTGTTTGCGCGGGAATTAAGGAATATGATATTTTAATAAAATGTTGTGAGTGTAAAAGAATGAGTGGAGAGAGAATGAGTGGAGGGTGTAATAAATTATAATGGTGTTGTGAGTATTAAAATAATGTAGGAGAGAGAATGAGTGGGATTGGGTGAATATTTTATTAATATAAAGTTTCCTTTTGGGAGTGTGCGGATATTAGCGGGACGCCCAAAAAGGAAAGTGTGCTAATATTAGCGGGACGGAGGGAGTATTGCCTAAGATCATCGTTATATTATTTTTCCAAGTTTTAAGTTTAGTCCCAGTAAGCAAAGGTACATCATTTATAGCAGTAATTACGGATGAAGCATTAATCAAATCTGAAGGAAAAGAACAAGAATGAAACAAAACATATATAAGAAACTACACAATGATTAATTATATCAAATGAATTCCATCAAAATAAAAGATAATCAATATGACATCAAGACTAATCTTTGGATTGCGAATTGACTCACAATTTGATTTATCTTAAGGTAAACAAATTGCTTAAACAACACACTTTAAATACTTGCCTTCCTTTGGCCCGAATCAAGTACAAAAAGTGTACTAAAGTTTAAGGTACTTGTTCCCTGGTAATAAAGAATATAAACAATTCACTTTAAACACCCGCATTCCTTTGGGATGATTCACAGCATTTAAAATGACCAAAAGTTTAGTTCAAATATTACCCCATGAATGTAAACACTTAGTCAATAACAAGGTCTCCTTTGGGAAACGAGCATGTTATCACATATCAATACTTACATTCATCTTTTAACAAGTTTGAATTTAATCAACAAGGTCTCCTTTGGAAAACAAGCATGTTAACTTTGTCCAAAATGTTAAGGATATAATTAATCGGAAATATAAGGCCTTAAGGTAATTTTTGAAAATTTAAAAAAAAATGGTAAAGAAACAAACGAAATTTATTAATAAAAGACAATATCCTTTTGTTCTACCCGTCCATTCTTAAAGTTTGACAACTCTAAGAATCGCCAATCAGCGTGACTGGTGTCCAGATACCATATTTTATCAATAAATTATCAAAATTCAGGGCACAAATTACTGTGAACTTTACTCAAAATGAATGAAAATTGATCAAAATAGCAAAAGATTGAAAATTTTGAAAATCTGGCCAAAATTAAGTGGTGCTCGGCCGAGTCAAGGAAGGTGCTCGGCCGAGCAAAACACTCCAGTGAACACCCCTTTCTGATCCCTCACGCTCGGCCGAGTCCTTAGGGGTGCTCGATCGAGTCCTTATGGGTGCTCGGCCGAGCACTATCCTTGACTCGGCCAAGCATCATGACCGTTGGATGGCGCCTTTTCAAATTTTTTCAAACGTTGTGCTGATACAAATGGGGTGCTCGACCGAGTCAAGGGAGGTGCTCGGCCGAGCAGAGCCCGCCTCGCGACGTATAGGGCGCCGGGCCCTCTGCCAGGACATCGAGCCATAACATCCAATTTTCCAGATTTAGACCATCAATTCTTAACTTAATGGTGAATCAATATTAAACCAAAGCAAGTAGATCCGCACACTCACATCACATTTTTAAATGTGTGGCTATGCATTTGAACAAACTCACAACGCATCCAATGATGGTGGCTATGTCCAAAATAGGATAATCTTACATTAAGAATTGAAAGCCTTTTGAGTAAAACCAAAATTTTATAATTAAATTTTAACACCATACTCTAGAATCTGAATTAGAGTATGAAAATAATTCAAGAGCACATGATAAACATGGAATCTGAAGAATCAAAAGCATAATAAAATATAAAGGTTTTTCATAATACTCAAATTTGATCTAGAATATGAGTAGGCTCTGATACCAATTGTAGGAACAAAATGATCCATTGAACATGAACTGTCTCATAACTAGATTAAGAAGAGAAGAGGATGAATACGGAAGCGTGTACCTTGTGATTCCATGATAATGTTCTTAGTCTTGTTCTTGAGTAGAAATGAGGAAATATGAAGATAGTATTCAAAGTAGGGAAGAGTAGATCTTCTAAATGATATTGCCCACACTTATTCTTCTTAGATGAATGAAGAATGATTTTATGACTGAATTGTAATGTAGTTAAGTGTCTCAAATGGGCTGATGGATAGCCTATATATAGATTGAGAAGGGGCACTTTAGGAAATAAACCCTTTCATAAAGATGATGGTGTAAAGTTATCATTATGTCCATCATTTAATGGTACTTTACACTTACACCTAATGAAATTTTACATATTTGAACCCATTCATTCTGATCTGGCCATCTCCATCATTTGTCAATTTGTACAGCATTTTTAACTTAAGCTGATTCCTCATCCTCTTCCAAAAGTCCCCTCTTTCTTTCGATTTGATCCCATCTATTTTCTTCTCTCTTAGGGTTCTGGGTTGTTTCAAGATTTAGTTTTTAATTTAGTTTTTTGTTAAAAATCCAATCTTTTTGAGTCTTAGAACTCTATTCTTGGTGAAAATCCATCTGGGTGTTTTTTGAATTTGAAGATGACTATGGAGGAAAGTATGTCTGGTGAAGTTGATAGATTTCCAATTGGTATGCGAGTTCTTGCTGTTGATGATGACCCCACTTGTTTGATGCTGTTGGATAGACTGCTCAGGAAATGCCAGTACCAGGGTTTGTTCTCTCTTTAATGTTTTGTTTGATCTTTTGCTGTTGTTCTTTTAATTGGTTTGTGTTTGTTTTGTCCATGTTTAACCTTTTGAGCGTGTGTGTGTGTGTGTGTGTGTTTTGGCTGATTTGCTTATCCAATATGGTTTCCAGATTATGTTTGATTGAACAGTTTTCATAATTAGTCATAGATTTGGGTTCTGTTCATTTGGATAAGGTACCATTGTTGGGTATCATTTGAAATTCTTTGTTAAATCTGTTTTTATTTATTCTAAAGATTTGAATTTTGATATTTCTTGTAATATGAGTTCCTTTTTTTTACTTTATAATTTCATTTAAGTCTGTTTATTGTCAATTTATATTACTGACAGAGTTTAATTTTGTATAATATACTTGAATTTGATCACGAATGTGTTTACTTAGTTGACTAAGCATGATCCATGTTGTTGGGGAAGATTTACAGTCCTCCATAATCTTATTGAAGCAAATTCTCATCGAAATTGCTACAATAATTTTGCAGTTACAGTTGAAACTCAGGCAAGAAAAGCTCTACAGATGTTGAGGGAAAACAGAAACAGATTTGACCTGATCATCAGTGATGTCCATATGCCAGATATGGATGGTTTTAAGCTGTTGGAACTCGTTGGTCTTGAAATGGACCTCCCAGTCATTAGTAAGCCAAACACCCAATCTTTTAGGAAAACTCATCTCTCATGGAGTATATGTTTTCACCAAATATGAAATTTACGAGACCAGATTTTCTGTATCACTTATGATCTAATGGTTCACAATTATTAGGGCTGACATCACAATGAGGTCATCCAGACATGTAAACCGTTGGATCAATAGTGGTACATTATGTTGTACACAAAGTGATACAAAAGATCTGGACTCGAAATTTGTTGTATTTATATAGTATTTATTTTGAATATGGTGCTAGTGTTGTCGGCGAATAGCGATCCGAAGCTTGTGATGAAGGGGATAACACACGGAGCTTGTGATTATTTGGTGAAACCTGTTCGACTTGAGGAGCTCAGGAATATATGGCAACATGTGATCCGTAAAAAGAAGGTTGAGCCAAAGTCTCAGACCAAGTCAACCAGTCAAGAAAAGTCAAACCAAGGCAGTGAAGGTGGTCAAGATCCATCGGATCAGAACGTGAAGGTCAACAGAAAGAGATCGAATCTTTAATTGATGTGGGATATGTGGATGTGGATGGAGTAGGTAATTCATAACATTGATGCATCTATTTGCTAAAATAGTTGTTTTTCCAATGTATACCCTCACATTTGGATTTGGATTTGGATATTTCCTTTCATCATTTTCTAAAGGTGGGTTTCGGTAATTGTAATGTAGGAGCAAGACACCACTGCAAGTCTAATGGATGGAGAATTTGGATTTGATGCATACAGTTTCGGGTCTTGTATTTGATTCGACTTGGAAGCGACTAATCCATAGATGACAGAGACTGCAAGACCCTAGTTTCGCACTTTCAGGAGTTTGTATCAATATGTAATATATATTCTCCTAATTTCCGTTAGATTTGCCTAGTGTCATTAAGTAGAACCAATGTTACTCAAATTTTTCGTATTATGGTTTGCAATAGCAGAGGCCATGTTTGGTTAAGTTTCTTGGTTGGTTTCATTTTTCTCAATGCAGATACCTCTTCTTGCTGTTCATGGAATAATGTTGGTCAGGAACTGACATTTCTATTACATTTTAGTAGTTTTTTTTTTTTTTTAAATATTGTTAAAACTTGTTTGAACAGTTTGCAACTTGCAAGGGAAAACTATCTACATTAAGCCCTTGTGGGTCCGACCCTTCCCTAAACCCCATGAAAAAATCTTGTAGCATTGGGTTCTTCAAGACTTTTTTGACCTATTCCTTTTAAGCCAAGGTGTATAGCACAATGGAAAGTGATGTGTTTTGCCCTTTTCTCCCATTAGAGCCATGGAGGCAATGAAATAGGCATTAGAGAGAGAGAGAGAGAGAGAGAGAGAGAGAGATTAAAGGGTAATCACTTGGTAGCAAGTTTTGCTTGCTTTGCTAATATAAATACCTCAAGTAGATCAATGTACAAAGTACAGCAAGGTGAAATATAAGATGAAAAATTAATGTATAATTCGTATTTGAATAACTAACTTATTCTCCTACCCAACCGAGCTGGCGGGCTCTTCGTTCCCACAAGCTAGTTACCTTCATTTCTTTTCTCATCAATAATTCCGCACGTTCTCTGGCGGATTCACAAGTTTCCGTGGCAGTATTGCATTTTTCAGCCTCCATTTGGTACTGAGAAGCCAGCCTTCTTGCTTCTCCAAAAGTGATATTCATATGGTGCATGTGTTCTTCCCCTACAGTCTCTTGCAGTTTCAGCTCCTCGGTCAACAAATCAACAAACTGCTTCTCCATTTCTTCTTTGAGATCTGGGTCATCCTTTCCACAGTCTGCATTAAAAAAAAAACGCCACAAAAATCATACATAAACAGTAGATTTTTTTTATTTTTTTTACCTGTACTTTCTACTTGTCTGATTTTATTTTATTATTGAATGAACGGGCCACCACAAGTCACCATGCCTTCATTGCCGGAAGAGATGGTACAACTTCTACTTGCCATACTAAATATCATTATTTTCATAAATTTCAATATTTTCTCAGTACCACATCATATGATTTTGGTTCGTTAAACAGTTCCAAAGAGCCACAAATTCTTGATCTTCTAACTAATTCCAATTCACTAAGAACAAACTATTTCATACCCATACCACATGTTCTTTTTCATTTCATTTAGTGACTGAGCAGACACTTGTGTTTTCCAAAACAAATTCTTCTGTATGCTACATACTCCCTCCGTCCCGGTCCATGCTTCACCATTTACGCAAACTAAGAAAGCAATATCTATATTCAAAAATAATGGGAGTGGGAGAAGGGTTGTGAGAGGGAAGAAGTGAGTGAATATGACAAGTGGGACCCATAATTTAAATGTGTGAGACAGAAAAGTTAGTGGGTATAATAGAATATTAATAAAAAAAATTCTATTTTAGGAAAGGTGAAGCTTCTACCGGGACACCCATTTGGGTAAAAGGTGAAGCTTTGGGCGGGACGGAGGGAGTATGTTCCACGTAAGGAGTACATAATTCTACATTGACCATCTTAACTCTCTCAATAGAAGAAATGACAAATAATACCTGGAAAAGGAGGATTCTAGACAAACACCAAACATACCAAACTAAATCTATGGTGATACAATTGACAAGTTTCAGGCCGTTATACAGTCGCAAAAGAATTACTCCCTCCTGTCCAAAATACATGTCGTTTTGGAGGTTTTCACAAGATTTAAGAAATGCAATTACTATTGCAACTTTATAAAACAAGTACCAAATCTACCCTTATTTATTATTTCTCTCTCATCATTACTCCATACAAAAAAGTACAATTAATACAATGGAACAAGTTTCAATGTAGGGTAAAGTTAGTATTTAAAGGCTTTTAACTCCAAAAGGACATGTATTTTGGACCAAATTTTAGGTCTCAAATCGACATGTATTTTGGACCGGAGGGAGTACTGTGTCATATGTTATTGATGAATATTAAAGGTCCAGATGTAATATGCACCACAAACTTCCTTTTTTGAACTTCCATTAAAAACTCATTAAGGGAAAAGCACGATAAACAACAAAACCTTTGATGGTCTGATTTCACATTTAAAAAACAGACGAGCAAATGTGAACCTTTGACCACTAGGGAAGAGAAATCAAGTTACATAACTAATTATAACGGGCTAGATAGGGTGATGGATAACACAAGGATAAGCGAGCAACCATTTAAGTGTGAATATATAGATCATCATACTACCGAGGTGTCAAAAAATAAAGATGGTTGAGTGAACTCTAACCTGTAACTGAGAGGTTGGCCAAACCTGCAAAAGAATACAAACAAAAAAGAAACCATAAGTTCGAAGAAGTTCAGTCCAATTAAAACATACAACTATATAGAAGAACAGCTGGATGAACAAGATATCATCAACAAAGGGAGCCTTTTATTTTCACAGCACTTTAGAAACCAAATAAAGCTTCACCAAAGATGGGACGCTACTAACGGTAAATAAAAGCAAAGATAACGCAACCAAAAACTCGCATTTAGCTAAGCATGGTTCTCTCAGTTTCTACAATACTAAATCACCACGAGGAGGAAGACCTATGAATTTAGAGTAGTACTAAAGTCACAAAAAACTCTCACAATTTTGCTCACAAACAATGTTGTCAACAAGTGATTGGATGATGTGTTTGTAGGCCACACTACTCATTGATTCAACATCCAAACAAATTTTGCCTACTCTGTTTAATTTTGTAAGATTTTTTTGTGCCCCTAGCATTGCTCAAGAATTTAACTTCACCACCAAAGTCCAATTTAATATGAATTTTAATTCCAGTGCCACAAATTAAAAGTATGAAGTTATACGTGACATGCATGCCTTGTCTATAATCAGAAAAGACCTTAACAAAGTTGGCACCTATTCCTTCACAAAGGAGGGGGGGGGGGTCAGTACGGTGCACATCAGAAAACAAGATCTACAGTTAATACTAGCATAAGATAAATCATTTTCTCTAATCAAGATTCTGTAAATGGAATCAGATCTAAATCTTAGATGAGATCCAAGTGAAACTATACAAGTTTCATAGAGATTGTTCTTGCTCATTACAACTACAACTTTTGAGTTCATATCGTCTCCTCGACTACTACTTGGTACGTAAAATTAGTTATTGGACTTGTAAATGTGAAACATCACTATTTAGTAGTATTAGTAGCTCTACTTTCATCCCCTTTAAGCTATGTAAGAACATCTAATGAAAAGAAATCTTGAATCCCAATTAAGGTACTTGGGTTCAAATGCCTACAAACATTTAAACCAAAAAGAATTCCTCGCATTCCAATTTGATTGACCCCTAATATCGATGTAGCATAACTACTCTCTTAACTATAAGCATGACTTACGCTCAAGACAACACTAGATCCAGTTTAAATTTGGAAACTGAATAAGCAAACGAATAAGTTAGACAGACAGGATGAGGCAACCGTGTAGCTAGTATAGGCCCTACAATCATATCAATAGAGAGGAGTTTGATAGCAGATCTTGTTCAGGAAGCACAAATTCCAATAATTAAAAACACCAGAAAACATAATCCCAAGCCCAATATCTCAAAAGAGAACGGATACAGAAACCACTAAAACCCCCCATTTTTAGCCTAGACTTTGTTGCTCAAGGTAAAAATAAGATTGAACAAAAACAATTTTATCTTCATTGGATAAAATAATTCACTACACTAGAGAGAGGGAAAGATCAATCAAAATAGGAATTGGAATTGGGTTTTCTCACAAGCAACTCCAATTCTTCAAGAAAATTAAATTAGCAAATAAATATATCCATAAACATTGAAAAAGTGAAATCATTATAAACAAAATAACCAAATTCGAATCGAAATTAAGCAGATAAACAGAAATGAATCAAGGTTGGGCGAACCAGGAGCAATCTTGAGAAGGGAAAGAGGAGGAGGACAATCGCAAATGCAAGGAGAGCAAGAGGGTGAATTAGAATTCTTCAAAGATAAACCCTTGTTCAGCTTCCAATACAGAGCGGGGCCGCAGACACAAAGAGCAGAGATGACTGCGAATACAACCAAACAACAGCGTAGACAAGAAGACCCAGATCGCCTTGTCATCTCTACCTTTCTGTCTTCCTAACAATGGAGTCAGCTATGGAGGTCTAGTGCAAGATCTGAAGTGTTGGAATTTTACAGAAGAAGAGTGGGATGAGTGAGTTCACATTGAATGTAACTGATCTACTGCCTGCCTTTGCCTTTTTAACCATCCATAAGTCAAATCAACTGAGGGTAACCACCGACTCATGGTCATAGCTAAGGGGCAATTATCGATTGTTCCCTAATTTTAATGAATACAATCAACTAATTCATGAAATATAAGAATCTATCATCAGGTTCTTTCATTGTAAATTGACACACATGTCCTTGATAGATTTGACAAAATTACACAAATGCCACCGCTTAAGTGACGTGGACGCATGTGGTGCATTCCCCATCTCCCCCTCTGCACTTTCTTTCTCTCTCTTCCTTTTTTTTCCCTTAACACTTTAAAATGAAATATCTTAAGATCTAAAAATCAAAAAAAAAAAAAATCTGAAACCACCGGTGTGTTCGTATCGTCAATACGAATCAAACTAGTAGCATCAACATATAATCTGGAGCAAATTTCAGAAGTTCACAGTTTTTACAAAGTTCACAGTTGTTTTTGTTAAGTTCACAGTTATTTTTTACATTTTTTCTAATAACAATTAAGATAAGTTTACAGTTGTTTTAGCTAAATTCATAATTTATGCATGAAAATGACTATTATTTACTTAATTCACATATTTTTTTAGTTAAATTCACAGTTGTTTTAGTTAAGTTCATAGTTGTTTTTAGTCTTTTATAGCCTTTATTTTTGCAAATTTATGAGATTATTTGACCTATTTGTTAAGTTCACTGTTGTTTTTTATTAAGTTCACAGTTGTTTTAGTCCTTTATGGCCTCTATTTTTGCAATTTTATGAGATTATTTGACATATTTGTTATGTTCACAGTTGTTTTTACTTAAGTTCACTGTTGTTTTTTGTTAAGTTCACAGTTGTTTTAGTACTTTATGGCCTCTATTTTTGCAATTTTATGAGATTATTTGACCTATTTGTTAAGTTCACTGTTGTTTTAGTCCTTTATGACCTCTATTTTTGCAATTTTATGAGATTATTTGACATATTTGTTAAGTTCACAGTTGTTTTTAATTAAGTTCACAGTTGTTTTAGTTAAGTTCACAGTTGTTTTTAGAATTTTATAGTCTTTATTTTTGCAATTTTATGAGATTATTTGACCTATTTGTTAAGTTCACTGTTGTTTTTTGTTAAGTTCACAGTTGTTTTAGTCCTTTATGACTCTATTTTTGCAATTTTATGAAATTATTTGACATATTTGTTATGTTCACAGTTATTTTTACTTAAGTTCACTGTTGTTTTTTGTTAAGTTCACAGTTATTTTAGTCCTTTATGACCTCTATTTTTGCAATTTTATGAGATTATTTAAAATATTTGTTATGTTCACAATTATTTTTACTTCAGCTCACTTGTAACTTTTTACTCATTTTCTAATATTTTCTTAATAAGTTTGTAAACTCTTGATATCTTAATGCGAGACGGATGAAAAAATAATTAAATTTTATAAATAAATTTTAATCGAATTGAGTTGCATAAGAATTATAATAAGAATATTGTGAGATATAACTGCAACACTAGGAATTCCTAGCAATCTCAAACGCCATTTCACCATGTAAAGCTTTGCAATACATATACAAAACAGTATTGGAAGCCGTCTTGTGAAGCAACAACAGAGTCACCAAACTAGATCCAAACACAATCTGCAATACAAAAGGCCAGCTCCTCCACCCAATACTACTTTACTCAACACTGTATTAGAATTCCCCCAAACCAAAATCCCAGTCAGGATCCCAAAAAACAACAGTAGCGACAAAGAAACCGATCTCATCCCCTTGACTAGCTTTGCACTACGCCACAATGGCTCGAACCCCCATTTCGATTCGGCCACAACAATCACTGGCGCCAGTGCCCAATTCACTTGGAGATAAACAAATATCAATCCGATTACAACAAATAGAAGCAAGTAAGCAGCTTTCATGGTATTCGAATTGTAATCGATTTCAAACCCTAGAATTTCAACCCCTTTGAAAAACCCCCACGAAGATGACGGGGACTAGGCAGATCAAGAGGTGGCGGAGTAAGTGGAGAAGAATTGGGTGGTGATGATATTGGATTGGTGGGAGAGGGAGGAGGAGAGAGTTGGATAGATGATTAAGGAGACGGAGAGATGAAGGAGAAAGAGAACGGATAAGGCTAGGAAATGGCGGGAGTGGGCGTTGATGATTCGCTTTGATTCGGATAGAACGCCGAATAGGTTTAGGGTTTGGAACGCCGGCGGTGTTTCCATGGTGGTCGGAGGAGGAGGTGATTGTGAATTGATTGGGTGGGTGATTTTGGAGAGTAACGTAATGGTACACGGAAAGTGTTGGATTTGGGAAGATTCAGATTATCAAGGGATAGTTTAGGTAAAGAACTAGGTGGAATTATGATTATGATGTCGGATTAGTTGGTTAAATTTTAAAATTTTTGTCTAAATTGCTCTTTTGATTTGAAATGAAGGATCTAACGGTAATTTTCCCCGTGGCTAACTGAGGGTCGGGCCGGCCGGATGGGCGCAATAGGAAGTTGTGACAGTCATGCCTCTGCAATCAGCAGCTTCATACAAAAATACTCGCCCCGTACCCGAAAGGTTATCCCACTTTCATTTCATTCATGATCAATTTGATCAAATTTGGATTATAATTTTATTAAAAATAATTATCTTTACATAATTTTAAAAATTGTTATTGAAATAATTTCTAATAGTGAATCAAAAAAACGAAGCATTGAGTATGAAAAATTATATTTTCATAAAATTGTAGCCAAAGTTTTATTGAGTTGATTATAAAAATGTAAAAATATGACAAATATCAAAAAATTGGACAAACTTTCCATGACAGAAGTAAAAAATAGACGAGATACGAAATTAATACTCCCTCCATTCCGAAAGAGTAAGGTTATTACTTTTTGTTTTCGGTGTGTCTCGTACTAAGATTTTTATTTTGATTTATATTTAAAAGAGCCAAGGACCCAAAAACCCAATTTCCAAATCATTAACCCATATAAACCCATTTGAGATAAAAATCCCAAATAAACCCACAGTTAACGGGAGTGAGCGTCTGTTAGTTTCCTAAAAACTCGCCGTAATCTCCCAAATCACAAAATCAAAAAACCAAAATCTCATAGGAGCCGGCAATTGATTGAAAGGAAAATCCGGCGACGTTGGGGACCTGAAGGCGACCGGAGCGGCACTGGGACCAAAGAGATCGGCGAGTGTTGGGGACCTGAAGGCGACGAGATCTAACCAATTTGGGATAGGACAGGTGACGATTTTGAGGAGATGAGAGTCAATTGATTGGAAGGAAAACTCTCAAAAACCCTCTCGTTCGCTATCTGATCGGATCGTGATTTATGTTTATGGGAAGAGGAATAGATCGTAGGTGGTGGTCTTTCTTGTTGCCGTTCGAGTTTGGTTTTGATCATTTAACAAATCTGTGTGTGCTTGGTTTTGGCTTATCTTGATTTTAAAATTGATTAAAATTTTGGAAATTGAAGTACTCGGTATTATCTTTGCTAATGATCGAGTGTCGTTCATTCATACAATGTTCAACACAATTTTCCTGAAATAGGCCCTTTGTGCTTTGAATAGTTTTATTGAAGGTTTCAATTATTAAATAGCAATCAATTGAAATATTTCTTCAAAATCTCTAATACCGGTCCTATAATCATTGGTATAGGACATTTTTAGTGTGCATTAGTTATGGAGATGACTTGCTTAATTTTGATTGTGTTTGTTGATGTGTTATATGATGTTAGTGTCTTATAACACTTCTTGCTATAGGACACGATTCTAGTGTTTATATGATTCCGAGTTAACATGCTTTGTTTTGTTTGCGATTATTTATGTGGCGTAGGACCTGTTTCAAGTCCTATAACCTTTGCTATAAGACATGTTATAGTGTGCATTTGATTTGGAGATGATTTGATTCAGTTTGATTGTTTGATGATGTGGTATATGACTTGTAATAGGTCCTATACCCCTTCCTATAGGATTTGTTGTAGTGTGCATATGATTTTGAGGCAAATTTCTTCATTATATTTTTATTATTAATGTGACAGAGATTGTTCCAGGTCCTATAACCTTCGCTATAGGACCTGCTCTATTTTGCTTTTTGATTTGGATGTGCCTTGATCCAAGAACAATTGTTCAATTTGAAACTATTTGATCTTATACCATTAGGTAAAAGACCTAAGTAGTCTTATACCATGCCTTAATTATTGTTTTTTTTTTTTGCAGAATAGTTCCTTTTTAACTGTCAATGGGGTGGAGTCTAATTATGGTGATGTTGAACTATGAAAGATTATGTCTGTTGTTGCGACAAAGATGTGTTTGAAGTTCATTCGCATCATTTCATGGTTGTCAATATATACAGGAATACAAAGAGAAAGATGACATGTCGTCGATGTGGAAAAGAAGAATAACATATAAAAGATCATGCAAGGAGCCATTGCAAATTCCGTATATTTGAGTTTTTAGTCAAACAATTATTAATGTCGTTTTGTACACTTTTTATTTGACATTTTACACCATTGATTCGAATATTATACATTGATATTATTTTTAGAATTTTAGTTACTTGGAGTTTTTATATCCTAAAATAGTTGTTGTTAATGTGATTATGAATGTCGTATAGTCAGTAGGTCCTATATATATGTTATTTCATTTAGCAAATAGCTTTGTATATGATGTTGCTAGGTCTTTATACCATTTGTCACATTGATATTCACATGAAATGCTAGTATTAGATAAGTATTAGTCATTTTGTAGTTGTATTCTTTATAACACTCTGTTTAAGATGCAAAGAATGAACAATGAAAATGAAAAACAGATAAATTTACAAAGCTATAAGCCCTTTAATTGGTCCTATAGCAATTGGTATATGACCTGGCAACATCATATACAAAGCTATAAGTACTTTAATTGGTCCTATAGCAATTGGTATAGGACCTGCCAACATCATATACAAAGCAATAAGAACTTTAACTGGTCCTATAGCAACTGGTATAGGACCTGGCAACATCATATACAAAGCTATAACCCCTTTAATTGGTCCTATATCAATTGTTATATGATTTTTCAATATCATATACAAAGCTATAAGACATTTGAATGGTCCTATAGCAATTGGTATAGGACCTATCAATATCATATACAATGCTATAAGCCCTTTAATTGGTCCTATAGCAACTGGTATAGGACCTGGCAACATCATATACAAAGCAATAAGACATTTGAATGGTCCTATAGCAATTGGTATAGGATCTGTCAATATCATATACAAAGCTATAAGCCCTTTAATTGATCCTATAGCAACTGGTATAGGACCTGACAACATCATATACAAAGATATAAGCCCTTTAATTGGTCCTATAGCAACTGGTATAAGAACAACAATAAAATGTTAAAACACTAATAAGAGGTCTTATAGTAACATGTATAAGACCTATTATTAGTCATACACAAATTGTAAGAATAATAACACCTGGTCTTATACCATAAAAAAAAAAACATAAATAACAACACTAATAAGAGGTCTTATAGCAAAATGTATAAGACCTGCTATAAGTCATCTACAACATCATAAACAACATATCTTATATCTATAAGATCACTTGATGTTCTTATACAACAAAGTACCCGACAATAGATTCATAGAAATAAAATTGATAGTAACAATAAAATGTTAAAACACTACTAAGAGGTCTTATAGTAACAGGTATAAGACATATTATTAGTCATACACAAATCAGCGTCAATTGAAGAAGTTCCGATATTTGACACGGTGGTAGGAAGTAGCAGAGCTGAGGAGTCAATATTTGAACCATAAAGAGCATTCTGGGCATCCAAGCTACAACTTTCCTGCTCCATGCCAGTATCTTTGCCAGGATATGATGAAAGCGTCGTTGAACTGGAAGAGTTATTGGCTTGTGAAAGAGAAAACTTCGATACCCAGATCAAACTCTCCCAAGACTGCCCATAAGTACATCACACATACTATAATGAATGCGAAGATAGTAAAATTGAGTCAAGTAATCAAAATATACCCTACGGTCTTCAAAATCGGCAACATCATCATCAACTTCATCCTCACTATCTCGCTCTTAGAGGACTTGCTCCATTGCCATTGGCTACAAATAAATCAGAATTTTTTCAGACAATAGATGGCTGGATTCTAAAAACAAGGAAATACAAACATAGAGAGAAGAGAGGTGGTACCAAGAGAGGAGGAAGGGTTCATCGAGGCTGTTATAAACACTGACAATGACATTGTCATTGGTGACTGATTCAATCTGCGGCCCTGGAAATTGCCCATTTATCAATATTCCCTGCACCCCCAAATTCATATATCAGTACAAATCCCAAATGTAAGATGAAAATCAAGAACAGGAAAAGGGGAAAGAAACCTGTTGCTTAACCCCGAGAGGGTAGATATCACCATAAGTGACATTCCAAGTGAAGAATCTATAAGGGTCTTCCCCATTTATGCATTGCACTATTAAAACTAACACCAACAACACAATTTCCTTCTTCAAACACACCATCTTTCACTGTGTGAATGTGTGTGTGTGTGTGTGTGTTGAAGAGGAGTGGAAAGGAGATTGGATTATCAAGAGAGGAAAAGGGATTGATTCCTCTCTAGATCTGGTTGGAGGAACAGAGTAGAGTGTTCTATCGCACCGTGTGAGAACTGAGAGGACAGGGCAGAGACTGTTTTTTATTTAGGGTCAAATAGGGGAAGCGAGATAGAGGATGGCATGGGGGGGTGAGTGCGGCTTGGGGAAATTGGGAGGGGAATGCCATGGACGCGGCTCATTGCGGAGGAAAAGAGAGGCGGGCCTGAGTGAAGAAGAAGGGGTAGGGGAAAATCAAATTAAAACAGAAAGTTAACGACGTCTTAACTCAATTTGTCCGGTATATAGCATTTTGGGGTTTAAAGGGATTTTGATTTGGAATATAAAAGGGAGTTGTCTTTTTTTATTTGGATTGAGTTTTTTTGGGTTATGATTTGATAAATGTGGGTAAAAAGGAATTTTTCCTTTTTAAAATGGACAAGAAAAATCAATTGATATACTAACAATAACAACTCACCTACTATTTATACCAATTTTCTCTTTTTTAATTTACTTTTCATATTAACAACATTAATAACCGTGTATAGTTAAACTAAAAACCATATTATTATGGATTGTAACTGGAAAATTGTCATGGATATCATTCTTTTGAGTTAACCAAAGACAGTCATAATTGAACAACACATGCCCCAAACTTATTGCTACGTACGAATTCAGCTAATTAAATGACAGATGCTATCAAATAATTCAGAAGATTAAAAAAAAAACCCAGTTTGTTGTCACAATGAGCAATTTATTAGCATAACTTAAAGCTAATCTGGAGTTAATCCACCATTAGCAATAAGCAAATAATTTAACCTTCCCTATAATACTCATCTATCCACTTCTGAATAATCTCTGTTTCTTGCCTCCTCTGCATAATTAACCAATCTGGATCTTCTTTAGTCCCAGACCGAAAATCAACATGGTGTGCTCCTGTTAATTTACAGACAAAACATATTTTTTAATTTTTTATTTTTTTTTTGACAAAACCAACCTTAATATCCCAAAAATAACTATACCCTTTTCAGTCACCAGTGCAACGATGCTAGCTGATATATTCCTCAGTACACTGCATAATCGTCATAAAAATTTAAGTTAAATGGGAGCGAGCTTCTTGCTCGTCTACCGGCAAAGTGATTATATTGGGAGTGATAATGAACTGACCCGCCTCGGCTCCATGGATCTTGCATTCCATTAGAAAATATGATATTGCTACCCGACCTCTTAAGGACTTGGTCAATTCTCTGTATATATTATCCATTATCCCTTGAAAGGATGCTTCTTTACCAAGTAGGAAAAATTGAAAGGATGCTTCTTGACCATACCTTTCCACCAAATTCAGTAGTGATCCAGTGAGGTCTGGGCTTGACTCCATACTTTTTCTTACAGCTCTCTGCAAACTTCTTATAACTAAAAGAAGACGGTGGAAACATGCTCTCATTCGAACGTACCATTGGCATTACCATCTCTGTGCAAGCCTGAAAGTTATTTTCCAATTATTATCAAGTCGTTAACAGAAAAAATTAAACGAGTCTCCATTTTCTAAAAAATGTTGTCACGGCTCGGAAATATATTAATTTACCTGCCAGTCCCAACCACGGAGGCCATGTGTATCTGCGTCATCTTCTAAGTTAAAACATTTCACAGTCCGTGAATAATTGTAATATAAGCTTGCAGCTGCAAAAGCCCTACTAAGCTTGGTAGTTCCAGGAGCAAGACCATCTATGATCTTGCACATCTACACCAGGAAAACAATTATTCAGACTCGACAATAAATAAATAAATGTTGATAATTTTTTATTTTTTTTTGAAATTTAGATTGAAATAGCTAGCTAGCACCTCTTGAACTGGATAAGCAGGAAGTGGCTTCATAAAATTGGCTTCCATAGGGTAATTAACCATGGCCGTGTAGACAAAAGCCGTCCATAGCCAGTTACGAACTGAATAAATTGATTGAAGATTCCTGAAATTCGAGGACAACATTAACGCAAATCTTAAAGAACGAAAACTGATAATAATAAAATAACTAGTGGCATACATAGAATGATATTACTTGCATGTCCTGAAACTCTTGCTCAATTTAGCTAGCCCTTCTTTATGAGTCGATAAAGTATCTAGTTCCTCCCAGCTCCCCTTTATCACCTTGTAGCAATTCAAGCTTACATCCTGTCCAGCATTGTCAAATCTCCAAATTAACATAAAAATTACTCCCTCCGTCTAAGTTTAACTTTGCACAGAGATCAAGAAAAAATAAATGTTGCGAGCATGAAAAGTAAAGTAGAAGAGAGAAAGTTAGTAGGGAATAGCAAGTGGGTTGTTATTATGAGTGTAGCAAGTGGGTCCCATTGACCATTTTAAGAAATAATGCAACTAGAAACTTAAACTGGGACAAACTTAAAAAGAAAGTAAGAACCTTAAACTGGGACGGAGTAAATATTACTAATGTAAAATAATAAACAAATGAAAATTATACTACTGTTGATGCTAATGATGCACAACACCAGTGAAATACTTTGTTTTTAGCTACTTTAGTAGTAACAATATGTACCCAAAAAAATAAAATGGTAACAATTGAGTGGCACTATTGTCATGTAATTATATTATGCGACGTTTAGTTACCTTGTAGTCCCAGGAAACAGCATCATAGAAGCTAGACCATGGAGTTATGTCATCAAACTGCAAAATAGGGGCTGAAGATGCCAATGCTCCATGTGCTATGTGAGGGTATTTTAGTCTAAACCAGGCAGCCAACACTGAAATAAGAGTAAAACAATGTCATAGACAGACTTGGCTCCGCTTCACTCATATTTCGTTCAGTTTTCCTCTATTCAATGTCTGAATGGGAAAGACGGATTGACTTACTTCCTCCATAAGAACCACCAAAGACAATGACAGGTGATGCTTCAGAAGAAAGATTGTGCTTCAAACTCGTAATTAAAACGGCAAAATCAGCCAATGCTTGCTGTGAAGTCAAGTACCCCAATGTCTTGGCCGATTTGTAAGATTCTTTCCCAAATGGCATTGATTCTCCGTAAAATCTGTGCTGAAAAATTCACATGCAAATCAAACCCATTACCAATCTCAGTACCCTTCATCATAATTCAATCAAATCAAAGTCAGTTCTCAGAAGCACCCATATAGAAAATTCAGCAAATAACTGAATAAGCACTTTAAGAGCTTTTGGGAGAGAGAGAAAGAGAGAGGGAGAGAGGGGGAAAGAGAGAGAGGGAGAGAGTACTTCAATAAAGACCAAGAGAGCATGGAACTTAGGGGCAATGTCAAGCATAAAGCCAGTATTGGCTGCAAACCACCCAATATCTCCTTCATTGCCAGTATAGACAAAGATGGGGCCTCCTTTGTGCCAATAATGGTTGTTAACAAGGTACTTTTGGTAGAAAATCTTGTAGCTCTTTGGTTGAAAATTAAAATGGTCTAAAACCTGAGGAAAATAACGGGTTTCATAAGGTATTTTAGGCATCACACCCTTGGACTTGATCAATTGTTCATGATATGAAGATTGATAGATTGATCCTGGAAAAGTGACTCCCACAGGTTCAGTTGATGTTGCACAAAGCATCAAAACAAACAAGAAGAAGATAAGAGATAGAGCCATTTTGGAAAAGAGAAGAAAGCAGAATTTGCTGTGGGCTGCTTTGCTAGGAAATGAGCTTAGTTTCATGGAAATCTGTTCTTTTTATGAACTTTTATGTTTGGCATCATGTGAAGGTATGTTACAAAGAAGATTGTGGATTGTAGTGAATCTCTCGGTTAGCTTTTTTAGGAGGACAATACATGGCACGAGAACTTCTGCCACATAGCGGCAAAGTGCCAGCTCAAGTTCAGATATTGCTGATGATTTTTTTGATTTGGAAGCTCTATAACTTGACTTGACTGTTCAATCCTACTTCGAACATATAAACTGGAAGGAAAAAAAAAAACTAAACTGAACTAAACTAAGGAGTATCAAAACCTTTTTAGCTGTTTTAAAAATATTAAAAAAAAAAAAAAAACCTTTGTTTTTTTTTTTTTAAATGTCCATTTCAACATCATCCTCCAGTCCACTTACTGGGAACATCTGTTTTGCACTTTTCTTTGAATTGCCGAGATTAGCAGATTTGTTTCATAGAAACACTATCTCTAACAAATCAATCTAGGCCACACATTTGACAAGCTTGTTGATGTGGCTCAATCTCCGCTGCAAAACGCACCAAACATGAAACTACAGGAACGAATCAAAACACAAAGGTTCCAGATCCTTTAATTCACGCCCTAATTTCAGTTATTTAGTGAATAAATGGATATAGAAATTTTAGTGAGCATGCAATATGGGATCCTAAGTCCCAAAATTTGCAAGTGTAATATGCAACAGTGCATTTTATTATGTAAACAAGGTCATCCATAACTTTTACTCTCTCCGTCCACAAATAAGTGTCCATTTTCTAACAAAATTATTTCTATGACTGTAAATTTTTCAACGGAAGTTGCAACATTATTTTAACAAATATCATATCCAAGTCACTTGCAAAAAAAAAAAAAAAAAAAAAAAAAGAAGCTTATAATAGTATGGATAGGAAAGGTATGTAATGGTAAAGAGTAATGACCAAGACATACAATCCATCCAGGCCAAATCAAACCAAGTAATGATAAAGAATAAATACCAAGAAATAAGTAAGCAAACAACAGGTGGCGTTGAATCTTCACATCGCGGTCGCATCTCTATGAAAGAGAACCACATTGGGTGGGAACAACCTTGCTTCGACGCCTCAACTTCTTCACATGTGGCCAACATTCACTGATGCATGAAACAATTGAGCAAGGTTGATCAAAGGCCACGACAACATCATCCGAAAAACAATTTTACAAACAAAAGATTTGGGTCTACTATACATGAATTAACGCATGAACCCAAAACGCTAAAACAACCTTACTACTATCAAGAAACCCATTCAATTACAAACTTAAATTTCAATGTACACCAACGTGGTTCAAACCTTAAAACCGCAATGACCACAACCACACCTGTACAAGTTTCACAACAATGAGAACATCAAATACAAGACACTTCATAAGAAGAGTACTATAAATCTACTCTTCACATGAAAGCAACATTCACTCGTACACAAAACAAACAAGCAAGAGGCCATTATATCATATCCTTAAACACAGTCTTACTATTATGAAGAAAAGAGTATCAGAAAACCCATTCAAATACAAACTTAAGTTTCATAGTTCACAAACATGGTCCAAACAGAAAACCACACTGTACAAGAATCACAATAAAGAGAACATCTAATATTAACGAAGTACTAAGAATCCTTATTTCTATATATCTGGATGAGAAATAAACAATTCGCTCAGCTAAACAAAAGCTGAACTCCTCATTTTCCAAAAAGTGATTTGAACCACCATATCCCTTTGGTATCCTTGGGTGCATCATCGGCCTCCGGTGGAGGATCCGCCTGTGGGGTCTTGTGAAGTTTACTCACATCATAACCTTCATCTATTGCTTTCTGTTCTAGCATTTTATACACTTCCTCATCCATATGAGTTTTCCTGCACAGTATCTACAATTGAAACATTCCAACAAAAGACCAGCTTATCAGTGTTTTTCAAGCACAATATCTTATAATTCCAAATTCCATAAGCATATCAGCACTCAGAAATTTTAGTTAGAGCAGAAAGGGGCCAAGTGAATCAATTTTCAGTTTGGCTTGTCTATATTTACTTTACACAAATCATTCTTCAACCCCAGGAATAAAACCTCTTCATTTCCCCAGTCCTCCCTCACCCAACCAAATTACATCAATACTCTAGGCATATTCAAACTCCAACTCTAATCCAAAGGCGGAGGAGCTGCACACAAGCTAATGGTGACAATTGCCCCATTTGATTAAAAAGGGCAAACCCCGGTGCGCCAAGCGGGGGTTGGGAGAGGGAACCATTTGCTAGACTCTTCCCCTGACAATTGCCAAGAGGCTGTTCGCCAAGGTTCGAACCCGTGACCTTGCTAGAGCCTTCCCCTGACAATTGCCCCATTTGATTAAAAATAAAATTTACTAGCGCCTATATATGAAGAATTTGGGGTTTCTAGCGCCATTTATTGAAACTTACCTGCTACGATAAAGAAAAAAATGCACTAAAATTATTGTGGCCCCCTTTTAAGTTATGAAAATGATTTTGGCCCTCCCTTACAAAAATTTCATGGCTGCTCTAATCTCCCTTATAAACTACATCAAAGACTCGAACTTTAGACCAACTTTAATCATCAATTCAATTTCTGTAAAGCGAGAGTATAAAACATTAAATTTCGTTATCAACCTACTCCTAAATCAAAATTCCAATCCACAAAGATAATCATTAAAAACAAAAAATAACACGTAATCAAATACACCACAAATAATCAAAGAACAATGTAAATAAATAAACTAACAACCCAAGAAAAATAATTGAAATTGGAGACATACCCAAAGATAACTGCGAGATGGCTGGCCAATCAAAGCATACTGATATTCATCGTCAAGGTACAAAACCCAGTAATCCCCAACAACAGGAATGATGGGCAAAAAAGGGGGTACATAAAATTTAACCTTCAATTTAGCCTCATCACTATTAGGGTCAGCCTTATAAGCAGTCCCTTCAATAGACGCTCGTTTGCCGCCGGACCAAGTCTCATTAAGGACATTGATTATGCCATCATCTCTCAAAGTGTAAGTTGCCCTGGTGTTAACCCCATCTTTAGGCTGGAATAGTGACGGGAATGAGGCAATTTCGTACCAACGGCCTTGGTACCTTTGAAGGTCTACCCCTTTTACCACTTCCATTTCTTTATTCGTCGCCATTGAATTGAGTAATGTGTGTTTGTGTGTGTGAATTGAGGGTTTAAGAGACGGAATTTGTGTGTGTATTTGTAGGGGGTTGGGGTTTGGGTTTGATTGAGGGGATAAGGGGGGGAATGGAAGGTGCGATTTGAAACGTGAAGGGAAAGGAAGGGAAAGAGGACGTGGGGAATTTTGGCCCTCAGAATAGGGCAGTCGACACCGTGAAACGGATAAGAGATTTCTTGTAATTGCTGGATTAATCTAGAATGCTGTAGAGGGGTAATTCTGTAAAATACTGACAATTTGGTTAGAAGTGTGATTATTGTACTGTATAATTGCTAGACGTTTAGAGTTGGGCCGGCACATCTAAAGTGCCTAGGGTTTAGACAGAGACTAGGCGGGATCAAAAATTTCGACACTTGCTTGATTATTCTAAAATACTGTAGAAGGGTATTTCTATATAAAAAAATATATAAATAATTTGTGTAGAAATGTGATTAGTGTAATCCATAGATAACAATTATACCACTCTACAACATATTTTCGAATAATATTCTAGTGAAGTATAGGAAAGAAAGCCTTCAAACGGACCATAGATAACAATTATACCACTCTACAACATATTCTCGAATAATACTCTAGTGAAGTATAGGAAAGGAAGCCTCCAGACGGACGGCTACCTTTTCTAATACTGCGATCTAACCCCATCCCTCCCTTCCCGCTAGTCCAAGCATGGGTGGGGGGAGGGGGGAGGATGAAACATAGAGAGCAAAGAAATGATGAGGAAAGGGAGCCTCCAGCGACTACCTTTTCTTGTCCTTAGAAAGCATACATTAGTTGTCACGGATGCTCCGATTATTGTGAAATAAATTTGAATTTTATAGTAAATCAATCCAAAAATAATAAATTGAAGCAAACAACACATACTTGCATTAAAAAATTAAGAAAATAACGCTCCACAATCGTATTCATTTCCAATGTAAGTTTTCACATAATAATATGCAGGACGTTTTACAAGCACGAATAAACAAAAAAATGAAAGCAAATAATAATTTACAGTCACCTATAATATACTTTCAGTTTCATTTAGCCTAGTAAATGTTGATTTACTAGTTATAAAAACAGTATAACTATCAACTTCATACATCACTCAAACCAAACTTTTGTTAATGATAGGGGTGGACATGGTTCGGTTCAAATCGCGGTTTGAGACCGAATCGAACCAAACCACGCAGTTTGGTTTGGTTTTTTTCTATAAATGGTTTAGCTTGGTTTGAAAATTTAATAAACTGTGTGGTTCGGTTCAGCTCGCAGTCTGGAACCTCAAAACCGAACCAAGCCGAACCGAACCAAACCGATTCAGACCGAACCGCGGTTTGGAACCGTGAAATCGAACCGTGAAACCGAACCACGAAACCGAACCATGAAATTCTTGAACTGAAATCCTAGTCGTTCATTAAATGGTTGAATCTTGAATTTGTAATTTTGTATCTTTATTTTAGACAATGTCTTGTAATTTGTTTTGAGATAGTTTCTTTTGTTGTACTTGTTAGAACAATGAACTTTCAGTTTACTAAAACTCATTCCTATTTGGATAGTAGTATTTGTGTTTTATGTTTAATATATATGATTGCTAGTTTGATAAAAAAAAATATGTAAAGAGCAACACTTTTAGTTGGACAAGTTTGTAGTTCGGATAGCGGTCTAGACCGCACTTCGGACCACGGTTTGAACCGTTTATGAAATCGCGGTTTGAGACCGAACCAAACCAAACCGAGGTGGTTTGGTTTGGTTTGGTTTGGTTTGGTTTGGTTTGGTTTGAAATTTTCTATGGTTCGATTTGGTTTGGGATTTTCCCAAACCGAGTACTAGCGGTTTGGTCTCCAAATTCCTTCCAAACCGAACCAAACCGAACCATGTCCACCCCTAGTTAATGATATCGTTAGAGCCAAATCTCCATTGATCTTCCTTGCGAGTAATAATGACTTGAGACACTCAAATGCTTTTCCAAAAGAAACTTGAAACTGTCCCATTTTGACATTTACGAAATCCCCACACGATAAATATTTGGCTTTGAGAACATAACAATTTTCATTAAGGTTGGCAATAAATGTACAATCAAGTATCTCAAGCAACGCACAAGAACAAATATAAGCATAATAATATTAAGGCTCTCAACATGATAGAGAGAATACAAGGATTTTTGAAAGAAAAAATTGTTCGGCGACTATCGATTTCATCTTACTTATTATTCGATCTTAAAAAACAAATTTGAATAAACAAAAAAATTGAAAAGTACTCCTAGTTTTGCATTTATTAATTAATAAAGTGTCAATTAATAATTGCAAAATTTGGAATTTTACAAAATAAATTGTGTGTGGTTGGAAGCTTAATTATGTTTTGTTCTTATTTAAACATTGTTGTTTTATTTTATTTTAAGCCTATGGCATTTAGGAAACAAAATATAGAATTATATAAATTAGTTAACTATTTCAAAAATAAATGTATATACTCCATCTGTCCCACTTGAAAGGGCACAAATTTCCTTTTTGGGCGTCCCGCTTGATTGAAAGGACACAATCCAAAAATGAAAATTTTTTTATTACTTCTTTATTTGTGGAATTCACTTGTCATACTCTCACAATAAATATCCACTAACTATTTCCTACCCTATTTTCTCTTTCCTACATCACCTTTCACTCACAACATTTATTTCACTATACACTTTTTCTCTTTCTTATATCACTTTTCTTAATTTCCGTATAAGGACACAAAAATGCCCTTTTTCGAGAGGGACGGAGGGAGTATACTATAAATTACTTAATTGAGTTTTAAAATTGTTTTCAATTATTTTTGGGCTTTAGACACTAGAGCCTCTTAGTCATACCGAAAATCCATAAAAATCAATGGCGTGTTGAAAATTCCATATAATCCATTCTCCTACCAATCCACTCATATATCTATGCTATTATACATAAATTAATTTTATACCTTAGGTATAGAAGTAATTTATTTATTTTACAATTTTTCACATTTTCGTAAAGAATAATAAATATTTCATATTTTACTAACTATCGTTCCTATATCTAAGGTATAATACTAAAAAAATAAAAAATATATTAAAAATTTAATAATTTATCTTTTTAAAAAAATATTAACCAGTCTGTCATATACCTAAGGTATAAGAGCTGGTGAAAGAGGTGTTGGATTTATTAAAAAAAAATAAAAAATATTAGCCAGTCCGCTCATATACCTAAGGTATAAGAGCGGGTCAGAGGGGTATTGAGTTTATTAAAAAAAAAAAAAATTATTAACCAGTCCGCTCGTATAACTAAGGTATAAGAGAGGGTAAGAGGGGTATTGAGTTTATTAAAAAAATTTAAAAAAAATATTAACCAGTCCGCTCCTATACTTAAGGTAGGTATAAGAGCGGATCAAAGAAGTGTTGAATTTATAAGAAATTTTAATTTGAGTATTGGGTGTACGTGGGATTTAGTAAATTATGTGAAATTTTATAGGTTTTGGTTTGTATTGAAGGGGTATTAAGGAATTAAACCATTATTTTTTAAGTTTGTTTTCATTACAAATGATTTTGATTTATATGTATGTTAAATTAATGCAATGTGGTACATCCTCTGTCTCTAAAAGATTGTTATATTGTACATTTTGTAATTATTAAGAAAGAGCTTCACCTTCTTGTACCTTAGTAGATTTGCACTAACATTCATGCCTAAGTTTAGAAATGGGACACACTTTTTGGAACAAGTCAAAATGGCAAATGGGACAATCTTTCAGGACGGAGAGAGTATAAAATAGATGAAACGTTAACTTTCAAATTGTACTTGTTTCTAAATAAATACTCCCTCCGTCCCAAAATGTTTGTCCTATTTGACTTTTTTGTTGAACTTTGACCACAAATATATGACAATTTAATTATATTCATGAAATTCTAAAAATTGCTATTGATTCACCATTAATAATATTATCAACAATAACTTTTAGAATTTCATGAACATGATTAATCTCTCATAAATTTGTGGTCAAAATTCAACAAAAAAGTTAAATGGGACAAACATTCTGGGAAGGAGAGAGTATTAAAAAGAAAAATCAAATTTGCCAACCACGAACTCAAACCACCCTCAAATACTTCACAAATTCTCCCATGATATTAAATAGCTGAAAAACTAAACTATTATAAATAAATACTACGAGTATTAAATAAAAAAGGGACAGAAAATGTTACACATCAAACTGAACATAAACTTATCAATTCCCTCCCATGGTGTTTGTGACGAAAATTTTTGGAGAAAATGACTTTTATAGGAGGTAACGTACACTTTACTCCTTTGAATAAAATAATGCAATGTAGTTTTTAGTGTCTAAAAAATACAACTTATTTTTATAAAAAAAAAATTCATATAATGCAATTTTCAAGTTAAAATATGGATGACGTTAAATATAGTTAACTAACTTGTGACGAAATTAACACGAACTAAATATTTAACAAGCGTTAATGCCCTTTTTTCCTAACTGGTAGAGATTGAGATGATGAAGAAGTTAGTTTTCACATCTGTTAGATTATTATGCGGAAGAGAGAAACATGAATGGAGAATTTTCCCCTTGTTGTATCATTCCATAGAAAGAACACATATATATACACAGACTCTAATACACAGATACACTAGAACATAGAATATGTACGGCCACCAAACTAATGCTATTCTATACATGAACCTATAATACATGAATACATGAATCTTGGTTAATACCCCCCCTCAAGCGAATCGGAGGCACGGAGATGAAGCTTGAACTAGAAGAACGTCCACCTAATTTCCAGGATAAGGACGAGACAAAAGTTATGCCGAGGGGAAATAACGAAAGTAACCAATTGACATTGAATAGAAGCTTCATGTAGAGGTGATCATGCCAAAGCTTGTAATCCCACTGTTTCGGCGGATATAGTGCATAGTACCCATCTTCATCAATTTTGTCTTGAGTAAAATCAACAATTGCAGGAGGCCCATCCGGGGAATCTGCAAAGCCACAATGAACGAACTTGCAACTATTGCCATTTTTACAGAATACTTTTGCGAAGTACATGCAAGGTCTCCACCCAAACCCAGCACCAATATCATCATTTCCACCCCCAAGAAAAGCATCATTCACTGAACAACTCCGCCGGTGCAAATGGTGATGTCCATTAGCCGAATCAGCCCAATTAGCACTACCACTGCCACTGTTAGCGTACGGAAACAACACCGAATCACTCCGGCCCCCAGGACTCATAATCGGATCCAAGAAATCAACATTCTTGGAATCATCAAGAAAGGACAACTGATTCTGAACACGCAAACTACTATGTTTGTCACCAACATCGTTACCATCACCGTAAAACGCACCGAGAGTGAAGAACACGAACCTCCACCAATAACCCCATTTACGAAGAAGAAGAAGGACTACCATTGTTAACAATGGAAGCATAAGAGGCCGGACGGGGACTCATCATACGGGGATTAGGACTCCGGTGATCGGAAAACCGAAAACCGAGCCACTGGAGAGGACGGCGAACCCGAGGTTTAAGTGAAACCCATTATTGGGAATGATGATTCTTGGCGAGGACTGGGGAAATGGGTTAGGTCTGTGGGTATGATTAAACGGACCGGGAGAAGAAGGGGTTGAGGGTGCAGACGAAGTGTTTGACGAAAGTCCTAAAACAGCTTTAGTTTGATTAATCACAGAAACCAAAAGGTTTTCGGGACCAAAAGCTAACCTTATCATTTCCTTTTCGGATGGGAAAGGTTCGTTTGGTGACCTGATTACTTTCGCTTCCGCTATTATTCTTCTGTAGTTTACGCAACTCTGTTAGTGTTGCTTCTATTCGACAGATTTTGGCATCCACAGTTTGAATATTTTTGTCTATCTCCCTCACTTGGCTCTTTAATGCTTCAGTTGTTTCTTCCTCTGTAGCAATATTTTCTCGCAGCTTCTTCTCTTTTAAGTCCTTCTCCAGATCAATTAATCTCGACTTTGCGCAGTTTCTGAGGTTTGAAACATCTCCCTTGCTGATTTTATCCTATAGAAATGCAATTCTTCTTTAAATTCTCTAATTAATTTTTCTCCCTTCTTAAAACAATGGATGACTTTTGGTACGATCCTGTTAGCTTTGATACCATGTTAGATTATTATGCGGAAGAGAGAAACATGAATGGAGAATTTTCCCCTTGTTGTATCATTCCATAGAAAGAACACATATATATACACAGACTCTAATACACAGATACACTAGAACATAGAATATGTACGGCCACCAAACTAATGCTATTCTATACATGAACCTATAATACATGAATACATGAATCTTGGTTAATAACATCAACACAACACCTCATTTGATACATCATCATTTTATTTAAAAAATAACACCGTAAGTTAAAAAAGAATTTGATTGAATTATTTGATAATCAATTAAAAAGTATTAAAAAGTATGCTGCATTTTTTACATGATAGATGCACAGATATGCATATATGTTGGTGGATTGGCAAAAATAAAATAAAATGTAATCATAATTCAGAAACGCTTTTCAGACTAACGTTAAAGATAAAGATTCTGCTTTCTATCCTATTGAAGAACGCAGAGTCCTAAATTACAGCTCCAAATCTTCAAAATAATTGGAAATTGGGGGGTAAAACTGAGCTGAAGCACATAGTGATCGGCACTGCAGCAGTCGCCGAAGCTCTGGGAATCAAGAAAAAAACAAGCCATTAAGCTATGGTGGAAGCCTAAGGAAATGAGGGGGATTGTTTGGCTGGACAACCCGGTAAAGACCCCTCACGACGATAACATGTCCGGCGGAGATCAAAACCTCAGGCGACACCTCCAAGTTCGCTTCCGATTGGCGATACGGATATCCTGCATTTTGTCGGAGACATTGCGGCTCGGGAACACGGAGGGAGTGCGGTGGTTCGTGATGGGGGAAGAGACACGGTGTTTGTGACGGAGAATTTGGTTAGGGTTTTGTACAAGTATGACACAATCAGTTCTATTACATTGGATGAAAGTCGGAGCCTGCAATGGCTTACGGCGGTGGAGGTTTCGCAATTAGCTACCCATTGGCGAAGGCGCTTGAGAAAATGAAAGACCGGTGTATACGGATGTATCCCGGATTGTACGGCTCCGATGACCGGATGCAGGCTTAAGGAACTCGATTTTCACCAGGTTTGTCTTTTTCCTCTTCAAAACCCTCGATGTTTCTACTTTGAGTGTTGTTATATAAGCACGTAAAAATTGTTAAGTAAACTCGTATTACTAAACCCACCTTAAACAATTGAAGAACTTAAACCCGTATTTTTCCTTTTATTGCAATTTTAAAAGAATCTCGTTAAATTTTCCATCGTTTTTGTTTAAAAATTAACGATTCATTTTAACACCACATAGAAATAATTAACAAACATAAAAATCTAATTATAACGAAAACAAACTTAATAACCAATTGAAATAATCAAATACTAACAGGTAAAACATGTGTAATTAAATTGTAACTAGACCTTAAATACAGTATAGTATAGTACTATGCATAAATATGTATGACTAAATTTAGGAATTCAAGTCCTTGGCAAACAAATTATGTACCATAAAAACATCCCCTTTTATTCCTCCTACAAGTGAGGAACAACACAAGTTCTAACCAAAAAATTATAAGCCATTCATTTTAATTGTTTTAGCAGTTTTAATGCAACATTAGACAGCTATTAATACGGGTCTAATTGTGTTCTAAACAATTAATTACTCTATTAAACCATAACCTTCTCTCTATCTCTCCTTCCCAACTTTCTTACACACCCCAATTCTTCCTTCTTCTACACTGTTTCCTTTCTCCTTCCCCATTGCTTTTCTCTCTCATTCTCACATTCCCTTGTGAGTTTCTTTCCTTTTCGAAACTCGACCGGGGAATGTTTTTTTGATTTTCATTTTTTCTTCTTTTACGGTAGATCTAATTTGTTTGATCAGGTGAGTTTTGCTCTTCTTTCTCTTTTCTCGTTTCGTTCTTTCATTTTAGAGCTGAGAATGCATATTACGGATGAGTTCCGTTTGGAGTTTTGGATCCGATGATGAACTGTTACAAACTGCTATGTTGTTTGTACGATGTAATATGTGTTCATGCAGACGTTAGATCAATTTCTTGTGATCACATGATCAAAAAGTTGATGAGATTAAAGAAAACATGATAAATTTACCAGCCATCGCGTTGTTTCTTGCTTAATTCGCATCGAATTCTTAAAACCCGATTAAAGGAAAGGGAAGATGTTACTTTTTGGTCTAAAATTCACATCCTAAGATCAGTTTCTCCTTCGAAATGAATCCAATATTATTATGCTAATTGATTGATGTTTCTTACTAATTCCAAATTAATTTGAGAAAACAAAACTGATGTCTTGATGCTAATTTGGATGCAGGATTTAGAGAGAAAAAAAAGATGGTGAGGCAGTTACTATTTATTTTCTTGTTGATCCATTCTGCTCTAGCCCAGGGTCCGGTCAATCCAGGCCCCACTAAACCAAATCCAGAACCAGCTGAACCACAACCAGCACATCCTGGTCCTGAAGCTCATCCGGCTAAGCCAGCCCCCGCGAACCCAGGCCCAAAAAAGCCATGGCTCACACTGAAGGGTAAACATTTCTTCTTATTATTCTAATGCTTAGCCCTTGGATGCAAAAAGGTAATTTTTTTTTATTTTTTTTTTGCAGGTGAGGAGCCATTGGTTATAGCCAGAGGGGGATTTTCTGGGCTTTACCCTGATTCTTCTAACATGGCAATAGTCACGGCTCTGCAAGCGAGCAAGCCCGGTACAGTAATGTTCTGTGATCTCCAACTTACGAAAGACAACTTAGGTGTGTGTCAATCGAGCCTACAGTTGGATCTTTCAACAACTGCGGCCATGGCCTTCCCTAAAGGAAAGCAAACCTACAATGTTAATGGAAAAGAAGTAACCGGCTGGTTCACTTTGGATTATACAATTGAGCAGCTTCTAAAGGATGTTTCTTGTAAGTTATTTCACATTTTTCTCTGATGGACCAACGACGTTTTTTTTATACAGAAAGAGTGTTAAAGTTGATTTCAGCCCAAGAGCTCTAGCTGAAGTAGTATCCGGTTTCCCTTTCTATACGAAAGGTCAGGGGTTCAATCCCCACCATAGACGCTTTCAAGCGTCACTCTTGTAATATCTTCAGGCATTCATTAATAAAAAAACCCAATTTTTTTTTTTTTTGAAAAAGTTGATTTCTTATCGGCTTCTTCTCTTGCAGTGCTGCAGAATGTATTTTCAAGAACTTCCCTCTTTGATGGGCAATTTGGACTTTTAGCTCCTGAACAAATTGCCGAAGAGAAGCCGAAACCTGCACTGTGGATAAATGTTCAGCACGATTTGTTCTACTTTCAACACAACCTCAGTGCCTTGCGTTACCTGGAAGACTCGACTTCGTACTTTGTCCCAGCTTACGTGTCATCCCCGGAGATTGGTTTCTTGAAGGCTTTGGGTGCTAGTAAAATGGATAAAACGAAAACGAAACTCATTTTCCGGTTCATGAACAAGGAAGACGTTGAGCCGACTACAAAGGAGAAGTACGGTTCTATCCTCACGAAGCTTGCTACCATCAAGACATTTGCCTCGGGTATTCTTGTCCCAAAGAATTACATATGGCCTCTCTCTACGGACCTGTATTTGGAGCCTGCAACTACTCTTGTAGCCGATGCTCATAAAGAAGGTCTTGAAGTTTACGCTTCGGGATTCGTCAACGACGACATGTCTAGTTACAATTATAGTTATGATCCGGTTGCCGAGTACTTGCAGTTTGTCGATAATTCCAAGTTTTCTGTCGATGGGGTCCTCACGGATTTCCCTCCCACTGCTTCAGAAGCCATCTGTGAGCTCCACCTCTCGGCTTTTCTTGATTCTGGCGTGCTTGATTTGTTTGTTTCAATAACATATTTTCCTTCTCTGATGCAGCATGCTTGGCTTTTAACCAGAATGCGACAAAGAAGTTTGTAAAGGGTACGTATAATAATGATATTCTAGTTTTCCTTACGAAAAAAATACTGCAATTTGATATTATACGGTCCATTTCGTGTATGTATAGGTTTGGTGATATCAAACAACGGAGCAAGCGGAGATTACCCTGGTAACACTGATCTTGCATACGAGAAAGCCATCAACGACGGTGCTGATATAATCGATTGTGCTGTTCAAATGTCTAAAGATGGAATAGCCTTCTGTTTAGAATCAGCTGATCTCACTGGCAGGACTACTGCAGCAACCATGTTCATGGATCGGTCCGTTAATGTCCCTGAAGTTCAAAGCAAAGATGGAATTTTCTCTTTTGATCTCAGCTGGGAAGAAATTCAATCCCTAAAGCGTAAACTTTCTCATTCCAGATTTCTTGAACATTTCGGCTTCCTTTTTGAAGTACTGTTTCACTTATTTTCCGTGGTTTGCAGCTCAAATTTCAAACATATTCTTGGACCTAAAGTTGTACAGAAACCCAAGATTCAAGAACGCTGGCAAGTTATTGACACTCCCTGAGTTCTTGGAACTCGCCAAGAAAAAGGCTCCCGTCGGAGTTTTGATTTCAATTCAGGTAGCTAGGTTTCTCTACTAACATCCCGTGGTTCTGCAAAATTTTGTTAGTAGCAATATTCATCGTTAGATTTCTAACGACTTATCTCTCTCTCTCTCTCTCTCTCTCTCTCTCTCTCACATACACACAGAATGCTGCCTACCTAGCATCAACGAAGGGTCTTGACATCATCCAAACTGTAACCTCTGCATTGAGCAATGCCACATTAGACAAACAATCAGATCAAAAAGTTCTGATCCAATCTGACGATAGTTCGGTTCTGACAAAGTTCAAGGACATCCCAACTTACCAAAGAGTCTTATTAGTGAAAGACCCAAAATCCGGCGTCCCCGCCCCAGTAGCTAAGGAAGTCAAGAAATTTGCAGATGCTGTCGTTGTTGCTAGAAAAAGTGTCGTAGCCAGTGACGCGGACTTCCTTACGACAACCTTCCCCAACGTGGTCAAGGAAATGCACTCAGCAAATGTGTCAGTATACGTTGCAGATATCAATAACGAGTTCGTAAGCCAAGCTTTTGATATGTTTGCCGATCCTTACGTCGAGCTCGCTACTTATCTCCAAGCTCAAAAAGTTGACGGCATCATAACCAGTTACCCGAAAACTGCAAATGCATATATGAGTGAGTAGTGTGTGTGTGTGTGTGTGTAGATACAACCTATGTAGTACAGAAGCTGTATCTGTATACAGAAGTGTATTGTATCTATATACGTCCAAAATCTGTACGTATATCGATACAACTTATGTTCGTATATACGTACATAATCTGTATGTATATACATTTAAGGTTTGAAACGTGTAGTGATTAACATTTTGGCTTTTCGCAGAGTCGCCATGTGCTGACGTGAACAACATGGATCTTCCATTCATATTTTTCTCAATTCAGCCAGGCTCATTGCTAAGCTCAGTCGTTGACAAGGGGGCCTTGACACCTGCTGAGGCGCCATTACCGCCATTGGAAACTTCAGACGTGGTGGACCCACCACTACCTGCTGTCAACAATGTTTCGGTTGATGACAAGGCCGCCACCACCACTGCCGCCTCTGCTCCTGCTCCTCCACCAAAAAGTGCGGGCCCACCCAAAGCTACCCCCGCCGGAAGCTTCTTCTCCATCCTTGCACTTCTGTTAATCAGCTTGTTTTTCTACTAGATGAGTTGATTAAAATTGGGTTGTAAATGCCCATGGATGATTAGAGCATTGGTGGCAGCAGTTTTCGGTCGTATACAATAAAAATATGGATTTCCTGCAATTTATCTAATTATAGTATATGTATGTAATGGTGTAGATTGTTTGTTTTAATACTTAGGATTTTTAAGATTTTATTATTGATCAAGAATCTAAGCTCTTTGTTTAACCTTAAAAAATAGTCCATCTTGTTTATTTTTTGGTGTTCTAGTAGGATGAGATTTTCATAAAGAATTTTTTCATCTGTTTTGTAACCGTATAATTTTGTTATGAAAATTTTTGGTGTCGCTTACATCATCAGTAGTGTCTGGCCCGGCTCTATTAGATTCGGGGCCCTAAGCTAATATTTTTGGCGAGAGACTCTGTGATGTGAAGGGAGAGATTCTAAACAAAAAACTAAAGGACAATCAATAGCTATATAATAAACTATTTAAACACGTTTCTTATAGCAAAATTATGAATTAAAGTTTAATAATCATCGTTATCATCGGCACCAGCAATATCCGCTTTCAATTTCTTTCAATTTTTGGCTT